>CM069131.1:197405122-197798908 GCA_035221665.1 Okamejei kenojei
CTCCCCCATCCCTCTCTCCGTTCCACCCCTCCCCCTACCCCCCTACCCTTCTCCCCCTCACTCTCCCACTCTTTCTCTGCCCCACTCTCTTTGACCCCCTCGAGATAGTGTGGGGATGGGTAAAAAGGAGCCAATGAATAATATTAATATAATATCAAGGGGGGAGGGGGGGGATAGTGTGTGTGTGTGTTGGGGGGGGATTGGTTTTTTTATCCGCCCAACAGTGTGTGTGTGGTTTGCGGGGTGGTTAGTGTGTGTTGGGGGGTTAGTGTGTTTGTGTTTGGGGGGTTGGTTAGTCGGTGGTTGGGGGTGTGTGATGGTTAGTGTGTGTGTGACGCTGCAACCTCCCCCACCCCCTCAACCACGTGTTCAATGGACGGGACCGCTCTTCCCTACCCCTTCCCCCACTCCCTCCCCCCTCTTCCCCCTCACCACTCTCTCCCCCCTCCCCCCCCTCTCCCTTCCCCCCTCTTCAACCTCCCCTCTTCCCCCTCCCCCACTCTCTATTCCCTTCCTCCTCTGCCCCTCACCCGTCCTCCTCTCCTCCACCCTCCTTCCCCCTCCACCAACTCAACCCCCTCTCCCCCTCCTCCAACCCCCCTCCCTTCTACCCCTTCCTTCCCTTCCCCCCTCTCTCCCCCACTCCCCGTCACTCCTCTCCCCGCGCCACTCCTCTCTCTCCCCTCCTCTCTCCCCACCTCCTCTCTCCACACCTCTCTTCCCCCTCTACTCTCTCCCCCCCTCCTCCCCCTCCTCTCTCTCCCCCTTCCCCCCCTGCAACCATACGTGAGGGGACGGAACACAGTACCTCTCCTTCCCTCCTCTCCTTCCCTCTCCCCACACCCGTCCCCCCCCCTACCCCCCTCACCCCCTCTCCCCCCGTTGTGTATGTGGGTGGTTAGTGTGTGTGTGAAGCCACAGCATCCCCCTTGCCCCTCCCAACCACACGTTGGGGGAACAGACCCAGCGAGTCTGCACTAGGTCTAGTATCTATCTATATACTATTAAAACTGTGTGTGTGTGTGTGTGTCTGTGTGTGTGTGTGTGTGTGTGTGTGTGTGTGTGTGTGTGTGTGTGTGTGTGTGTGTGTGTGCCCTT
Source organism: Okamejei kenojei (assembly GCA_035221665.1). Classification (NCBI taxonomy): domain Eukaryota; kingdom Metazoa; phylum Chordata; class Chondrichthyes; order Rajiformes; family Rajidae; genus Okamejei; species Okamejei kenojei. Next base: position 197,406,221 of record CM069131.1, read on the forward strand.
TGATGCCATGGGTCGCCAAAACCACACTTTCTAACCCCAAGATATTTTCCATTTTGCCACACATTACACTTTTACATTCACAAATGCACTCCTTATTACATTTAGACATTTTTATGTACACTTTTTAACATAAAATCCTTCACTCCCTCCCCCCCTCCCCCCCCCGTCCTTCCCCGTACTTGGGTACTGAAGCACGTTCGGGGTCCAGACCCAACGGGTCTACACTTGGTCTAGTATCTATTTAAAACTCTCGTGTTGGTTAGTCCGGGTTCTATTCTGCGGGTAAAAAAAATAAATTTTCGTTATTAGCGTTTGTGAATCTCCTCCTCAAATTTGCAAAATCGAAACAATTTTTACATATTCCCAGAGAGGATTTTTTCCTCCTCCTCTTAATGTTTTGAATATAGAACATCCTGGTTCAACATTTCCCTGCTTTTTTTCGTTATAAAACAAAAAAAATTTAAAATCAACAGCTTTGCACCCATAGAATGTTGGCCGTAACGTTTTTCCATCGTGTGATGTCACAATGTCCAATGCTCACAGATGTCCAATCGCAATGAATCTCATTTACATATGCCTTTGCTCCAGCCCCAGCCCCGCCCCCCGCCAATACCCACCTGATGTCACGGCACGTTCCATTGTGTGATGTCACAGCACGTTCCATTTGTGATGTCACAATGCCATCCCTCACATATGGCCAATCGCAATGGATTCCATTTACATAAGCCTTTGCACCAGCCCTCCCAGCCCCGACCCGAACGACTCATGTGTTGAAGCGCGTGATCACGTAGTATGGGAATAGAAGAGGAGTGGGGGTGATAGGACCCCACCCCACTCTTCCACCTCTCTCCCCCACCCAACTTCCCCTCCCTCCACACTCATCCGTTTCCCCCTCTCCTCACCGCCTCTCCCATGCTACCAGTCTCCCCCTTCACCCCGCGGGGCCCCGATCTCCTCCCCCGACACGGAGTCCGCCGGAGGGCGCGCGGACGGTCCTCAGCCTCCGGGCAGTCTCTCCCCCACCCTCGGGCCCGCTTCTCGACGCCCTGGCTCCTCCCCGTCCCCCTGCCCACTCTCCACCCGCTCATCCCCATCTTACCACCTCTCCCCCCTCTCCCCTTCCTGCTCACTTCCTCTCCTCACCCCTCTCCTCCCCCTCTCCTCATTCTCTATTCCCCTCACCCCTCTCCTTACCCCTCTCTCATCACCCCTCATCCCATCTCCCCTCTCCTCACCCCTCTCCCCTGGATCTCCTCGCCCTCTCGCTCCTCCTCCCTCCCCGTCTCTCCCCATCGCTCTCTCCCCTTCCAACCCCTCCCCCACCACTCTCTCCCCATCCCCCGCTCCTCTCCTCCATCCCCCCCTTTCCCCCTCCCCAATCTCTCCCCCATCTCCACCCTTCCTCCTCTCCCCTCTCCTCCACACCCCTCTCCTACCCCCTCACCTCACCCCCTCTCCCCCATCTCCTCCTCCCTTCCCCCCCCTCTCTCTCATGCCACTCCCACCCCTCCTCCTCCCCCGCTCTATCTCCCCCATCCCCCCTCCACGCCCTCTCCTTCCCCCCTCCTCTACCCCTCTCTCCCCTCCCCTCCCCATCCCCCCTTTCCCTCCCCATTCTCCCCCCTCCTCCATTTACCTCACACTCCCCCAACCCCTCTACCCGTCTCTCCACTCTCTCCCCCATCCCCCCCCACTCCCCCATCCCCCTATCCATCTCCCCCTCTCCTCCTCCTATCCCTCCCCTCCACTTCTCTGCCCCACCCCCCTCCCCATCCCCCTCTGTCCCTTCCCCCCCTACCTCTTAGTGGGGGGGGGGTGGTTATGTGGTGTGTGTGTGTTAGGGGGTGGTGGTTTAGTGTGTGTGTTTGGGGGGGGGGTTGGTTAGTATGTGTGCTGGGTGGTTAGTGTGTTGGGGGGGTGGGGGGTGGTAGTTAGTAGTGTGTGATGCCGCAACCTCTTCCCCCCCCCAACCACGTGTTGAATGGACGGGACCCCTCTCCCATCCCCCCTCCCCTCTCCCCCCCCTCCCCTCTAAAATTCCCCCTCCCCACACTCACTATTCCCTTCACCCCACCTCTGCCCCCCACCCCCACCCTCCTATCTCCTCCTCCTCCAACACCCCTCTCCCCTCCTCCAACCCCCCCTCTCCCCTCCTCCAACCCGCTCTCCCCGTCCTCCAACCCCTTCTCCCCTTCCCTCTAACCCCCCATCCCTTCCCCCCCCCTACGCCCCCTCCTCTCTCTTCCCTCATCTCTCCCCACCTCCTTTCTCCCCACCTCTCTCTCCCCCCTACTCTCTTCCCCCCTCCTCCCCTCCCCTCTCCCCCTCACCTCTTCTCCCCCCATCTCTCCCCCCCTCTCCTCCCCTTTCCCCCCCCCTCTCCCCTCTCCCCACCTCGTCTCCCCTATCACCACCCCCCCCCCCCTTACCCCCTCCCCCATCTGTGTGTGTTGTGGGGTGGTTTAGTGTGCGTGTGAAGCCGCAGCACCCCTCCCCCACCGGCGCATTGTGGTAACAGACCCAGCGGTCAGCACTTGGTCTAGTGTATAATTGAAAACTCTCAGTGTTGGTTGTCCCGGGGTTCTATTTCGTGAATATTCATTTTAGCATTTGTTGAATCTCCTCCCTCAAAACATTGAAAAACTTTTAACATATTTGTAAAATTTTGAATTTTTAAAATATATTCCCAGAGGGTTTTTCCTCCATCCTCTTAATGTTTGTAATATTAGAACATCCGATTCAACCTTTCCCTGTTTTTTTTTTGTAAAAAACATAAACATTTTCAAAATCAAACAGCCTCTCACCCATAGAATGTTTATGAACGTCCCATCGTGTGATGTCACAATGCCCAATGCTCACAAATGTCCAATCGCAATGGATCTCATTTTACATCTGCCTTTGCTCCAGCCCCAGCCCCCGCCGTCCCCCATCCATGTCGCAGCACCTTCCATTGGGTGATGTCACAATGCCATCCCTCACAGATGGCCAATCGCAATGGAATCCATTTACAGATGCCTTTGCACCAGCCCCAGCCCCGCCCCCTGCCGCCTGTGACGAAGCGCATGATCACCAGTCTCTTCCTCACTCCTCTCTCCTCTCTCCCCCTCGCTCCTCACCCCTCTCAATCCTCCAACCTTCTCCCCTCCGCCCCCTCTCCTCCCCCCTCTCTATCCCCATTCTCTATTCCCCTCACCCCTCTCCTCTCTCTTCTCCCTCTCTCTCCTCATCCCTCTTCTTCCCTTCTCCCTCTCTCCTCAGCCCCTCTCTTCCTCACCCCTCTCTCCTCAACCCTCTCTCCGCAACCCAGCTCTCCCAACCCTCTCTCCCCTCACCCTCACATCACTTCCTCAAATGTCCTTCCTCAAATTAGGGGACCTAAACAGCACACAATGCTCCAGGTGAGGTCTCACTAGAGCTCTGTACGACTGCAGAAGTACCTCTTTGCTCCTGTACTCGACTCCGCTTGTTATAAAGGCCAACATGCCATTCGCTTTCTTCACTGCCAGCTGTACTTGCATGCTTACTTTCATAGACTGATGAACAAGGACCCCCAGATCCCGTTGTACTTCCCCTTTTCCCAACTTGACGCCATTTAGATAGTAATCAGCCTTCCTGTTTTTGCTACCAAAGTGAATAACCTCACATTTATCCACATTAAACTTCATCTGCCATGCATCTGCCCACCTCCCCCAACCTGTCCAAGTCACCCTGCATTCTCATAGCATCCTCCTCACCAGTTCACACTGCCACCCAGCTTTGTGTCCATCTGCAAATTTGCTAATTTTACTTTGAATCCCATTCAACCCCCCCAAATCAATCATTGATGTAATATTGTAAATAGCTGTGGCTCCCAGCACCCGAGCATTGCGGTACTCTCCACTAGTCACTGCCTGCCATTCTGAACGGGGACCCGTTAATCCCTATTCTTTGTTTCCTGTCTGCCAACCAATTTTCTATCCATGTGCCCTAATTTTGCCAACTAATCTCCTATGTGGGACCTTATCAAATGCTTCCTGAAAGTCCAAGTACACACTACATCCACTGGCTCTCCCTTGTCCATTTTTCTAAATTACATCTTCAAAAAAGTCCAGAAGTTTAGTCCCTTGCATGATTTCCCCTTCGTAAATCCATGCTGACTCGGACCGATCCTGTTACTCCTATCCAAATGTGCCTTATTTCATCTTTTTAATAATTGACTCCAGCATCTTCCCCACCACCGATGTCAGCCTAACTGGTCTAGTAATTCCCTGTTTTCTCTCTCCTGCCTTTCTTTAAAAAGAGAGATAACATTAGCTACCCTCCAATCCACAAGAACTGATCCTGATCTATAGAACATTGGAAAATTATCACCAATGCAATCCACGATTTCTAGAGCCACTTCCTAAGTACCCTGGGAAGCATACCATCAGGCCCTGGGCATTTATCAGCCTACAGTCCCCATCAGTCTACCCAACACTATTTCCTGCCTAATGTAGATTTCCTTCAGTTCCTCCATCAGCCCAGATCCTCTGGCCACTACTATATCAGGAAGATTGTTTGTGTCCTCCTTAGTGAAGACGGATTCAAAGTACCTGTTCAACTCATCTGCCATTTCCTTGTTCCCCATAATAAATTTCAACTTTTTTGGTCTTCAAGGGTCCAACTAACTTTTTTGGTCTTCAAGGGTCTTAACTAATTTTTTTCTCTTCACATACCTAAAGAAGCTTTTACTATTCTCCTTTATATTCTTGGCTAGCTTACCTTTGTACCTCATCTTTTCTCCCTATATTGTCTTTTTAGTTATCTTCTGTTGCTCTTAAAACATACCCAATCCTCTTGCTTCCCGCTCATCTTTGCTACGTTGTACTTCTCTTTTATTTTTATACTACTCGTCCCTGACGTCCCTTGTCAGCCACGGTCCGCCCCTTACTCCCCCTTGAATCTTTCTTCCTCCTAGAATGAACTGATCCTGCACCTTCTGTATTATTCCTAGAAATACCTGCCATTTTTGTTCCACTATCATCCTGTAGTGTATCTTTCCAGTCCAATTTGGCCAGACTCCTCCCTCATTGCCCATAGTCCCCTTTATTCAACTGTAACACTGACACTCTCCGATCTACCCTTCTCCCTCTCCATATTGTAGATTAAACCTGACCATTTTATGGTCACTACCTCCTAATGTTTCATTAACCTCGAATTCCTTTATCAAATCTGATTCATTACTAACACTAAATCCAGAATTGCCATCATCCCTGGTAGGCTCCAATACAGCAGCCTTCAAAGAATCACAAAGGCACTCTTACAAAGTCCCTTTCTTGGGGTCCAGGACCATCCTAATTTTTCCCAGTCCTACCTGCATGTTGAAATCTCCCATAACAACCACAGCATACCTTTGCTACATGCCAATTTTAACTCCTTATTCAACTTGCCCCCTATATCGAGGCTACTGTTTGAGGCCTGTAGATTAGTCCGATTAGGGTCTTTATACCTTTACAATTCCTTAGTTCTATCCATATTAACCACCAACCACAACTCCTGTTTCAATGTCACCACTTGCAAGGGACTGAATTTCATTCCTCACCAACAGAGCTACCTCACCCCCTCTGCCCACCCATCTGTCTTTTCGATAGGTATACCCTTGAAATATTCAGTTTCCCCCCCATCCCCCCGCCTGGCCCTCTTGCAGCCATGTCTCAGTAATTCCCACAACATCAACTTTGCCAGTTTCCTAACTGAGCCTCAAGCTCGTCCACTTTATTTCTATACTTCGCGCATTCATATACAACACTTTTGACCTCCATATTCACCTCCCCCCGCAACACTCGCAATTAGCCCTGACCTTACTCTGTTGTCCATTCCTCGAACTTTCCTTCCCATTAATTGGAGAATCTTTTGTAATTTTTCCTGTAGTCACTTCCCCTTCAACTCCATCTTTATATTCCCAATTTGTTAATCCCCTCCCCCCCCCACTATTTAGTTTAAACCCACACGTGTAGCCCTAGCAAACCTGCCTGCCAGAATGTCGCCCCTCTCACAGTAAAGGTGCAACAGATGGAGGGCCTGATGCAAACTGTACCGGCGTTTCTCAGATAGAGCTCCTGCCTTATCCTTGTTCCCTGCCTTGCCCTGTGGAGTTGCTGCTTGTTTGTGAACCAGAGGCTCAGGCAGTGGATTGGCGCTCAACACCGCTGCAAAATTGTTCTGTTGCTGTTGTTCCCTATATAGGGCCTGTCCCACTCTGCGATTTGTTTGGCCCACTGCAGAGCGTCTAGTGTACGGTTTTATTACGGGCGTCAGTCACTGACGCTCTGCAGTTTGCCGAAAAAAATGGGACAGGCCTCCCCCCCTCTCCCCCCCCCCCCCCCCCCCCCCCCCACCCAGCAACGGGTCCCACTTGGTCTACTCTGATCTTGGATGTTTACGTATTTTTGTTTGTTTGATTGTGTCTTTTTCGATGGTTCACATCTCCTCGAAAACCCGACGGTTTTTCGTGAACTAACGGTGAAAATACATACTCCGGTAGAGGTTTACTTGATTATCTCAAAAATCCCCGCCTCATCTGAAAATGTGATTCATTATTTCCCCAACATTTTTTCAAATTGTTCACAATCTGAGATCTTTTTTTAAATCTAAAGAGCTAGATGACGTCACACATGCCTCTGTTCCAGCTTCAAAATGCAGCCTGGCTGGGCAGGTGGTTTTGGGCACCCCCTCCCCCCCCCCCCCTGTTGTACAAAAGATGCAGAAGAATGCGCAAGTGGGCTCTGTTCTGCAAATCCCAAGGGCTTCCGAAGGTCGACGCATGCTATGGGCCCTCGGCTTCGGCTTTCCCCGAGAACTCTCAAGAGCTGCGGAGAGTTTTGGTCGATGCACGACGCACGCTAGCACCTTGCTCAGGTTTCCCGAGAGCATCCGAGCGCTTCCAAGGGTCGATGGACGACGCATGCTAGCGCCTCGGCTCGGCCCCCCCCCTTCCGACAACTCCCGAGGAGCCGAGAGCGAGACTTTGTTCTAGAGTCCGGTCCTGTACTAGAGCTCTCTCTCTCTCTCTCTCTGCTTTTTCGCAGCTTGCTCGCTCGCCCGCTCCCCTACTCCTCTCCCCTCCTTCCCCTTCCACCTCTCCCCCCTCCTCCTCTCCCTTCTCAACCCATCCCCCTCCTCTCTTCCCACTCCTCTCCCCAACTCTCCCCTCTACTCTCTCCCCCTCCCTCCCCCTCCACTGCTACCACCCCCCCTCTAACCCCTACACCCTCTCTCCCCTCTCCCCCTCCCCCTCTCCCCTCTCCACCCTCTCCCTCATCCTCCCCCTCCCCTATCCCCCCTCCTCTCTTCCCACTCCTCTCCCCCCTCTCCCCTCTACTCTCTCCCTCTCCCCACCCCTCCACTCTACCACCCCCTCTAACCCCTACAACCCTCTCTCCCCTCTCTCCCCCTCCCCTCTCCCTCTCCACCCTCCCCTCATCCCCCTCCCCTCTCGCCCGCCCTCCCCTCTCCCCCCTCACCCCCTCTCTCCCCCCTCCTCCCTCTCTTCCCTCCCCCCCCCTTCCCCCTCCCCCCCTTCATCCCTTCCCATCCTCATCCCCTTCCCCCCCTTCCCTCCCCCCTTCCCTTCCCCCTCCCCTTCCCCCCCTCTTCCCTTCCCCCCCTTCCCTTCCCCCCCCCTTTCCTTCCCCCCTTCTCCTTCCCCCCCCTATCCTTCTCCCCCCTTTCTTACATAGAAACATAGAAACATAGAAATTAGGTGCAGGAGTAGGCCCATTCAGGCCTTCGAGCCTGCCACCGCCAATCCATATGATTCATGACTGATCATCCAACTCAGTATCCCGTACCTGCCTTCTCCTCCATAAAACCCTCTGATCCCCTTAGCCACAAGGGCCACATCCAACTCACTCTTAAATATAGCCAATGAACTGTCCTCAACTACCTCTCCTGTGGCAGAGAGTTCCCCAGAAACTCACCACTCTCTGTGTGAAGAAAGTCTTTCTCATCTCGGTCTTAAAGGAATTCCTCCCACTTATCCTTAAGCCTGTGTCCCCCTTTGTCCTGGAGTTCCCAACATCGGGAACAATCTTCCTGCATTTAGCCTGTCCAACCCCTTAAGAATTTTGTAAGTTTCTATAAGATCCCCTCTTAATCTCCTAAATTCCACGAGAGTATAAAACCGAGTCTATCTCAGTCTTTCTTCATAAGACAGTCCGACATCCCAGGAACAGTCTGGTGAACCTTCTCTGCACTCCCTCATGGCAATAATGTCCTTCCTCAATTTGGAGACCCAAAACTGCACTGCAATACTCCAGGTGTGGTCTCACCAAGACCCTGTACAACTGAATAGAACTCCCTGCTCCTTACTACAATAAATCCTTTTGCTATGAAAGCAAACATACCATTCGCTTTTTTCACTGCCTGTATGTACCTGCTAGCCTACTTACAATGACTGGTGTACCATGACACCCAGGTCTCCGCTGCATCTCCCCCCTTTTCCTAATCGGCACCATTTAAATAAGAGTCTGCTTTCCTGTTTTTGCCACCAAAGTGATAACCTCACATTTCTCCACATTATACTGCATCTTGCCAAACATTTTCCCACTCACCCAGCTATCCCAAGTCAACCTTGCTGACTCCTACAATCCTCCTCAAGCGAACACTGCCCCGCCAGCTAGTTCATCCGCAAACTTGGAGAATATTCCCTTCAATTCCCCATCCAGATCAATTAATATATATTGTAAATAGCCTGGGGTCCCAGCACTGAGGCCCTGCTGTACCCCACTAGTTACCTAGCCTGCCATTGGTGAAAAGAACCCGTTTTACTCCTACCTTTGCTTCCTGTTTGCCAGCCAGTTCTCTATCCACATCAATACTTGAACCCCTAATACCGTATGCTTTAATTTGTAAACTAATCTCTTATTGGAGAACCTTGTCGAAAGCCTTCTGGAAGTCCAGATAACCCACATCCACTGGTTTCTCCCTTTATCCACGCACTAAGTTACATCCTCGAAAAATTCCACAAGATTCGTCAGACATGATTTACCTTTTTGTGAATCCATGCTGTTGACTTTGTCCAAATGATTTCACCACTTTCCAATGTCTGCTATCCCACTGCTTTAATAACTGACTCTAAGACAGTTTCCCCACTACCGATGTTAGACTAACTGTCTGTAATTCCCTTTTCCTCTCTCCCTCCCTTCTTAAAAGAGGGGTTACATTTGCAAACCCGCCAATCCTCATGAACTACTACCTCCATGAAACTAAAGATTTTTTGAAAGATTATCACTAATGCATCCACTATTTCCTGAGCTACTTCCTTAAGTATTCTGGGATGGCAAGCCTATCTGGCCCTAGGGGATGTTATCGGCCATTTAAATCTATTCAATTTACTCCAACAACCACTTCCCGACTGACCAGGATTTCACTCAATTCCTCCTTTGACACCACAGTCCCCCCGCTATTCAGGCAGATTATTTAAGTCTTCCTTAGTGACGACGGAACCAAAGTAGTTATTCAATTGGTCCGCCATATCCTTGTTCCCCCATGATCAACTCACCTGTTTCTTGACTGCAAGGGACATACATTTGTTTAACTAACCTCTTTCCTCTTCTCATATCTAAAAAACTTTTGCAGTCTTTTTTATTTTCCTGCCAGTTTTCTTCATAATCTATTTTTTCCTTTCGCTAATTAGCCCTTTGTCCTCCTCTGCTGGTCTCTGAATTTCGCCCAGTCCTCTGGTATGCTGCTTTTTCTGGCTACTTTGTACCGCAATCATCCGTTTGCTTTATACTATCCGCCTGATTTCCCTTTGTTATCCACAGGTGCACTCCCTTCCCCGATTTATTCTTTGCCAAACTGGGATAGAACAATATTTTGGAGTTCATCCATGCAGTCTTTAAAATGTCTTCCATTGTAATATCCACCCGTCAACCCTTTTAGAATTAATTGCCAGTCAATCTTGGCCAATTTCACGGTCTCATACCCTCAAAGTTTACCTTTCCTTTAAGTTCAGAACCATTGTTTCTGAATTAACAATGTCACTCTTCCATCCTAATGAATAACTCAACCATATTATGGTCACTCTTGCCCAAGGGGGCACGTACAACAAGACGGCTAATTACCCCTTCCTCATTAATCAAAACCCATCTAAATAGCCTGCTCTCCTCGTTGGTTCCTGTACAAAATGTTGTTTTTAGATAACTATCCCGCATACATTCCAAAAAATCCTATTCTCAGACACCCCTGCCAATTTGATTCACCCAATCTATATGTAGATTGAAGTCACCCATTAAAACTGTTTTGCCTTTGTCGCACGCATTTCTAATTTCCTGTTTGATACCAGTCCCCACTTCTCTGCTACTGTTAGGTGGCCTGTACACAACACCCACCAGCGTTTTCTGCCCCTTAGTGTTTTGTAGCTCTACCCATACCGATTCCACATCTCCAAGCTAATGTCCTTCCTTTCATTGCTTTAATCTCCTCTCAACCAGCAACGCTACTCCCACCCTCCTTTTCCTTTCTCTCATCCCCTCTCCTGAATAATTGAATATCCCTGGATGTAGCAGCTCCCAGCCACGTCACCCTTGAGCCATGTCTCCGTGATCCCAACTATATCAATAATCATAAATATCTATCTGCACGTTCAACTCGTCCACCTATTTACGAATACCCTTGCATTGAGACACAAAGCCCATCAGGCTTGTCTTTACTACGCATTTAACAACCCCTATACAATTTTCTGAAAAGTGGGCCCCTTTTTGATTTTTCCCTGGTTTTAGTCTGCTGCCCACTTTTACTTTCACCTTGCTACCTAATGCTTCTACCCTCATTTTACACCCTCCTTCCTCTGCTGCTCTTGTACCCATCCCCCAGCCACATTATTTAATAAACCTCCCGACAGCACTAGCAAACACTCCCCCAAGAACATTGGTTCCATTCCATTCCAGGTGCAAACCGTCCTGTTTGTACCGGTCCCCCTCCTACCTCCCCCAGAAACTGGTCCCAGTGCCGCTAAAATTTGAATCCCTCCCCCTTGCACCACTTTTCAAGCCACGTATTCATTTGCATTCCACCTATTCTACTCTGACTGGCCCGTGGTACTGGTAGTAATCCGGAGATTTACTACCTTTGAGGTCCTACGTTAAGTTTATCTCCTAGCTCCCTAAATTCACCTTGTAGGACCTCATCCCTTTTTTTACCTATATCGTTGGTTGCCAACATGCACCACGACAACTGGCTGTTCACCCTCCCCCTCCATGAATGTTCTGCAGCCGTTCAGTGACATCCCTGACCTTTGCACCAGGGAGGCAACATACCATCCTGGGAGTCTCGTTTGCGGCCGCAGAAACGCCTTATCTGATTCCCCTGACAATTGAATCCCCTATTACTATTGCCCTTCCCTCATTTTTCCCCCCCTCCATGTGCTGCAGAGCCACCCATGGTGCCATGAACCTGGCTGCTGCTGCATTCCCCTGATGAGCCATCTCCCTCAACAGTATCCAAAATGGTATACCTGTTTAGGGGAGGATGACCGCAGGGGACTCCTGCACTGCCTGCCTACTGCTTTGCTGCTATTGGCCACCTGTTCCTTCTGTCCTCCTAACCTTTTGTCTGCGTGTGACCAAGTCACTGTACGTGCTATCCACGACTTTCTTCCGCATCGTGGATGCTCCAGTATGAATCCAGCCGCAGTCCAATCGTTCAATGCGGTCTGCCAGGAGCTGCTGCTGGACACACTTCCTGCAAACGGTAGTCCCACCAGGGACACCGACCCATCTCCCTGATCTCCCACATGTTTGCAGCTGAACAAACCACTGGCCAATCTCCTAACTGCCATACCTTACTCCCAAATTACTAAAAAAAACACAAAAACTATCCTATAAACTTTACTACTAAATACTAAATCCCTAACTCCCAGAATCCCTCACTCCAGAAGGCAGAAATGTAAAATAGTAAACCCGGGGTTGCACCCAATCAGCTGCTTCCTCGGGTCCTCTTCCACCAATCAATGACGGCTTCCTCAAAAAAACCCCAAAAAAAAACCACTTCTCCAAATGGAACGTTATGGATTTGGGTAAGCCTCTGGAAAAGCAAAGCCCCGCGCTCGATTTTAAACCTACCGTCGGGTGTCCGCTCCTCCCCTCCTTCACTTCCTCCAACGGCTCCCTGTGGGCCTCTGGAAAAGCAAGCCCCGCGCTCGATTTTAAACCGTACCGGTCGGGTGTCCCTCCTCCCCTCCTTCACTTCCTTCCTCCCCCTCCCATCGACTTCGGGTGTCGCTCCCCCTCTCCTTCTCCAACGGTCACCTGCGGGCCTCTGGAAAAGCAAGCCCCGCGCACGATTTTAAACCTCCCGTCGGGTGTCGCTCCCCCCCTCCTTCACTTCCTCCAACGGCTCCTGTGGGCCTCTGGAAAAGCAAGCCCCGCGCTCGTATTTTAACCTACCGGTCGGGTGTCGCTCCTTCCCCATCCTTCACTTCCTCCAACGGCTCCTGTGGCCGCTGGGAAAAGGCAAGTCCCCGCGCCTCGATTTTAAAACCTACCGTCGGCGTGTCCGCTCCTCCCCCTCCTTCACATCCTCCGAACGGCTCCTGTGGCCTCTTCTCCCCCCATGGTCAGGTCCACCTCACTCACCACTGCTGCTGACGTTTCGCCGAACACCTCCGCTCGGTCCGTAAAAACCAACCCGACCTCCCGGTGGCTTTTTTTCAACCCCAGCACTTCAACTCCCCCTCCCATTCCGTATCCGACCCGCTCGTCCTGGGCCTCCCCTCCCTGGCCAGAAAGTGAACAACACCGCAAGTTGGAGGAACAGCACCTCATATTCCGCTTGGGGAGTCTGCATCCTTTGGGCTTGAACATTGAATTTTTCTCAATTCTGTTAACCCTTGCTGTCTCTCTCCTCCCCTTCCCACCACTCCCTCAGCCCTCGGGCCCTGCATTCCCTGTATCCTCTATCTCCCCACCTCCCCCACTCCAGTCGCACCAGCTTCTCATTTTCACACCACAAACCAGCTTACAATGGCTTGTTTCCCTTTATCATCGATACTTTTTTGCATATCTTTCATTCATTGTTCCTTATCTCTCCACATCACCGTCTATATCTCTCGTTTCCTTGATCCCTGAACAGCCTGAAGAAGGGTCTCGACCCGAAACGTCGCCTATCTCCTTCGCTCCTTAGATGCTGCTGCACCCGCTGAGTTTCTCCAGCTTTTTGTGTACCCTCGATTCTCCAGCATCTGCAGTTCCTTCTTTAAAAAAAAACTGTTTTGAATGAACTCAGCGACTGAGTCTCCAGAGAACTCTGGGGTCGAGAACACTGAAGATCCACCAGCCTCCAGGTGAAGAGGTTTCTCCTCATCTTGGTCATTTATAGCACTCCCTTACACTGAGATTGTGCCCCTGGCCCTGGATACCACAGCCAAGAGAAACCTCCTCCCTGTGTCCAGTCTATCAAGCCTGGTAGAATTTCACAAGTTTCTGCAAGATCACTCAGTCTTTTGAACACCAAGAATAGAGGGCAGCTTTACTCTATTTTCTCTTCGTGTGACAAACCTGTGTAAACCTGAAGCTTGACTCTCTCTCTCCACAGACGTTGCCTGAACCCCGAGCACTTCCCGGATTCCCCTGGATTTTACCCCAGGAAACTGTCTGAGAATCATCAATGCACTCCCCTCTATATAAAGTGCACCTTTCATTAGGTAAGGGCACCAGTTGTACACAAACCTTCAGATATGGTCTCAAAAAAGATACACAGCAGAAAGCATTCTATCCAGAAATGCATCACAACTCAGTTTGGAAACTTCTCTGCCCAAGACCACAAGAATTGCAGAGTTGTGGATAAAGTCCAATCCATCACACAGACCAGACCCCCCACCAGGGATTACATTAACACTTTGCGCTGCCTCAGGAAAACAGCCAACATACTCAAAGACCACTCATACCAGGGTCGTTCCATCTTTTCCCACTCTTTTCCGTCTGGCAGAGACTACAAAAGCATGAAGGCACATACAGCACATTCAGGAACAACTACTGCCTGCGGCTGTCAGTTTGTTGAATGGTGCCCCCATAAAATAAAAGGGATAATCCCAATCTCACAATCTAACAACAGTAATACCAATAATAAACCAACAGCAACGGCTCATTGAGGATCTTGCATGTTTTAATCTGCACTTTCACTGTAACTGTAACACGTAGACTACATTCTACACGGGGGGGGGGGGGGGTATATTATTTTTGTCTACTTGTTATACTTTTGTAAGGTTTCATTGGATCATGTAATGGTATGATTTGAGTAGATAGTATGGCAGAGTTTTTCACTGTCTCTTGATACACGTGACAATAATAATCCAATTCCAAGGCATTGTATAATTCTGGTGACCAATTCCAGAACCCACGGTGATCACACACTGACTGTACTTAAACACATGTGTCAGGACAACAAGAGGATCGTCAGTCAGAACCAAAGAAGTGACCCACCCTGTGATCCCAGGATAGGGACTCCAGCACTCCAACACACCACAACTTGGTAGTCTGGGCTCTGTGAAATATCCCGGGACAGGAGCTGGACAACTCGATAAATCCTGGGCCAGTATCCAGGCACCACATACTGTGGAATAGAAGCCCAGGTCTCAAGGTAGATACTGGGACAGAAACGTACAACTGGTGAAGATTCAGCCAACTACAATATACAAGACAGGAGCCCTGACATCCTGGGAATTCCAGGACAAGAACCATGTCTTTGGGAAAGAGCATACAGATCCCAGGAAGTACATTCACCCAGTCAGAGGGAATGGGGAGTATTTCATCAACTGTAAACAACTGGTCTGAAAACCTGAGCACTCCACAACTTGTGAGGGATTTAGGTTTACAGGATCATTATCCTCACAAACTGTCACTGGTGTCCTTGCGGGAGGTATCCAGGGGTAAACTGGACGACAGCAAACCAAATCGACCACAAGATCTTCCTTGGCGATTTCTCCAAATGATCCTCTCAGCTAATTCACTGGCGAGGAATCCTGAATGGCCTCCTGCTCAGTCCATGGAAGACAAGAAAGATGATGTTGAAGATTTCAATGATTTCTTTGAAGTGAAAGAGCCAGGAGATTCTGGGATTAACCCTCTGGATATCATTGCTGCCATTTTCCTCTGTGCCGACCACTCTCTCCAGCAGGAACTGATGCTGAAGATGTCTCTGTGCCAACTTGCATTACCCTTTCTGCTGCCGGAAGGGCACAGTTACCCCAGGGACAAGGTGAAGGGACCTATGGAAGGGCTTGGTGCCATCCTTCTCCTCTGGGCCATGAGGCCCATTGTTAAAATGTGGTGCCCACAATCTCCCACAGGGAGCAGCCCCGGTTGTGGAGATGCCCATCGTGACAGCAACCGTGCCAACTGTCTCCTTCCTCAGACTCGAAGATGCACGTTGTCCAAATCCAGAGTCCTCAATCTCCCGTGAGCAAGACCCACTGCAGCAGAACATCTTCCACCTGCACTCCGGGATGGAATGTGGAATGTGCCCCGTGGGATATCGGATGGGATTGGTCTGAGATCACTGGTATCTAACCTTCTGGAAAGAGCAACACGGACATTTCCCGAGGCTGCTGCATTCATCAACCTCCGAGGTGATGCTGATAAACATACCAGGGACACACTCGTTTCTGCAAAAGTCTCTGCTGCTCTCTTTATTTTCATTGACGTTATCGGTGAGAAGGAAAGAGAATTCCTCACCTCTCTCGCACAGTCACCGGCAAAACTCTTTCTGATAGTGAACACTCACATCAGTGAGCAACACATCACCCCTGAGCAGGTAAAGAAACTGTTCAAAGATCTGAAGTTACAACCTCAACAATGCATTGTTCGGACAAATGTAAACGAGGCCAAACTTGCGGAAAGATTTCGCTCTCAGGTAAAACAAATTATTCTAATGAAGGACAGGGACCAGAGCTTCCTGAGTCTGGAACAAATGGGTGACATTGCGAGGGAAAGTGGGATTCAGGTCGATGAACATCAGCCTGAAATACAACGGGCCAAGGACCTGACCAAAATACTGGGCAGTCTTGACCCTGCAGACATCACTGGTTATAAAAAGAGAGTGCTGCCCTTTCATGGAGAGCCCTGGCAAGGGCTGTCTAAAGTTGAGAAAGAGAAGTCTCGGATGAAACGCCGCGAGGATAGATCCACAGAGAAGTATAACCAGGAGCTGGACCAAGACAAGAAATTAATCCGGGAAGCTCAACTCAGACAGAGCCTGTCGGTGGAGATGCAGATGTTCATTGACCACCTCACCTGTCCTGGTGGGGATGACAGGGCCATTTCCTTGCAGTGGCTGAAGCTGATGCTGGACAGTAAATCAAGGGAAATCATGGCAGGATTGCGCAGGGATTATAAAGAACTGAGCAAAGACTCAAAGCAGAAGGTCAAGGAGCTGAAGGACATGGATCAGAAGATGACTGATAGTTCCCTGGGGCTTGAGCACTTCATGAGGGAACTGGGCCAGGTTTATGAACTCTCAGTGACACAACACAACATCAAGCAACAAACACAGATCCACCCACATGTGCTTCAGTTACCGGGTGTTGCTGCTGAGCTGTTGCTGGATGGGTTTCCCACTGGAGCTCATTGATGGAGACGTCTCCAACGTTCCTGTTTCATGGATCACTGCTGTACTGAGAGCAGTGGCCGAGAAGGTGGGACGTGCTTCCCGAGTTGTTTGTGCTGACAGTGATTGGAGTTCAGAGCACAGGCAAGTCCACTCTCCTCAATACAATGTTCTGTTTGCGTTTGCTGTGAGCAGCGGCCGATGTACTCGAGGGGCCTACATGCAGCTGATGAAGGTCACAGGGAGCCTGGCGGAGGCGGGCTGTGACTTCATCCTGGTCATTGACACGGAGGGGCTGAGAGCTCCCGAACTTGCAACACTAACAGACAGCTACGAACACGACAATGAGCTGGCAGCATTCGTGGTGGGATTAAGCAACATAACGTTGGTAAAACATAGGCATGGAAAACATCGCAGAGATGAAAGATATTTTACAGATTGTTGTCATTCCTTACTCCGCATGAAACTGACGGGGAGAAGACCAAAGTGGTATATTTGTCCACCAAGAATGTTGGAGATGTGAGTGCACATGATCAGAATCTGAGAGGCCGTCAGAAACCTACTGGAACAGCTGAATAAGATGACAGAGGCTGATGCAGCAAAACTGGCGAGAAGGTGGAGGGAGTAACGTTCCGTGATGTGAAGGACTATGATGCTGACAAGGATAACTGGTACATCCCTGTCTGTGGCAAGGTACACCCCCAAGGCTGCCGTCAACACTGGCTATAGTGAACACGTCTTCCACCTGAAAAGAAGTCTCATTCAATGTTTACTCAAAGGGAAACCAGACCAAGGAGCTTTCACAATCCCAGACTTTTACCAAATGGATGACTGGCCTTTGGAGAGCAGGTGAAACATGAGAATTTCATTTTCAGCTTCCAGAACAGTCTGTTCGCAGAGGCTTACAACCAGCTCTCTCTCTGTGAACTACAAAGGACTGGGAGTGGGAGCTCCGCAAATTCACACACTCCTAACACACGCGCAAGAATCCAGGGGAAACAAGGCTGAAAACAGAGTAAACAATGCCAGTGGTGACCTCAACCTACTGCTCCAAACACTGGAACGTGAGATCAGGAAGGAGATTAACAAAAGGGAGGGTGAGACTCTGGATAAACTAAAAGCTCTGTTTGAAAGTGGGGCTGATAACGTGCAGCTGATGGAGAAATACAGGGAGAAATTCAAGCTCAGCATCTCCAGTTTATGCAGACGGCTTCAGGACGATTCAATACACAGATGTAAGGATGCTGTGAACAGACGTGTGGGACTGCAGGAAGTGGATGATAGTTGGAATAAATTTCATCAGAAGATCGAACAACAGGTCAAGGAGCTTTTATTAAAGTGTAAACGGGCAAATCAGTTGTTGGGTGACGAGGAACTGCAAAGAGCCTTTGGAAAGATGTGGCAAGAGACAGTGTCACAGCTGGACTATCAACCCTGTAGAGAAAGAAACATTGCACTGGAGATTGAAAATCTTCTCAGAGAGAACACAGAAAATCAAGGGAGGGTGATTAATAAAATCCTAGAAAGAAAATCTCTCTGTAAACAGGGAACTCAGTACTTTCAAATTGAAGGTAAACACATCAACACGACATGGATGAGACGTGCTAAAACCACAATCGGGCTATCCTCGCACCAATCAGATGTTGATCATGCAGCAATGATAACACAGTCCCTCGAGGATGAATGCCATCAATGGATCAGTGACATCACAAAAACAGACATGGATTATGACATTAGATATTGCATTGAACTTTTGAATTTTATAGAGGAGAAAATTAACAATACTTCACACCCAAACTTCACAATGAGTGAGGAATTCAGAGCTGAGTTTAAACTTCACATGTGTGGTTACGCTGTACCAAGATTCCAAGAGATGCAGACAAGGTTCATCCAGAAACACGACCCGCGGCAAAGACTGGCAAACATGAAGGGTCGATACTTTGATCTCTTCATTGATATTTACACAGAGCAGGATGAGAATCAGAGAAAAGCAGAACGGTTTGCACAAACTTGTTTCTTGCCAGCGCTCAGAGACGCCACCCTCAAGGAAATCGGTGTAAAGATCGTGAGTGATATGAAACAAAATGATCCTGACAGAAAGTACAGTCTCCGCAACAACTTCACTGTGGCCCTCCTGGTGCACTTGAAACAAAGGGATACATTTGATGGCTATCACCGGTATATCACTGACCTTGAGAATTTGACCAAAGACTGGCTCCATCAGCAGGTTATTGATCACTGCAAGACACAATGTGATGGAGAGAGCACATTTACCCGTCTGGCTAAAGGAATCCTCACACAGATCACTGGGCAAGCTGAAGAGATTGTTAAGGATGCAGTGAAGCACAACTGTGTTGGAAATGCTCAGAGCTTCCTGGACATGTTTGTTGAAAAGTTAAACACTAGAATCTCAATGCCCAAAGATGAAATGAAACTCGTTCTGTTTCACAGTAAGGGTGATGGCAAGAAATTGGCAGAAGCAGTTCTGCCATCTATAGAAGAGGTGAAGCATAAACTCCTCAGTGAGGTAACAGGCTGGGATGTCCAAGCAAAGATTGAACGATTATCCATTAGACCCAGGGATGAGCTGTTCAAAGGGTTATTCAGTTGTACTAAGAAATGTCCTTTCTGTAAGGTTTTCTGTGATTCAGAGGCTCTGGAACACTCACAGCACTCTTGTAAGCAGCACAGACCTGAAGGACTCAATGGCTTTAGATGGAGTGGCAGTGCATGTCTTGTAACTGACGTCTGCACAGCTTTAGTCGCAGGTGATGCATTATTCCAAAATAACGACACAAATGGGCAATGGAAACCCTACAAGGATTACCAAACTGTCAATGATTACTACAAATCCTGGATAATTCAGCGGGAAATTTCCGCACAGGCAGCATCCTATTGGAAGAAGGTTTTCTACACTTTCAATAAGCAGTTTGCTGAAAAATATGGAGCTAAACTTGCAGAGATCGATGAAACCTGGAACATTAACTGGGATGTAGTGAGAGGAGATCTGAATAAGACGTATACCGCAAACATTCAGTCTTGGTGAAGTCCATTTATACGCGTTAGATGTAGACACAGAAAAATTGCCTACATCTAAAGGAAAAAAAGACAAATTGCTGGAGTAACTTAGCAGGTCAGGCAACATCTCAGAGCATGGATCGTGATGTTTTGGGTTGGGACCATTCTTCAAATTGATTTAGTTTTAGAGATGCAGACCCTACAAACCTGCACATCTTTGGGATGTGGGAGGAAACCAGAGCATCTGGAAGAAACCCACATGGTCACAGGGAGAAAACACCCAAGGTCAGGATCAAAGGTGGGCCTCTGGCGCTGTGATGCAGCAGCTCTACCAGCTGCGCCACCGTGCCACCATTATTGTAGGGGGAGGGGAAAGAAAGTTGTAAGAAAGGAGAGCAGGACAAAGCCTGGTAAGTAATAGGTTGATACAGTTGAGGGAGGTTTTGATAGGAAGATGGTTGATCAGAGACTGGAGATGAAAAGACAATAGGTGCAGGAGTAGGCCTTTCGGCACTTCGAGCCAGCACCGCCATTCAATGTGATCATCCCGAATCAGAACCCCGTTCCTGCTTTTTCCCCCATATCCCCTTACTCCGCTATCTTCAAGAGCCCTATCTAGCTCTCTCTTGAAAGTATCCAGAGAACCGGCCTCAAACGCCCTCTGAGGCAGAGAATTCCACAGACTCACAACCCTCTGTGTGAAAAAGTGTTTCCTTGTCTCCGTTCTAAATGGCTTACCCCTTATTCTTAAACTGTGGTCCCTGATTCTGGACTCCCCCAACATCAGGAACATGTTTCCAGTGTCTAGGGTTTCAAAACCCTAAATAATCTTATATGTTTCAATAAGATCCCCTCTTATCCTTCTAAACTCCAGAGTATACAAGCCCAGCCCAATCCATTCTCTCAGCATATGACAGTCCCTCCATCCCGGGAATTAACCTTGTAAACCTACGCTGGAAATCTAAGACTAAGGTGTGAGATGGAAAAACGGGAGAATTGAGGTGTAGGAAGGCACTGTATGCTGGTTTAAACCCAAGATGGACACAAAGAGCTGTAGTAACTCAATGGGTCAGACGGCATCTCTGGAGAAAAGGAATAGATGACGTTTTGGGTCGAGACCCTTCTTCAGACTGATAAAAAGTCTGTTCCTTTTCTCCAGAGATGCTATCTGATCTGCTGAGTTACTCCAGCTTTTTGTATCTGTTTTCCGGAGAACTAAATGTGGTGAATTGTGAAGCTAGAGGAAGGAATGTAGATGGAAGGGGAGGGAAAGGCAATAAATGGGTGCGAGTCCAGTTGAGATAGTGGAGAGATTTGGAATTTGGGGGCGGGTTGCTTTGTTGGAGGAAAGGTGTGGAGGAAGAAAGGAGGGGGTGATTTGCAGTTTTTTTTCAAATTGGAGAATTCAGTGTTTATACTGTTGGGTTATAAGCTACCCAAGCAGAATGTAAGCTGCTGTTCCTTCAGTTTGTATGTGGCCTCGCTCTTGCAATGGATGAGTCCCAGGACAGAAAGGTCAGTATGGGAAGGGGAGTTAAAATGGTAACAATCGGGAGTTCCAGAATTGCACTCTGCTGCCAAGACCCATAGGAGCTACTGGTTGCTAACCACACACCTCCCACATCATCTGCTCCTCTCTCCCCAATGCCACGTCTGGATTCACACCTATTTCTCCCCTCCTCCCCCTTTCACCTGCATTCCTTCCTCTCGCTTCACAACTCATAACACTTTAATGCATGTCTCACACCTTTTGTCATTTCATCTCTGGTCTTTGTCCACCATAAGCCTATCAACCCCCTTCCCCTCACCTGTATGCCCCGATTATTTATGTAGGAAGGAACTGCAGATGCTGATTTAAACCAAAGTAAGACACACATAGGAGGAGTCTGAAGAATGGTTTCGATCCAAAAAGTCACCATTCCTTCTCTCCAGAGATGCTGCCTGTCCCGCTGAGTTACTCCAGCGTTTTGTGTTTATCTTCCCCCTTCACTCGCCAGACTTTGTCCTGCCCTTCCTCTCTTCCAGCTGTCTTTCTCACCCGCACCTCCAAAATCAGTCTTAAAACCCAAAACATCACCTAATTCGTTTTCCAGAGATGCTGCCTGATCCGCTGAGTTTCTCCAGCACTTTGTGTCTTTTTTTGTAAACCAGCAGACCCAAGTGTTAAACTACCTCTAAAGGAAGTGGCAGGATAAATCAAACCTCGTTAAAATTCAAGTCTGATCATAAACCGTAAATATAACTTCCAGAGTCAGCCCGTCACACTCGTTCACATCTTCACAGCTGACACCCTTCACTCTGCAAAGCCTCTGGGGCAGGAAGCATCCAGCTCGCAGTGTTCACAGGGGCTGCCCCATGCCGCTCCCAGCGTGGCACAGCACCCCGACTTCAGCGTGGCTGTCCAGAAGGGCTGACTCTGGAACTTCCGGTGGCGCTATGGAGTAGGTGGAACTCGCGCCAACCAGCTCCTTAAAAATTGAATAAAAACCGGGGGAAAATGGGGTGATTTAAAGTCACTTACCGGAGGAGAACGGGTGAGAACGGCACCGGCAGCTTTTAAAAGGTGTGTGACGTCATCAGGCGCGCGACTATACCGACAGTATGTCGATGCAGCATACCCCCCCCCCCAAAACGAAAAACACAACACTGAAAAGGGAAGTAGGCCCGACTGGATCCTCGGGCACGAGTTTGATAGCCTCCCAGGAAGACATCTCAAGGAGGAAATGGAAGAACTTAAAAATGTTGTTTCTGCAGAAACAAAAACTATCATGGGTGAGCTGAAAAAAATTAAAAAGGATTACAAAGAGGATTTAAAGATCCTTAGAGAAGATTTTCAAGTGTTTAAAGAGCAAGTGAAAGATGAATTAAAAAAAGAAGTTATACTTACATAAAGACTATGCTCGATGAATGGAAAACACAGGCAGATGCAGCTTTGCAGCAACATGTGGATGACGTAAATCTTAAATTTGATGTGATGGAGTCGATGGTTGATACTAAGCTAGAACCTATTATACGGTCACTTGATCAACAACATGTGGCAATAAAGGAACTGTCTAGTATTGCCGATACAAGTGTTAAGGCAAATGAGAAACTTCTCTCCGAGAACAAACGTTTATCAGATTTATTAAACAAAATAACTGAGAAATGTATTGACGGAGGGACGTCAAAGGCGCCAGAACTTACGAATTGTCGGTGTGCGTGAAGGTAGAGAGGGAGATCAAGACCCTCGAGAATTCGCTGCAAAACTCTTTAAAAAAGTTTTGAATTTGGATCAAGAGCCCCTGCTTGGTCGGGCACACAGGGCACTGAGACGCCTCCCAAAGAAGGGCGCGCCGCCAAGACAATTGATTGTGAAAGTGGTTTATGATCACGTCTTGGAGGATATGATGAAGATAATAATTCATAAGGGAAATCTCATCTACGATGGAGATAAAATTAGCATATTCAGAGATTACCCTGCGGAAGTCGCCAAGAGAAGAGCTCTATTTACAGAAACAAGAGGCAATCTTAAGAAGATAAAGGGTCTGATGTATCCCGCAACTCTAAGAGTAACCTATAATAACAAAGAGCATCACTTCATCAAGCACACAGAGGCACTTGAATTTGCTCGGAACATCGAGAAGATGGAAGAAGAGGAAGAAGCAGACAAGGATGAAGAATAGTGAATTTGAACGATATTTAACATTTACCTGATGGTACTGAATATCCATAGAGAAGGAGGAAGAATAATGGACTCTTAAATACACTAGTTAAGGATGGTTTGAAGGATTACTAAAAAAATTAACATATAATAGGAATAGTTTAATATTAACTATCACTTAAAATTGTATGCTATCCCTCCCAAAATAGTGTTATGATATTATTAAAAATTTAAATAAGTGTTCATAATTTACAATCATTAAAATTTAGCACCCCACCCCTATATAAATAGCCCTTAAGGCAATTAAAAAATTTTCCATGAAGGAAAGTTTGGAGCTGGTATTAACTATTAATATCTAGATATTATAGATATTAATTATTAATATATTTTTTTAACAACGGAAGTCGTTAGATTAATAGCCACGCTAGTGTGGCTAACACTAACTGCACTAAAAATAGCTGTAGTTACCCTTTCCTCTCTGCACATTACTAACACTATTAACATTTTTTATTTCTATTTTTATTTTTTTGTTTTATATACTTTTAGTTATGAATGGGATTATGAATTTTGTTTGAAGAGATATGTATGTAAGATAAAGTTACAAGTACTAAAACTCATCGATCTGAAGCACGGGTATGAGGTTGGGATGGATGTGCTGAGACATCTACTCCATTATAATCCACCTTAACAACAAAATGCAAGACATTAATACGAAAACTGGGGGTGATGGAATCACCTTCTGCAGTTGGAATGTAAAGGGAATTAATGAACCAATTAAAAGAGGTAAGGTTTTAGCTCATATAAATAGACTTAAAACAGACATAACCTTCCTTCAAGAGACACACCTTAAAAAGGATGCGCAACATAGACTAACAGCAAAATGGATCTCTAAAGTGTATCATTCTTCATTTACACATAAGTCTAGAGGGGTTGCAATACTTATACGTAAAGTCATACCATTTAAACATACCTCAATAATAGAAGATATTGAGGGTAGATATATAATAATTACGGGTGAATTATATTCAAAGAAAGTCGTTCTTATGAACGTATATGGACCTAATTTCGATAATCCGTTGTTTTTTAAGAAAATATTTAATACTATTCCTGTATCTACACAACATAATCTAATAATCGGGGGTGATTTAAACTGTACTTTAGATAATAATCTAGATAGATCATCAACTAAAAGAACAGCTACATCTAAATCAAGTGAATTTATAAATTATTTTATTAATACTGTTAAGGATGTCTGGAGAATTGATAATCCTTCTGGTCGGGAATATTCATTTTACTCACCTGTATTCGGAACCTATTCAAGGATAGATTATTTTTTAATAGACTCAAAATTAATTCCATTTACATATGACTCAAAATATCATAATATTATTTCGGATCACGCACAATTAACATTTAAGATAAAATTAAATGGTATAACTAATAAACACTCTCAATGGAGACTCAACCCTCAAATTTAAAAGGAAAAGGCTTGTTATGATCATCTGGTAAAACAGATTAAATTGTTTTTTGAGACTAATGACAAACCCGGAATTTCAGCGTCACTTCTTTGGGACACATTTAAAGCCTTTATGCGTGGTGCTATAATATCTGCACAAGCATATCTTAATAAGGAAAACCGAAAGATGCAACAAACTTTAGAAAATGAAATAAAGCAATTAGACATTGAAAATGCAATATCTCCATCTAAGGCGACACATAATAAAATTGCAATATTAAAATATAAGCTAAATAAAATATACTCAAATCATGTTATAAAACTTTTTCAACAGACTAAACAAGTACATTTTGAATTTGGTGATAAACCACAAAAATTATTGTCACGCCAGCTTAGAAAATCAGATGAGGAAAAAATGATATATAAAATTAGATCAAAACAAGGAGAAATATTAACTTTACCAAAAGATATTAATGACAGATTTCAGCATTACTATCAAAAACTTTACTCAACTAAACTGATGGGACAATCGGATGGAATGGAAACATTCCTACACAAATGTTATATTAAAGGTTTAGATCAGGAAGGCAAAGATAGTTGAAAAATGGAAAAGCTGCTGGCCCTGATGGCCTAAGTGCTGAATTTTATAAGAAGTTTCACGACTTGATTTCCCCACGTTTACAAGCAATATATAAATATGCTTACGAACAAGGAAAGTTACCAGAAACTCTAAATGAGTCTACAATTACACTCATTCCTAAAGTAGATAAGGATCTGGAAGATCCTGGATCATATAGAGCAATTGCTCTTCTAAATACTGATCAAGAAATATTAACTAAAATGTTATCCCAAAGGTTAAGTTTAGTGATTAATAAACTAATACATCATGATCAAACAGGCTTTATTCCCAAACGTTATTCCACTTATAACTTGAGACGATTATTCAATATCATATATTCAAAAAGAATTAATGATATTGAATTAGCTGTCATTTCACTAGATGCGGAAAAAACATTCGACCAGGTTGAATGGCCTTACTTATTTAAGATAATGCAGACATTTCAACTGGGGGATAGATTTTGTAAATGAGTTGAAATTTTATACTCCAACCCAACAGCAAGAATACTAACAAATCAAATGTTATCAGCCAAATTTAATCTCTTTAGGGGTTGTAGACAAGGATGCCCGTTATCACCCTTATTATTTGCTCTTGCAATCGAGCAATTAGCCAAAAGGATTAGATCAGATCCAGAAATATATGGATACAATACTAATACCACAACGAATAAAATATCTTTATATGCAGACGATGTTTTAATATATATCACAAAACCGGAGATTAGTATTCCTAACTTGCTTAACGTTATAACTAAGTTTGGTACATTTTCAGGATATAGAATTAATTGGAATGAAAGTGAAATTATGCCTATAACTGGAATAAAGTTAAATATATTACAACAAGTTCCGTTTAAAATAGTTACGGACAAATTTAAATATCTAGAAATTTAATGTATCCTAATCTTATAATTTTTTATTCAAATTAAATTATCCTCAGTTATTGGATAAACTAAAAAATAATATTTTATACTGGAAAACACTATCAATTCAATGGTTGGCAGAATAAATGCTATGAAAATGATCTTTTTACCACAATTATTATATTTATGTCAAGCTATCCCTTTATATCTCCCTAAAACTTTTTTTTTTTAATCGATTCTATTATTAACAGCTTTATTTGGGATTATAAAAATCACAGAATAAGTAAAAAACACTTATGTAAATCCAAGATAAATGGAGGATTAGCGTTACCTAATTTTTTATATTAATTTTGGGCGGTTCAGATTAAGAATAAGAATTTTTGGTTGGTAAAAATGGATCAGGAACCAGCTTGGCTAAAGATGGAAATGGAAGACTGTTTACCATTTGATATAAGTTCGATTCTTCTTGCTCCAAGCGAAGTACAAAAAAAAACGTACGGGGAAAACCCAATAATTTATAGCATATACGTATTTGGAAACAAATAGTTAAGACTTTACATTTGGATAATATGTCACTTTGTTTACCAATTATGAATAATCCCTTATTTAAACCTTCTATACTAGATTAGGGGTTTAGACACTGGAAAAAAATAGGAATTATAAGGATAGAACACCTTTACAGGAAAGGAAATTTTCTCTCATTTCAAGAGTTAAAAAAGATATCTATGGATTACACCCAAATAACTTGTTTAGGTATTTACAAATTAGAGACTATATCAAGTCAAACATGCAAGACTATAAGAATAGAGAACCAGGAATACTGGATGAGTGGCTTAACAAGCATCCAAATACAGAAAAACTAATAGCGTACATATATAATACTCTTTTGGATAGGGAAGTCCCAACAACAGAATCATACCGACAGATATGGGAAAATGAAATAGGTCTATCTATAATGAAAGACACTTGGGAAGAAAGTTTACAACGTATACACCGATGCTCATTAAATGCTAGACATACTTTGGTACAATTTAAAGTATTACATAGATTACACTACTCAAAAACGAAATTAAATAGAATTTTTCCTAACATTTCTTCTATTTGCGATAAATGTCAGAATTTAGAAGCTAACTTAATGCATAGTTTTGTAACATGCACAAAACTTAATAGTTATTGGGCTGATATTTTTAGAATCATTTCTGAAGTTCTTAGAACTAAATTGGACCCCGATCTAAAGCTAACATTATTTCGTAACATGGGTTACACAAAATGCTGGAGAAACTCAGCGGGTGCAGCAGCATCTAAGGAGCGAAGGAGATAGGCGACGTTTCGGGTCGAGACCCTTCTTATTTCGTAACATCTGTACAATTTTTGTGACAAGTCTAATTTGTATTTGAGGAACTGTTGTACCTTAGACAATATGCATTGCTTCTAATAAAAATAGTTTTAAAAAATTCAACAAATTGTTTATCAAATTAAGAAATAATGTATGAATGAGATCAGAGAGTAGAAAGGAATATTTATGGAGAACCATCAGGCATTCTGAGATGGGGGCAATTACAATAAAATCATATCTTCTATACACTTTTAAAACTCTGTGTGTGTAGGTGGGTGTATGTCAAAAGGGACGTTTTTTGCCTTTGATTTTGCCTTTGATTCGTTAGTCCGCCAAAACCGGACACAAAAACAGCGAGATTTTTACGATTTCGCTAGCGATTTCACTTTTACATTCGCATATCCACTCCTCATTAACTGTAGTCATTTTTCTGTACAAATTTTTAACAGAATCCTTACCCCCCACCCCCCCACTCACTCAGTTTGCTGCCTCCTCCTCCTTTTCATCTCGCTGTTGCCGCCCGGCTCTCATCCATTGCCCCTGCCCCCGGCCTGGCTCTGTCAAGCTGGCGGAAGGCAAAGATCGGTTGTTCCCCCGCTGCTTTTTGCCGTCCTCGCTGCCGGCCCGCACCCTTGCACTCTCCGAAAGTCCCACGCGTCAACGGCCTGTTGGCCCCGCAGGTGCATTGAGGGTGTACGCAGTGTCTTGACTTCGTACGCAGCATCTTGACGGTGTACGCCTGACCCGCAGCCCCACTTGGCATCATGCCCTCCCGCTCCACCCTCCTACCCCCCCCCACCCGTACTCGGGGTCTGAAGAGCCGAGGATGCGAGGCCTCACAGTCTCTGATGGGGCCGCTTTCACAGACTGAACCATGAGCGGCCCCCGGGTTTAACCAGGGCTCTGGGAACTCGGCATCTGATGGGGACGAGGAGGCTTCCAGAGGGAAGTCAGGGACAACATGGAATCCGGCAGCAGAGTGGCTCCGTTAATCATAGAATAATAGAAAATAGGTGCAGGAGTAGGTCATTCGGCCCTTCGAGCCTGCACCGCCATTCAATATGATCATGGCTGATCATCCAACTCAGTATCTTGTACCTGCCTTCTCACCATACCCCCTGATCCCTTTAGCCACAGGGGCCACATCTCGCTCCCTCTTAAATATAGCCAATGAACTGGCCTCAACTACCATCTGTGGCAGAGAATTCCACAGACTCACCACTCTCTGTGTGAAAAAAGATCTTCTCATCTCGGTCCTAAAAGACTTCCCCCTTATCCTTAAACTGTGACCCCTTGTTCTGGAGTTCCCCAACATCGGGAACAATCTTCCTGCATCTAGCCTGTCCAACCCCTTAAGAATGTAAGTTTCTATAAGATCACCCCTCAATCTCCTAAATTCCAGCAAGTACAAGCCGAGTCTATCCAGTCTTTCTTCATATGGAAGTCGTGCCATCCCAGAAATCAGTCTGGTGAACCTTCTCTGTACTCCCTCTATGGCAAGAATGTCTTTCCTCAGATTAGGAGACCAAAACTGTACGCAATACTCCAGGTGTGGCCTCACCAAGACCCTGTACAACTGCAGTAGAACCTCCCTGCTCTTGTACTCAAATCCTTTTGCTATGTATGTCAACATACCATTAGCTTTCTTCACAGCCTGCTGCACCTGCATGCCTACTTTCAATGACTGGTGTACCATGACACCCAGGTCACGTTGCATCTCCCCTTTTCCTAATTGGCCACCATTCAGATAATAATCTACCCTCCTGTTTTTGCTGCCAAAGTGGATAACCTCACATTTATCCACTTTATACTGCATCTGCCATGCATTTGCCCACTCACCAAACCTATCCAATTCACCTTGCAGCCTCCTAGCATCCTCCTCACAGCTAACACTGCCACCCAGCTTTGTGTCATCCGCAAACTTGGAGATGTTGCATTCAATTCCCTCATCCAGATCATTAATATATATTGTAAATTGCTGGGGTCCCAGCACTGAGCCTTGTGGTACCCCACTAGTCACTGCCTGCCATTCTGAAAATAACCCGTTTACTCCTACTCTTTGCTTCCTGTCTGCCAGCCAGTTCTCTATCCACATCAATACTGAACCCCCAATACCATGTGCTTTAAGTTTGTATGCTAATCTCTTATGTGGGACCTTGTCAAAAGCCTTCTGAAAGTCCAGATATAACACATCCACAGGTTCTCCCTTATCCACTCTACTAGTTACATCCTCAACGGATTCATTCCACAGCGAGTTCAGTTCTGTAACAACCCCCCT
Source organism: Okamejei kenojei (assembly GCA_035221665.1). Taxonomy (NCBI): domain Eukaryota; kingdom Metazoa; phylum Chordata; class Chondrichthyes; order Rajiformes; family Rajidae; genus Okamejei; species Okamejei kenojei. The sequence continues at coordinate 197,435,990 of CM069131.1, forward strand.
CTGCTCCCCCCCACTTCTCCACCCCCCTTCCCCACCCCCTTTCTCCACCCATCACCCTTCGTTCTTCCGATCCATACCCCCTCTCACCGCTCCCCCTCTCACCCCTCCCCCCTCTCACCTCATCCCCCCCTCTCACCCCTCACCCCCTCCCTTTCTCTCGCCCTCCCTTCCCCCCACCTCTCCCCCTCCCTTACCCCCACCTCTCCCCTCTCCCTATCCCTCCACCTCTCCCGCTCCCTTCCCCCACCTCTCCCCCTCCCTTCCCACCCTCCCTCTCCTCCCCTCCACCCCCCTCTCCCTCTGTCTCTTGTCCCTCTCTCTGTCTCTGCCCCTCTCTCTCTCTGTCTCTGCCCATTCTCTTTCTGCCCTCACTCTTTACCCCCGCCCCCCCCCCCCCTCTACAAGCGCCTGTGAGTTGGGGGCTATGCGTCACTAGATAGGGCTGTTATGGGGTAAAAGGAGCAAATTTATAAATATCAAGGGGGTAGTTAGCCTGTGTGCGGAGGGGGGAGGGGGGGGTTAGTTAGTGTGTGTTTTACGCCGCATGCTGCCCCCCCTCCCCGCAACTGCACGTTGGGGAAACAGACCCAACGGGTCTGCACTCTGTGTGTGTGTGTGTGTGTGTGTGTGTGTGTGTGTTTGTTTGTGGGTGTATGTCAGATTAGATTTTCAGATTAGACTTTTGGCCTTTGATTCCTAGTTCCAGCAAAAACACACGCAAAAACTCCGCGATTTCACTTTTACATCCGCATATCCACTCCTCATTACATTTAGACATTTTTATGTACCATTTTTTAATAGAATCCTTCCCCCCCCCACTCACTCATTTTTCTGCCTCCTGCTGGCCAACGACCATAATGGCTGCTTCCACCCAGCTCTCCTCCAAAAACGCCGACATTTTACTTATTTTGCTGGCAATTTTACTTCCTCCACTCCCCCCCCCCCCCCCCCCCCCCCAGGGCCAGCTCTGTCACACTGGCTCAAGTCAAAGATCGGCTGTTCCCCCGCTGCTTTTCCGAGGACGACGAAAAGCAGCGGGGGAACAGCTGATCTTTGGCTTGAGTCAGCGTGACAGAGCCGGCGCATCAACAGCCTGTTGGCCCGCGGGCGTATGCAGCGTCTCGACGGCGTACGCAGCGTCTCGACGGCGTACACAGTGGCTTGACGGCATGCGCCTGGCCCACAGGCTCACTCGCCATCACGCCCGCCCACTCCACCATCCCTCCCTCTCCCTCCCCCCCTCTATCCCCCCGCCCTCCATCTCCTCCCCCCTCTCCCGCACGTTTGGGGAACAGATCTGCACTTGGTCTAGTACCTATTAAAACTCTGTGTGTGTGTGTGATTTTGCATGTGAAACGTAGTTCCTCGAAAACCAAAAACGCAGAGATTTTTTACAATTTCGGTAGGGATTTAACTTACGATTTCATAAATGCACTTCTCTCTAGATTTGGTCAATTATTTCCCCAGATTTTGAATTAAATTGTTCACAAAACATCAAAAAAAATTAAAATCAAGCTGCTGCATGACTCAGAGTGCCACCTCACAGATGTCCAATCACAATGGGGAAGGTGTAGGAGATCTCTCCCCCTCCCCCCTCCCTTTCACAACGCCTTTGCAACTGGCCCCGCACAGCCCAGCCCGCCCACCCTGCCTGGTGGCCCCGCCCCCCCAGCTGCCAGGTTGTGGATTCCATTAGTTTTCATTGAATTGAATTTAATTATTTGTCACTTAACAACACTAATTCTTAACATTAACTTTTCATTTCAAAGACAGTTTAAAAAAAAAATTGCTGTATTCATTGACAGCTTAGATCGGACCCGCTGTGTGTGTGTGTAAGGGGAGGAGGGGGGGTGGTAGAGGGAGTGTGTGTGTGACGCGGCAGGCTGTTCCCCTGAATTCCATAGAGCTGCCGACAGCTTTCGTGCATGAGACGCGCACGCTTCATTTCCAGAATATTCTGAACACGTGACGCACGGTTGCATTTCGCTCTCTATGTCTCTCCCCCTCTCCCCATCTCTCTCTCTCCCCCTCTCTCTCTCCCCCGCTGTGTGCCCCACCCACCCTCCACTAAACCTCCTTTCCGCCTCCACCCCTCCACTACCCCCTTCCCTCCACCCCATCCCCTCCTCCACCCTCCCTTCCCCCCACCTTTCCCCCTCCATTCCCTTCCCTTCCCCCCTCTCTGCCCCCCTCTCTCTGTCCTCCCATCTCTCTCACCCCTCCTCCCCCGCACCCACCCTCCCTCTCCTCCTCCCCTTCACCCCCTTCTCCCTCTGTCTCTTGTCCTTCTGTCTCTGCCCCCTTTCTCTCTGTCTCTCCCCATTCTCTCTCTGCCCTCACTCTCTACACCCGCCCCCCCTCTAGACGCGCCTGCGAGTTGGGGGCTATGCGTCAATGGATACGGCGGTTATGGGGTAAGAGCAAATTAATTATATTAATATCATATTAAGGGGGGTAGTTAGCATGTGTGCGGGGGGGGGGGGTACCTAGTGTGGGTGACACCGCATGCCACCCCCCCCCCCCGCAACCACACTTTGGGGGAACAGACCCAAAGAGCATCTGTCTGCCGCTGAGTGTGATTGAAATGTATGTGTTAATCTGCATCTTCCTGATGTGCTTGATCTATGATTGTCGTTGGACAATGTGAAGGGGATAAAGCTCGAGTGCCTGCGGGAAAGGGGAATCAAAGGGACACCGTGCACATCGAAGGGAAATTTGGTTATGAATCTTCGTTGATTACTGTATTTGACACTCTTAAATAAAGCTTTGATTGCCTTATCCCATCTTTGTGGTGTGTTTTAGAGTTTTCTTTCACAGAGTTGGTGCCATGACTCGGTTGGCTACAACTGAGGAAAGCAAGAGAAGCGCTCATTGGATATGCAAGCAAAGAATGTCACTGTGCCTTGTCACATGTGCCAATAAAGTATTCCATTCCAATGAGTTGGTTAAAGACTCCGAGAGGAACTTTCCAAAGTTCAGCAAACATCAATGAGCAGAACAAATTGGGTAAAGGGCTTTCAACACAAGCTAAGAGTGGGGTTTCCCCGGGTCACAAGTTCACAAGTTAGGGTTTCAAGGTCAAGGTCAGTTTATTGCCACATGTACCAATTAAGGTACAGTAAAATTTGAGTTACCAGAGTAGAATTAGGCCATTTGGCACATCGAGTCTTCTCCGCCATTCAATCATCCCCGATCACTGCCTCTTAATTTTCTGCCTTCACCCGTTCTAGTCAAGAAGTTGCCTATCTCTGCCTTTAAAATATCCACTGACTTAACCTCCACAACCCTCTGTGGCAGAGTTCCACAGATTAACTACCCTCTGACTAAAGAATGTCCTCCTCCTTTCTAAAAGAGCACCCTTTAATTCTGAGGCTATGACCTCTGGTCCTGGACTCTCCCACCAGTGAAGGCAGATTACTATCTAAATGGCGTTAAGTTGGGAAAAGGGGAAGTACAACAGGATCTGGGGGTCCTTGTACATCAGTCTATAGAAACATAGAAATTAGGTGCAGGAGTAGGCCATTCAGCCCTTCGAGCCTGCACCGCCATTCAATATGATCATGGCTGATCATCCAACTCAGTATCCCGTACCTGCCTTCTCTCCATACCCCCTGATCCCTTTAGCCACAAGGGCCACATCTACAGTGGCTTGCAAAAGTATTCATACCCCTTGAACCTTTCCACATTTTGTCATGTTACAACCACAAACGTAAATGTATTTTATTAGGATTTTATGTGATAGACCAACACAAAGTGGCGCATAATTGTGAAGTGGAAGGAAAATGATACATGGTTTTCAAATCTTTTTACAAATAAAAAAATGAAAAGTGTGGCGTGCAAAAGTATTCAGCCCCCTTTACTCTGATACCCCTAAATAAAATCCAGTGCAACCAATTGCCTTCAGAAGTCACCTAATTAGTAAATAGAGTCCACTTGTGTGTAATCTAATCTCAGTATAAATACAACTGTTCTGTGAAGGCCTCAGAGGTTTGTTAGAGAACATTAGTGAACAAACAATGTTCCTTGGGCATAATGAAGCCCAAGGAACACACCAGACAGGTCAGGGATAAAGTTGTGGAGAAGTTTAAAGCAGGGTTAGGTTATAAAAAATTATCCCAAGCTTTGAACATCTCACGGAGCACTGTTCAATCCATCATCCGAAAATGGAAAGAGTATGGCTCAACTGCAAACCTACTAATACATGGCCGTCCACCTAAACTGACAGGCCGGGCAAGGAGAGCATTGATCAGAGAAGCAGACAAGAGGCCCATGGTAATTCTGGAGGAGCTGCAGAGATCCACAGCTCAGGTGGGAGATTCTGTCCACAGGACAACTATTAGTCGTGCACTACACAAATCGGGCCTTTATGGAAGAGTGGCAAGAAGAAAGACCTCTGCTCACACATTTAAGAAACCCACCACCTCTTATTCTATGTTTATTATTTTTTTCTTCTTTCCCCCTACGTGTTGGGTCTGACTGCTTCCCTTCTCTGCCTCCTGCCTCACACACGGTCTACTTGCTTTCTCTATTTGAGTCACTCCCCCCCAACCGATCTAGTTTAAAGTCTCCCCATCATCTATATTATACTGCATCTGCCGCGCTTCTTTCCACTCACTCAACCTGTCCAGGTCACCCTGCAACCTCCTACATCGTCTTCACAGTTCACACTGCCACCCAGCTTTGTGTCATCCGCAAACTTGCTAGTGTTGCTCCTAATTCCCTCTTCCAAATCATTAATATATATGGTAAACAGTTGCGGCCCCAACACCGAGCCTTGCGGCACTCCACTCGCCACTGCCTGCCATTCTGAAAAGGACCCGTTCACTCCTACTCTTTGCTGCCAACCAATTTTCTATCCATGTCAACACCCTACCCCCAATACCATGTGCTCTAATTTTAGTCACCAGTCTCCTGTGCGGGACCATTCTTGAATCCCGTCTGTTACCGCAGAAACCCCTGTCCGTACCTCTCACAATGGAGTCTCCAACTACCATGGCCTGACGTTGGCCTCTTTGGTTTTGGCTCAACAGCCCTTTTTGCTTTGCCGCTCAGTGTGATAACGTCTTCTGTCCCAACAGCTTCTAAGTGGGTGAACCTGTTCACAAGAGGTACAACACCCATGGACCTTTGAATTCCATGTTTACTTCCCTTTCTCATCGTCACCCACCTTCTCTCTTTCAGTACCTTATGTGTAACAATCTTGCTGTAGGACTTGTCGAGGAACGACTCAGCTTCTCAGATGAACCTGAGGTCATCTACTTGCTTCTCCAGTTCCCCAACACCATCCTTCAGGAGCTGTACCTGGATGCACTTCTCACATTTGTAGCAGCCAGCAGTGTCCTTGACCTCCCACATAATGTCTCCCATATCTCTGTGATGCTAATTCCTGCATACAGGCCCCTGCTTACCAGAGAAAAACCTACTGTGAAGCAGGCTAGGGTCTGGCCAGAGGGATCTATGACAACACTACAGGACTGTTTTGAATGCACGGACTGGGACATGTTCAAGAAGTCTGCAACTGACAGTCAACACACCAACCTGGAGGAGTACACTGTGTCCATGTCTGCTTGCATGGAAAAGTGCATAGAGGATGTCTATGTCAACAAGACCATCACTATACGGGCCAACCAGAAACCCTGGATGACCACAGAGGTACGTGGAATGCTGAGAGCACGTAATGCCGCGTTTAAATCCAGTGACGTGGTGGCACTCGGATCCGCAAGAGCCAACCTGAACCGAGTCGTCAGGCTGGCAAAGCGTGCCCATGGTCAGAAAATCCAGAGCTTCTTTCATGACCCCATGAACACCAGGCGCATGTGGCAGGGAATCAAAACAATCACGGACTATAAGACTGCTCCACCACCCTGTGATGACAACATTGAGTTCCTCAATGAGCTCAACAACTATTTTGGACGGTTCGAGGCATTAAACAACACACCTGCAAGAAAAGGTATTCCTCACTGTGATGAACAGTCTTGATATAGTGGATATCCGGAGCACCCTAAAAGGAGTGAATGCATGGAAGGTGGCAAGCCCTGATAACATACCAGGGCGGGTGCTCAGGGAATGTGCTGATCAGCTGCCACATGTCCTTACAGACATCTTCAACACCTCGCTGAACCAGGCTGTCGTCCCATCGTGTTTCAAGACTGTCACCATCATACCAGTGCCAAAAAAATCCAATATACAATGTCTCAACGATTACCGCCCTGTAGCACACACTCCCATAATGATGAAATGCTTCGAGAGGCTGGTCAGGGACCATATTACCTCCAGACTTCCCTCCATACTTGACCCATACCAGTTTGCTTACAGGCCAAACCGCTCCACAGAGGACGCTATATCCTCCGACCTCCATCTGAGCCTGGAACATCTAGAGGAGAAGAACACTTATGTACGAATGCTGTTCGTGGATTTTAGTTCAGCATTCAACACAATTATCCCTCAGCACCTGATAAGCAAACTGGTTCCATTGGGCCTCAGCACCCCCATGTGTAACTGGCTACTGGACTTCCTCACTGACAGACCCCAGTCAGTGAGGGTTGGAAATAACACCTCTAACATCATCTCTCTGAGCACCGGCTCCCCTCAGGGCTGTGTCCTGAGTCCACTGCTGTCTACCCTGATAACCCACAACTGTTGTGCCAGGTTTAGTACAAACCACATCATGAAGTACGCAGATGGCACAACAGTGGTGGGCCTCATCCGGGACGACAATGAGCTGACTTACAGGGAGGAGGTGAAACAACTGGTGGACTGGTGCAATACGAACAACCTGATCCTGAATGTCGAAAAAACAAAGGAGGTCATCGTCAACTTCAGGAAAAACCGGCACAGTCCCACATGACAGCGATGTGGAGGTGGTCAGTAGCACTAAGTTCCTGGGGGTGCAGATCACTAACAGTCTGACCTGGTCAAATAACATCTCATCAATAGTTAAGACAGCGCAGCAGCGGTTGCACTTTCTACGCCAGATGAGAAGAGCTCATCTCCCCCATCCCGTCCTCACCGCTTTCTACAGGGGCACCATAGAGAGTATTTTGACCAGCTGTATCTCTGTCTGGTTTGGGGACTGTAAAGCCTCCGACTGGAAGTCCGGGATTTCACTGAGGCTCAAAGGTTCTTTGCTAGAGTGGGGTAGAGTGGGAAAGGTGGCAAGAGAAAGCATCAATCTAGCCTCTGCGTTAAAAAAAGGTTGCGAATGATACCTCCATAGCCTTTGACAAAATAAATGCTGAGACAGTGGCCATCCGGACAGCTGCCCTGCAGAATTGAACAGCTTTTGATTTCCTCCTCCCAGAAAGAGGGGGAACATGTGCCATAATAGGATCTGAATCTTGTAATATATCTTTGATGTGAGGGAAAATATTACCAACCTGGCTGACCCTATCCGAAAAGCAGCCGCCAAGATACATGATAGTAATAGGGTACATGGTCTCTATGGGGATGGGTAACAGGGTGGTTGGGACTGATAGGAACTTCATTGGTTTTTATTTATTTATTTATTTTTTAATATCTTTATTTATTAAAGGTACCGTAAGTTACATCAGTGTACATCCCATGTATATTATTACAATCATTGTACCCCTTCATTTTTAAAGCTTTAGAAAAAAAGAAAAAATAAAGAAATATCAACAGAGAAAGTAGAGAGAGTGAAAAAGCGTTGTGAAAGTGTAAAAGCGTGCCGGAGGGAGAGGGATCCCTTGGTCGAAGAGTTAGAGAAAGGAGATTAAGAGATAGACCCTGGAGAGGAGAAAAAAAAAAGGGAAAGAGAGAGAAGAAAAAAAGAAAAGCCAGTTACTTTATTATAAACATCGCGCAAAAGGAATCTACCAACTCGACAGTTTTCCTTCCCCCTTTACCAAGACCCGACACCGGTACTTTTTTGAGGTATTCTTGCACCTTATCCTTGTAGTAGATTTATAAATGCAGACCACGTCTTATAGAAACAGTCTGATTTTCCTGCCAGTCGGAGTCTCATATCTTCCAAATGTAGTGTTTCAAACATAGTTGAAATCCACATATTAACTGTTGGTATAGAAGTATTTTTCCAGAATTTTAAGATTAGCTTTTTTCCTGTTATTAAGCCGTATTCAAATAGATTCTTTTGAAACACATTTAATTCAGGGCTATCTTCCGTTGTTCCAAAGATAATCCAGTCTGCTTTTGGAGTCAGTTTTATTTTAAATACTTTTGTGAAAATATCAAAAATTTCAGCCCAAAATTTTTGAATTTTTGTACAAAAGACGAATGAGTGCGCTATATTAGCTTCTTGACATCTCAAATAGGTGAGACATTGGGAAAAAGTTTACTTCTTTTAGTTTTTGAATAGTATAATCTGTGTAAGATTTTAAATTGTATTAAAGTGTGTCTTACGTTAATTGAACATTTATGCACATTTAATATATATTCTTCCCACCTTTCTTTGGAAATTTTTATACCTAATTATTTTTCCCAGTCTCTCCTGATACTTTCTGTTGTTGGTATTTCTGCGTTTAGAATATTATATATATATGATATTATGATATTATGTTTGGAAATATTTAAAATACTGATTGTTTCCCAAATTGTATTTTAGTTGTAATTGTTTAAATGATAATAGTTGTCCCGTTTCATACAAATCTCCGAAGGTTTTAATTCTGGCTCTTTCCCATTGTATAAATGCTTTATCTATAATTGAAGGTTTAAACTAAGGGTTTTTACCGATAGGAGATAGGAGAGATAAATTTCTTAATTTTAAGTTGTGTTTTATTTGTTTCCAAATTCTAATTGTACTGTGTATAATTGGATTTTTGTTGTAATTTGTATTATTCATCTTCATTGGTGAAAGAAGGATTGCTCCAATATTGCAAGGAGAGCAGTCCTCTTTCTCCATAATAATCCAATCCGGTTGCTGGGGAGAGTTATCCAGCAATTCAATCATATTTCTAATATTTACAGACCAGTAGTAATACATGAAATTGGGAAGTGCTAATCCCCCTACTACTTTGGGTTTATTCAGATGAGCTCTTTGTATTCTGTGGGATTTATAATCCCAAATAAAATTTGTGATATCTAAATCCAGTTTAAAAAAAAACTTTTTGGGTAAGTATATTGGAATTGATTGAAACAGGTATAAAATTTGTGGTAGAAAAATCATTTTTATAGCTTTTATTCGGCCTATTAAGGACATTGGAAGAGTTTTCCAAAATTTAATCAAGTTGTACAGTTTCTTAAGTAGAGAGTTATAATTTGCATCAAACATGTCTTGATATCTTCTAGTGATTTCGATACCCAAGTATTTATATTTTTCCATAGCTATTTTAAAAGGAAACTGTAAAAGATGTGTTGAATCTTTCGGTTTTATTGACATGATTTCACTTTTATTCCAATTTATTCTATATCCTGAAAATGATCCGAAGTCCTCAATTAAGTTTAAAATATTTGGTATAGTAATATGAGGTTTTGTGATGTACAATAGTACATCATCAGCGTATAATGATATTTTATTGTTGGAATATTTTGTTTTATATCCATGGATATTTGGATGAGTTCTAATTCTTTCCGCTAGGGGTTCAATTATGAGAGCAAATAACAGCGGTGATAGTGAACATCCTTGTCTATTACCCCTTGACAATTGAAATTCCGTAGATAAATTATTGTTAGTTAATATTCTGCCTGTTGGCTTATTATATAATAATTTAATCCATAGAATGAAATTCTCTCCCAGTTGAAATGTTTGCAATACCCTGACCATATTATCCCATTCAACCTGAAAGAATGCTTTCTCTGCATCCAACGATATGATTGATAGTTTTTGATCTTCCGTTTGGTGTGAATGCATTATATTGAGGCAGACAACTCAAATTATTAAATGATTGTCTCTTAGGGATAAACCCCGTTTGATCCGGATGTATTGATTTACCAGCATATTTACTTAGTCTTCTAGCTAGTATTTTCGCTAATATGTTTTGATCTGCGTTTAACAACGCAATAGCTCTATATGATCCGGGTTCTTCCACAACTTTATCTTTCTTAAGTATTAATGTGATAGAATTCATTACTAAATCCGTCGGGACCTGGAGTTTTTCCATTTTTTATTGAGATTATTGTTTCTTCTATTTCCTTATTTGAGATTTGTGCTCCCAATTCCTCTTATTCCTGCAACTCTAATTTAGGAAGGTTACAATTATCCAAGAACTCTGTAACTTTGTTGGTGTCTGTTGTCATTTTAGATGTATACAGATTATCGTAAAATTGTGCAAATCTTTCATTAATATCACTCGGCAAGGTCAATACTTCCCCTTTGTATGATTTGATCTTTGAAATTGTATGATCCTTTTTTCCTTTTTTTAACTGACGTGCCAGACGTTAATGGGGCTTTCCCTAAATTCAAAATGTTCCTGTCTTGTAATTTGTAATTATCTTATGACTTTCTCTGATAATAATTTATTTAATTTAAATTTCAGTATTGTTATTCTATTATGTTTATCTGTAGTGGGGTCTTTAGCGTTTTCAATGTCCAGTTGTCTAATTTGTTCTTCTAACTGTCTTTGTTCGTTCATATTTTACTTATTTTGAAAAGCTTGGTATGAAATGATAGCGCCTCGAATAAATGCTTTAAAAGATTCCCATAATAGTGTAGGTGATATGTCTGGCATATCGTTTATTTAGAAAAAAAGGTCCATTTGCTGTTTTGAATATATACTCCCATGCGGGTCTTTTAAAATTTGAGGGTTGTACATCCAAAACGATTTGATCTCAGTCATTCCTTCCATTGTTAGAAAAAAAGTTAGTGGGGAGTGATCTCAAATCGTATTTGTGTGGTATTTTCGTTTAGAAGTGTGGGGTATTAATTTTGTATCCACCAGGAAATAATCTATACGTGAATATGTCTTGTGTACCATTGAATAGAACGAGTAAACCCTGCCGGTCGGATTTGCAATCCTCCAGACATCTGTTATATTTGTGTTTTTTATATATGTGTTTAGAAGTTCACTAATTTTGGATTTCGTAATACCTCTCTGTTTTTTATTGGATTTATCTAAGTAAGAGTCTAAAACACAATTAAAGTCTCCGCCGATTATGACATTCTGGTAATTATATTCTGCAATTATATTAAAGATTTTGTTGAAAAAATGCGGATTGTCAAAGTTGGGCGCATATATATTTACCAAGGTAATTGGGGTAGCATGGATCTCCCCGGTAACTATCAAATATCTCCCGTCCTTATTTGTTAAGGTAGATTTGGGCTTAAATGGGGTGCCTTTGCGAATAATAATAGACGTTCCTCTAGATTTCGACGAGTATGACGAGTGAAAGGTTTGACCTATCCAGTTCACACTCAATCTTGCTTGATCTTGAAGTTTAAGATGCGTTTCTTGTAAAAAAGCAATGTCTAGGTTGTATGCTTTCAGTTGAGCTAGAATCATACACCTTTTAATGCGTTTGTTAACACCCCTAACGTTCCAACTACAAAATGAGATTCCTCCCAGTTTATTTTGGTTATCGTCTTGCATTTTGAATAGATTTAATACCTGTGTATCTTGCGGTGCATCCGTACCTGAGGTCTTTAGATATTGGGGGATCATTTACCCTACAAAGTTCAATTAGTAGATTCCCTTTGTGATTGTCCTTAAATAGAAAAAAAAGTGACTAAATGTGGTAATAATAAAAAAATATTAAACAAGTGAAATACAGTGTCCGAACTTGTCGGCACTGTAACAAGTGACCCACCTGTTGGTGGGAGAAAACATTTTATCGACTTCCGTTGTCCATATAAACAAACAAATAGCTCCGATCCCTCAATTACTCATAACATACGGGAGCCGGACCGGTTTCAAAATCAAATGTATAGTACCATTTACAGTATATATATCCATTTCATCAATATTCCCGGATATAACTAACATTTTTATCTACTAAATGTTAAGCGTATTCAGCTGTGTCAGCTGTGAGGAGGATGCTAGGAAGCTGCAGGATGATTTGGATAGACTGGGTGAGTGGGAAAATGCATGGCAGATGCAGTATAATGTGGATAAATGTGAGGCTATCCACTTTGGTGGCAAAAACAGGAAGATAGACCATTATTTGAATGGTGACCGATTAGGAAAAGGGGAGATGCAGCGAGACCTGGGTGCCATGGTACACCAGTCATTGAAAGTAGGCATGCAGGTGCAGCAGGCTGTGAAGAAAGCGAATGGTATGTTGGCATTCATAGCAAAAGGATTTGAGTACAAGAGCAGGGAGGTTCTACTGCAGTTGTACAGGGTCTTGGTGAGGCCACACCTGGAGTAATGCGTACAGGTTTGGTCTCCTAATCTGAGGAAAGACATTCTTGCCATAGAGGGAGTACAGAGAAGGTTCACCAGACTGATTCCTGGGATGGCACGACTTCCATACGAAGAAAGACTGGATAGACTTGGCTTGTACTCGCTGTAATTTAGAAGATTGAGGGGTGATCTCATAGAGACTTACAAAATTCTTAAGGGGTTGGACAGGCTAAATGCAGGAAGATTGTTCCCGATGTTGGGGAAGTCCAGGACAAGGGGTCACAGTTTAAGGATAAAGGGGGAGTCTTTTAGGACTGTGATGAGAAAATCGATTTTCACACAGAGAGTGGTGAATCTGTGGAATTCTCTGCCACAGAAGGTAGTTGAGGCCAGTTCGTTGGCCGTATTTAAGAGGGAGTTGGATGTGGCCCTTGTGGCTGAAGGGATCAGGGGGTATGGGGAGAAGGCAGGTACAGGATACTGAGTTGGATGATCAGCCATGATCATCTTGAATGGCGGTGCAGGCTCGAAGGGCAGAATGGCCTGCTCCTGCACCTAATTTCTATGTTTCTATGTATATTTTAACCTTGGAAATCTTCAACTGTTGGTTGAGAGGGTTAACCTGTTACTGGTCCCTGAGCTGAGGGAATTGAGCCAGGAGCCCGCCTCTGCCCCTCACGCCCCAGTTATATATCTATTTGAGAATTATTAAGTTAAATTATAAATGTTAATTTGCAAATCACCCTTTCTACATTTCTGATTAATTCATTACTATTTCTATGTTAATATTCTACGTTAATATTGTTAAAAATGTTAATTCTATACCATTTAGGTTATTCATTAAATCTCATATACAACAGTAATTGCTAAGCCCACAGTCTGTTGTTGAGCTCTTCATTTCGGTGGTTATCTTTTTCCCGCTTCCCTTGGAACAGAGTATGTCCTTGAGTTAGCATTCCACCGATAAGACATCAAGACAAAGTTCCTTCTTCTGGCAGCACGCCACCATTCAGGGTGAAATAGTAAAAAGAGAGAGTATCCTTATTGTCCGACCTTTCCAGCTAGTCCTTCTGTTCCACGATGGTTAGAGCATATTTGTAGGAAATACGCATTTTCACTGCGTAGTAAACACCATGTCTAACCTCCTTATTTCCTTGGAGAGCCTGCTTTGCCTTGGAGAACTGATTTCGCTTCTGCATAATTTCATAGGGGTAGTCCCTGAAAATGTTTTAAGTTGTTGCACCATACTTCAGAGACACTCCATATTTGATATTACTCATAACCTCTTCCACGTCAGAAATGTCCCAAAATTTCACAATAATCTGTCATGTATGTTCTGAACCATTATGAGATTTATGTTTAAATCTAGGAACTCGGTGTGCCACTTCAATTTTTGGTCAGTTAAGGAGCTTATGAGCTTTAATTAAGCCCGCAGCGAACTCGCGAATGCGGTAAGCATTTACTATGGCTGCCAGCACAGTGGGCCCTTCTTTTGTCCCAGCATCTGGACTCCACATTAACTGGTTCCACACTCGCATACCCTGGGCCGTCTATCCACATGGCTGTTGGTGGGGGGGGGGGGGGGGGGGGGGGGGGGGGAAGAGGAGGATGTTGGGGTGTCAGTGCAGCACGGTCATTAACTCTGGGTGGGCGGAGTTAACTCTGGGTGGGCGGAGTCCCCAACTCTGCTGCAGCTGATAGGGATGTTGCCGCATTTTTGTCCCCGTGTGTCCGCTGCCCGGAGCCATGGCCACCTGGCTCCGTGTGTGGGCGCTGCCGACCCACAGGCCATGACAGTGCGGCCCACAGACGGGGGGAGGGCGGCCTTGGCCAGACACGCTGACTCTGGGGGGAGAGTGGGGGCTGTCCCGAGGGATACGCTCCTTCAGCCACTTACAACCTTGGTGATCGGGTTCAGAGCAAAGATCCTAGAGTATTTGGTTCAGAGCGCTCAGTCACCCTCCATAATTATTTACAGCGCAAAAATTGACCATTTCGGCAGTTTTTAACAGGTAAGAAAGTATGCGTTTCATGTGTTAACAGTGTATGTCGAGGCTGCAATGTCCTCCAGACGGATTGAGCTGCTCCGTGTGTCACGCCCTTTGACCCGATGATGTTACGGCAAACACGCTATACATAGACACACACGCCGCATGCATAGGGCTGGCTTCAGCTGCCTGAAGCAGGAGCCCACCTCCCAGGAAATTGCTTGTTGTGATTCCGGAGGCGAACCCCCTCAGGTAGACTTAACATCGGGTGGGTTATGTTTACAGTGAGAACCTGAAGGATCTCCCCACCACTCACATGGGGATCGACCCCAGAATGCAGCACAGACACTGTCGGAGGCGCTGACTCAGCTCCCAATGGCAGGTTTCTCACACACATATACACATGGGCTAGATGACGGAAGTCCTCAGAAAAAAAAATACGCCTGCGGGCTGGATGTTTTCGGTTACAGGCTGGATGCGGCCCGTGGGCTGGAGGTTGCCAACCCCTGATCTAGGTGGTTTCAATAGCTTGTATCTTAGCCAACAACATGCCAGTGGGTGGGGGAGTAAATTGAAACCTCATTGTTTAATTCTCATCTGCAAAGATCAATTGAGTTCTGGTGGAAGGGTAGAATCATGTAGTGATGTAAAGGATTAACCGTGATCTTGATGAATAACGGAGCAGGCTCAATGCACCAAGCAGCATACTTCTGATTTTTTTTTAAATGTAACCAAATATCTCACTCGTTGTCTTCCTCAATCCCTGCTCAATCTTCCTGTCAATGACTCATAATTTCCTCAAATTTTCTTCAGCCTTCCCCACAATCCCTGTTCAATATTATCCTCAGTCTCTCCTTGCCCTATGTCACTTTGCAAATTTCCCAATACCCTGCTCATATTTCTCCATTGCGCCCTACCTCACCCCTCAATCCCGTGTTACAGCAGATACCCCATCTATATATTATTAAAACTCTCATCTTGTTTGTTAGTGAGTGTGCATGCGTGTCTGCGTGCATGTCTGTCTGAGTGTCCATCATGCCCTGAATTACGCACAAATGGTACACAATAGTGCTACAATTTTGGACCACCTTACTCACCATTGTCCTGTGGTGTATTGTATCAAGTTTCGTTCAGATTGATGTTATATTTTACAAGTTATTCACATTTTTATCTTTACAAAATCCAATTTTGAGAAATATTTCTTCCGTCTGCGCTGGCAGTTAGCAGCTATGACGTCACAATGGGATCTCATTTACCTAAACTGCCCATCGGCAATGTTCCACTGGCAGCAGCGTATGATGTCACAATGGGATCTCATTTACATAAACTGCCCTTAAAACAGTGATCCACCCAGTGCAATGGGAGATTTGTTACATTGTTGTAAGGAGAGGGAGGGAGAGGGAGGGAGGGAGTGGGGGAGGGGAGGAGGAGAAATGTTATTTAAACATTGTGTATAATGGCAGAGTGGGATAGGGGAGATGTGAGCAGTGGGGAGCAGGGAGATAGAGGGAGAGGAGGGAGGTGAGTGGGGTTATGGAGGGAGGGAGGGAGTGACTGAGGGTGGGGGAAAGGTGAGGAAGGGACTGAAGGAGGAGAGGGGAGAGAAGAGGGAGGGTGAAGAGGAGGGAAGAGAGTGTTGAGGGATGAGGAGAAATGAGCCACGCCTGCGCAGTTGGGTGCTATGGGTGAGTTGTGGAATATTCCGTTGGGGGAACGGGGTTGCGTTGGGGGAACCGGTGAGTGGTGGAATTTTGCATTGGAATGGGGTCCAACGGGTCCCACTTGGTCTAGTGTTAATTAAAACTTTAAAACACATCACAAAGATTGGGAAGGCAATCAAGACTTTATTAAAGAGTGCCAAATACAGTGATCAACAAAGATTCATCTGCTCCTTATAAATCAAATTTCCCATTGATGTGCACGGTGTCCCTTATCCTCTTCACGTGGTCCAACAACATTCACAGATCAAGCACCTCAGGAAGATGCAGATTAACAAATACATTTTGAAACGTTGCCTATTTCCTTTGCTCCATAGATGCTGCTGCACCCGCTGAGTTTCTCCAGCATTTTCGTCTACCTTCGATTTTCCAGCATCTGCAGTTCCTTCTCAAACACATTTCAATCACACCCAGCGACAGACAGACAAATGTCCTTTTATCCATTAGATCTCATTTTATTGTAATTGCCGTTTATTCATAACTTTCCCCTTTTTGTAATTTTTACAACAAAGTAGAAGTTTTTCTACCATTTTGTTACGTCCCCAATGTTTGTGAGGTTCTTGTAAATCATTTACAATTATTTCATGCTATCCAATAAACATGTGATCACGGCACTATTTGCAGCGTAACTAAGACCCTTCTAAATATATGTATCCCCAAACCTTCTTGGTGCTTGGGACCCATACTTTGGGAAGAAGGAATACTTTGTTCCATCATCCTCACACATCAACATTCAAAAGTGCAAAAGCAACATATGATAGATGATAACAAAAACAAGTAACCCTTGCACCAATGAAGTTCCTATCAGTCCCAGCCACCCTGTTACCCATCCCCATAGAGACCACGTACCCTATTACCGTCATGTATCTTGGCTGCTGCTTTTCGGATAGGGTCAGCCAGGTTGGTAATGTTTTCTCTCACATCAGGGATATATGTACAAACATAGAAACATAGAAATTAGGTGCAGGAGTAGGCCATTCAGCCCTTCGAGCCTGCACCGCCATTCAATATGATCATGGCTGATCATCCAACTCGGTATCCCGTACCTGCCTTCTCTCCATACCCTCTGATCCCCTTAGCCACAAGGGCCACATCCAACTCACTCTTAAATATAGCCAATGAACTGGCCTCAACTACCCTCTGTGGCAGAGAGTTCCAGAGACTCACCACTCTCTGTGTGAAAAAAGTCTTTCTCATCTCGGTCTTAAAGGATTTCCCCCTTATCCTTAAGCTGTGACCCCTTGTCCTGGACTTCCCCAACATCGGGAACAATCTTCCTGCATCTAGCCTGTCCAACCCCTACAAGATTCAGATGCTATTATGGCACATATTCCCCCTCTTTCTGGGAGGAGAAAATCAAAAGCCATTCAATTCTGCAGGGCAGCTGTCCGGATGGCTACTGTCTCAGCATTTATTTTGTCAAAGGCTATGGAGGTATCATTCTTTTTTTAACGCAGAGCCTAGATTGATGCTTTCTCTTGCCACCTTTCCCACTCTACACTAGTCTAGCAAAGAACCTTTCAGTCTCAGTGAAATCCCTTTTTATCCGTGTTGACATAGTACAAGTCTGATCAGGAGGTGGAGTGACAAACAAAAAGCACCACATAGGCCAAATAACATGACAATAGACAATAGGTGCAGGAGGAGGCCATTCGGCCCATCGAGCCAGCCATTCAATGTGATCACAGCTGATCATCCCCAATCAGTACCCCGTTCCTGCCTTTTCCGCATATCCCCTGACTCCACTATCTCTAAGAGTGTTATCCAGCCCACTTGAAAGCATCCAGAGAACCTACCTCCACCGCTCTCTGAGGCAGAGAATTCCACAGAATCACAACTCTCTGAACAATCCTAGGGCAACCAGGCATAAGCTTTATCATTGCAAACAAAGTACCCACCATTGTTGGCAGTAAAGGATTCTACCAAGAGGGGAAACTAGGTTTTATGATAAAGGGCTCCTGTTGAATGGTTAAGGGGCATAATGTGACTGTCCCTCATGTGTACCATCATATGGACCATTAGAGACATTGAAATATTGTTACATAGAAGGATAGCAAGATTTCCTGTGGATATATAAAGAGTAAAAAAGAGGCAAGAGTGGATGTTGGGCCACTGGAGAATTATGCAGAAGTGATAACAGGAAATCAAGAAATGGCAGAGGAATTTCAATCCTCACAGTGGAGCCAGCAGTGTGCCTGAAATCCTAGATAGTCAGGGGGTGGGTTAGTGCAGTAGCGATTACTGGAGCTAGGAAAATTGGAAGGTCTGAGGGTGGATAATTTACGTAGGACCACACACCAGGGTTCTGAAGGAGGTGGCTTTGAATATTGTGAAGGCATTGGTGTGATATTTCAAGAATCACTAGAATTAGGAGTGATTCCTGAAGATTAGAAAATTGGGAATATCACCCCGCTATACAAGAAGGGAGGAAAGCAAAAGAGCAGAAACTATAGACCGGTTAATCTGATTTCGATGGTTGGTAAGATTTTAGTCAATTATAAAGAATGAGGTTATGCAGTACTTAGAAGTTCATGATAAAGTAGGCTACAGTCAGCATGGTTTTGTGAAGGGATGATCTTGCCTGACAAATCTGCTGGAGTTCTTAGAGGAAGTTAAAAGCAAAACAGACAGAGGGGAGGCAGTAGATGTGTACCTAGATCTTCAGACGGCCTTCGATAAGGTGCTGCACTTCAGGCTGCTAGGGAAGATGAGAGACCATAGTATTAAAGGGAAGACGAAATGTGTAAGAAGGAAATATGTGGCAAGGAACATAAAAACTGACTGCAAAAGTTTTTATAGATATGTGAAGAGAAAGAGATTAGTTAAAACAAATGTAGGTCCCTTGCAGTCAGAAACAGGTGAGTTGATCATGGGGAACAAGGATATGGCGGACCAATTGAATAACTACTTTGATTCCGTCTTCACTAAGGAAGACATAAATAATCTGCCAGAAATAGCAGGGAACCGTGGGTCAAAGGAGAAATTGAGTGAAATCCAGGTTAGTCGGGAAGTGGTGTTGGGTAAATTGAATGGATTAAAGGCCGATAAATCCCCAGGGCCAGATAGGCTGCATCCCAGAGTACTTAAGGAAGTAGCTCAGGAAATAGTGGATGCATTAGTGAAAGAATAATCTTTCAAAACTCTTTAGATTTTGTAGTAATTCCTGAGGATTGGCGGGTAGCAAACGTAACCCCTCTTTTGAAGAAGGGAGGGAGAGAGAAAACTGGGAATTACAGACCAGTTAGTCTAACATCAGTAGTGGGGAAACTGCTAGAGTCAGTTATTAAAGATGGGATAGCAGCACATTTGGAAAGTGGTGAAATCATTGGACAAAGTCAGCATGGATTTACGAAAGGTAAATCATGTCTGACGAATCTTGTGGAATTTTTCGAGGATGTAACTAGTAGCGTGGATAAGGGATAACCAGTGGATGTGGTATATCTGGACTTCCAGAAGGCTTTCAACAAGGTCCCACATAAGAGATTAGTATACAAAATTAAAGCATATGGCATTGGGGGTTCAGTACTGATGTGGATAGAGAACTGGCTGGCAAACAGGAAGCAAAGAGTAGGAGTAAACGGGTCCTTTTCACAATGGCTGGCAGTGACTGGTGGGGTACCGCAGGGCTCAGTGCTGGGTCCCCAGCTATTTACAATATATTAATGATCTGGATGAAGGAATTGAAGGCAATATCTCCAAGTTTGCGGATGACACTAAGCTGGGGGGCAGTGTTAGCTGTGAGGAGGATGTTAGGAGACTGCAAGGTGACTTGGATAGGCTGGGTGAGTGGGCAAATGTTTGGCAGATGCAGTATAATGTGGATAAATGTGAGGTTATCCACTTTGGTGGCAAAAACAGGAAAGCAGACTATTATCTAAATGGTGGCCAATTAGGAAAAGGGGAGATGCAGCGAGACCTGGGTGTCATGGTACACCAGTCATTGAAAGTAGGCATGCAGGTGCAGCAGGCAGTGAAGAAATCGAATGGTATGTTAGCTTTCATAGCAAAAGATTTGAGTATAGGAGCAGGGAGGTTCAACTTCAGTTGTACAGGGTCTTGGTGAGTTTTGTACAGTTTTGGTCTCCAAATCTGAGGAAGGACATTATTGCCATAGAGGGAGTGCAGAGAAGTTTCACCAGACTGATTCCTGGGATGTCAGGAATGTCTTATGAAGAAAGACTGGATAGACTCGGTTTATACTCTCTAGAATTTAGGAGATTGAGAGGGGATCTTATAGAAACTTACGAAAATTCTTAAGGGGTTGGACAGGCTAGATGCAGGCATTTTGGTAATAAAAATAAAAGCGTAGATGCTGCTGGCGCCGACGATGGCTGCCACGGTGTACTGCTCCTTGCTGATTTGTAAGTGTTTGCCCGTTGGTGTCGTCTGGGTAAACCCTACAATGATTACTTTCAAGAAAGAGATACTCATTTACATCGGACATACAGTACCTCCATACATTGTTCTGTATTTCTCTCACTCGCTGGATTATTTGGACATACTTGTAGGCGGGGCAGTGACTGCGTTCAAGGTGTTGAGACGGAGGAGGATCCATGGGAAGCGCTCTGGAGCACTAACCCGACTCCAGCGACGAGGATTACCACACCACTCCCGAGCATATTCCTGGCAAATGTACGTTCTCTCAATAACAAAGTGGACAAACTGAAACTCCTGTGCCGGTCAAACAAGGACTTCTCTCGAGACGCTGCCCTGTGCTTCCAAGACTCTTCCGGTGGCACCATGTTACAATAACAGACGCTGCACATAGTTCCGCTCCCTAACATTATAACGCGAAAAATCGCGAATTTTATCTACTGGTCGGGACCGATTAATAAAACTTACCGGAGCCTCTGGACGTCGCGCATCAGTAAGCGCTGTGAATTTAAAGGAGGCTTAAAGCACTTTAAATGAAAAATTCTTCTCCTGGCAAGAGCACTCAGAGAACAGTTACAAAACACTCCTGGGGAAGCCAAACGTAGCCTGAATAACTTATTTTTGAAGTGGCTTCTGAAGAAAAGGTGCTTTCCGACATGGCTACAAGATCTAAGATAGATTTGGCCAAGGACAAAGAATTTGAAAAATTACAGCTTTCGGTAAGTGAACCGAAAGATGTAAAGGTGGATGGAAAAAAGATGGAACAGATGATGGGAATGATGATGGAAAAGATAGAAAAGCTGTCACTGAATATGACTGCTGGTAGTCAGAAAGTTATTGTGTCTGTGAAGGATTCGATTGGCACTATTAATAAATGAATTGACGATGTGAGAGATGAACTATCGGAGAGAATTGAAAAGGGTGAAGAAGACACCACGAAAAGGCTCGGCGATGTGCTGGACACTATCTCAACCTGTATGTCATCAATGCACGGGATGTGGGAAGAGATGGCAAGAATCGTGGAGGAGATGAAGAATGTGAGGTCAGAACAAGACCTTTCTACACGACGGATGGCGACTCAGCTGGCTAATGTTTCAGACAAATGCCTGGACCTGGAAGCTCGTTCGAGGCGCCAAAACCTAAGATTAGTTGGTGTACCAGAGCGAGCCGAGAGAGATACCATTCGCGAGTTCGCTGCGGGCTTACTTAAATAAGCTCTTAAGCTCCCTAACCAACCAAAAATTGAAGTGGCACACCGAGTTCCTGGATTTAAACACAAATCTCATAATGGTTCAGAACATACATGACAGATTATTGTGAAATTCTGGGACATTTCTGACGTGGAAGAGGATATGAGTAATATCAAATATGGAGTGCCTCTGAAGTATGGTGCAACAACTTATAACATTTTCAGGGACTACCCCTATGAAATTATGCAAAAGCGAAATCAGTTCTCCAAGGCAAAGCAGGCTCTCCAACGAAATAAGGAGGTTAGATATGGTGTTTACTACCCTGCGAAAATGCGTATTTCCTACAAGGAACAGCAAAAAACGTTCACAAACCCCGAGGAGGCATACAAATATGCTCTAACCATCATGGAACAGAAGGACTAGCTGGAAAGGTCGGACAATAAGGATACTCTCTCTTTTTACTATTTCACCCTGAATGGTGGCGTGCTGCCAGAAGAAGGAACTTTGTCTTGATGTCTTATCGGTGGAATGCTAACTCAATGACATACTCAATTCCAAGGGAAGCGGGAAAAAGATAACCACCGAAATTAAGAGCTCAACAACAGACCGCGGGCTTAGCAATTACTGTTGTATATGAGATATGATAACCTAAATGGTATAGAATTAACATTTTTAACAATATTAACATAGAATATTAACATAGAAATAGTAATGAATGTTAATCAGAAATGTAGAAAGGGCGATTTACAAATTAACATTTATAATTTAACTTAATAATTCTCAAGTAGATTTATAACTGGGGCGTGATGGGCAGGGGCGGGCTCCTGGCTCAGTTCCAGGAGCCAATAACGGGTTAACCCCTTCAACCAACAGTGGATGATTTCCGAGGTTAAAATATACGCTTAACATTTAGTAGATAAAAATGTTAGTTATATCCGGGAATATTGATGTATATATATGTACTGTAAATGGGTACTATACATTTGATTTTGAAACCGGTCTGGCTCCCTTATGTTATGAGTAATTGAGGGATCGGAGCTATTTGTTTGTTTATATCGACAACGGAAGTCGATAAAATGTTTTCTCCCACCAACAGATGGGTCACTTGTTACAGTGCCGAACAGTTCGGACACTGTATTTCACTTGTTTAATATTTTTTTATTATTACCACATTTAGTCACGTTTTTTTTCTATTTAAGGACAATCACAAAGGGAATCTACTAATTGAACTTTGTAGGGTAAATGATCCCCAATATCTAAAGACCTCAGGTACGGATGCACCGCAAGATACACAGGTATTAAATCTATTCAAAATGCAAGACGATAACCAAAATAAACTGGGAGGAATCTCATTTTGTAGTTGGAACATTAGGGGTATTAACGAACGCATTAAAAGGTGTAAGATTCTAGCTCAGCTGAAAGCATACAACATAGACATTGCTTTTTTACAAGAAACGCATCTTAAACCTCAAGATCAAGCTAGATTGAGGGTGAACTGGATAGGTCAAACCTTTCACTCGTCGAAATCTAGAGGAACGTCTATTATTATTCGCAAAGGCATCCCATTTAAACCCAAATCTACCTTAACAAATAAGGACGGGAGATATTTGATAGTTACCGGGGAGATCCATGGTACCCCAATTACCTTGGTAAATATATAAGCACCCAACTTTGACAATCCGCATTTTTTCAAGAAAATCTTGAATATAATTGCAGAATATAATTACCAGAATGTCATAATCGGCGGAGACTTTATTTGTGTTTTAGACCCTTAGATAAATCCAATCAAAAACAGAATGGTATTATGAAATCCGAATCTAGCAAACTTCTAAACACATATATAAAAAACACAAATATAACAGATGTCTGGAGGATTGCAAATCTGACCGGCAGGGATTACTCGTTCTATTCAATGGTACACAAGACATATTCACGTATAGATTATTTCCTGGTGGATACAAAATTAATACCCCACACTTCTAAACGAAAATACCACACAAATATGATTTAAGATCACTCCCCACTAACTTTTTTTCTAAAAATGGAAGGAATAACTAAGAACAAAAGTTTTGGAGGTACAACGCTCAAATTTTAAAATACCCGCAAGGTATTTAAAACAGCAAATTGACCTTTTTTTCGAAATAAACGATACGCCAGACATATCACCTACACTATTATGGGAATCTTTTAAAACATTTATACGAGGCGTTATAATTTTATACCAAGCTTTTCAAAATAAGAAAAATAAGAACGAACAAAGACAGTTAGAAGAACAAATTAGACAAATTTGAAAACGCTAAAGACCCCACTACAGATAAACATAATAGAATAATAATACTGAAATTTAAATTAAATAAATTATTATCAGAGAAAGTCATAAGATTATAACAAATTACAAGACAGGAACATTTTGAATTTGGGGATAAGCCCCATTAACGTCTGGCATGTCAGTTAAAAAAAGGAGAAAAGGATCATACAATTTCAAAGATCAAATCAGACAAAGGGGAAGTATTGACCTTGCCGAGTGATATTAATAAAAGATTTGCACAATTTAACGAGAATCTGTATACATCTAAAATGACAACGGACACCAACAAAGTTACAGAGTTCTTGGATAATTGTAACCTTCCTAAATTAGAGTTGCAGGAACAAGAGGAATTGGGAGCACAAATCTCAAATAAGGAAACAGAAGAAACAATAATCTCATTAAAAAATGGAAAAACTCCAGGTCCCGACGGATTTAGTAATGAATTCTATAAAAGTTTTTATGACATATTTACACCTCGCCTACAGAAAATGTATACTTATGCCTTCAATGAACAAATACTACCTGAAACACTAGCAGAATTCACGATCACATTAATAGTTAAGAAAGATAAAGTTGTGGAAGAACCCGGATCATATAGAGCTATTGCTTTGTTAAACACAGATCAAACAATATTAGCGAAAATACTAGCTAGAAGACTAAGTAAATATGCTAGTAAATCAATACATCCGGATCAAAGAGACAATCATTTAATAATTTGAGACGTCTGCTCAATATAATGCATTCACACCAAACTGAAGATCAAAAACTATTAAATCATATCGTTGGATGGGAAGGTGGGAAGAATATATATTAAATGTGCATAAATGTTCAATTAACGTAAGACACACTTTAATACAATTTTAAATCTTACACAGATTATACTATTCAAAAACTAAAATAAGTAAACTTTTTCCCAATGTCTCACCTATTTGTGATAAATGTCAATGTCATTTCATTGGCTATATTTAAGAGTGAGTTGGATGTGGCCCTTGTGGCTAAGGGGATCAGAGGGTATGGAGAGAAGGCAGGTACGGGATACTGAGTTGGATGATCAGCCATGATCATATTGAATGGCGGTGCAGGCTCGAAGGGCTGAATGGCCTACTCCTGCACCTAATTTCTATGTTTCTATGTTTCTAAGAAGCTAATAGCGCACTCAGTTGTGTTTTGTACAAAAATTCAAAAATTTTGGACAGAAATTTTTGAAATTTTCACAAAAGTATTTAAAATAAAACTGACTCCAAAAGCAGACTGGATTATCTTTGGAACAACGGAAGATAGCCCTGAATTATATGTGTTTCAAAATAATCTATTTGAATACGGCTTAATAACAGGAAAAAAGATAATCTTAAAATTCTGGAAATACACTCCTATACCAACAGTTAATATGTGGATTTCAACTATGTTTGAAACACTACATTTGGAAGATATGAGACTCTGACTGGCAGGAAAATCAGACTGTTTCTATAAGACGTGGTCTGCATTTATAAATTTACTACAAGGATAAGGTGCAAGAATACCTCAAAAAAGTACTGGCGTCGGGTCTTGGTAAAGGGGGAAGAAAATCTGTCGAGTTGGTAGATTCCTTTTGCGCGATGTTTATAATAAAGTAACTGGCTTTTCTTTTTTTCTTCTCTCTCTTTCCCTTTTTCTCCTCTCCAGGGTCTATCTCTTAATCTCCTTTCTCTAACTCTTCGCCCAAGGGTTCCCTCTCCCTCCGGCACGCTTTACACTTTCACAACTCTTTTTCACTCTCTCTACTTTCCCTGTTGATATTTCTTTATTTTTTCTTTTTTTCTAAAGCCTTAAAAAATTAAGGGGTACAATGATTGTAATAATATACATGGGATGTACACTGATGTAACTTATGGTACCTCTAATAAATAAAGATATATTTTTGCATATTACCTGCAGTTCACCGCTTGTACTCCTGTTGGCTTGGCGTGGCAACAGTACGGTTCACGGGTCGTGACCACGACTGCCGTGCATCCTCCCTATTGATGAGGTGTGAGTGTGTGTAACACTCAAGGCAATAGCGGTTGCGGGATTCGCACAGTGGTTGTGTTTTCAGGAGCACCATGGACAAAGCGAGCAAGGGAAGGAGGCGAGCCAGTGGAAAGTCGGAGAGCCGCTTGAGAGCGGTCAGTAAACGGCTGTCTCATACCCCTTCCCAGACCGGAGCCGGGCGACTACAGACTTAGTGCCGCAGAGCACAGAGGCAGCGCCAGTCGGGTGCAAGGCCTTAGAAAAGTCTGTGCAGGCTAGAGATTCGGCGGAGTCAGGCCGGGTGGTTTCCCCTCCAGTAGATACCGTGTCCCAGCGGTTATCTCAAATGGAGCAACTCATACAAGGGTTGCTCCAGCAGGGCACACTCCGGAGGAGGAGTGGTGTCAGCGCCAGCTGGAGGAAGAGGCTGTGCCAGCAGCATCTGGTATAGGGCTGCTTAATGTGTCAGCAACGTTCTGCCCCCGACTCTGGCGGGGTTCAAGGGCACGCGCCAGATGTCCCATCCCTGGCGCACGTTTTTGCAATCCCCAAAGAGTCAGCGGAGCCACTGGGAGATGAGCTGGTTTCCTCAATCAATTATTTAGTCTCCCATCAGCTGCAGGAGCTGACAAGGACGAGACCGCAAAGAAACACGGTAAACTGCATGTTATTGAAAGTGCCAGCAGTGAACCAAGTCATATGGGGTCAGGTGGGTGTGGGCACTCGTGCCCAGGAGATGAAGCTGCAAAGCATCTTGAAGCTGGTTGTTTCAGGGATCACGGCATTTTCCAAAACGGTAGATGGAGGGCACCTGTCGGACATGCAGCAAGAGGCACTAGGGTTAATATGCAGTGCGTACTTCGAAATCAACTGCTTACGGAAGAGTGCTATTCGCCTTACCATAAACCCGAAGTTTGCAGCGCTCTGCACACCTAATAACCTACACCGCCCAATTTACTCTTTGGAGAGGACCTGGCAAAGCGAGTAAAAGAATTGGACGAAGAGGCTAAGACGGTGAGCATGATTAAAACACCGGTGGTCGGCAAAGCTGTTCGGAAACATTACCCTTACAGATGAGCAGCAGAGTCCGGAGTTAGTCCAGGAACAAGCCGGCCGTCTACTCAGATGCGCAGTTGGCGCTCAGCAGCATGGGCACGTACAAACGTCGAATTTCCCGCCAGGAAGCAGAACCCACCGTTCACCAGGGAGGTAGATGGGCCTGGTTCTCATGAGAACATATTAACTGCAATACAGCTAACAATTGGGGGTAGATTACACCTGTTTTTTGAGGAATGGAAACAAATAACATCAGATCCGTTTATACTGAATATTATCCAAGGGTTTCAAATTGAGTTTGATCCAAATTGTGATTTGCCCATTCAACATGTTTTTCGGAGAACACTCACTTTCTCACAAAATAGAGAATATGGAGCTTCAGGCAGAACTTGAAAATTTGTGTAAAAAAGGGGTAATTGAGAAGTCGGTGCACCAACTCCATCAATTTGTGTCTAATATATTTCTCCATCCAAAAAAGGATGGAGGGTGTAGAATTATTCTTGATCTAACAGGTCTAAACCCTTTTGTACAGTATAGACATTTCAAAATGGAAACGTTTGTTACTGCCAAACAACTGGTTTCCCGAGGATGCTATATGGCAAGTATAGATCTGAAAGATGCGTATTACTCAGTGCCTATTCATTTGGAGGATAGAAGATATTTAAAATTTAGCTGGATGATTATGCAGTTCAAGGCACTGCCTAACGGGTTAACTTCAGCCCTTAGAATAGGCACAAAATTGTTAAAACCAGTATTGGGGCTACTTAGATCCCCAGGTCATGTTGTTATGGCTTATTTGGATATTTTATTTACAGGTCGAACTAGGGAAAAAGCTGAAGCAACAGTGGCAGTTGTTAAACTCACGTTTGAAAAATTGGGGTTTGTCATTCATCCAGAAAAATCTAAATTGACACCACTTACAACAATTGATTATTTGGGGTTCACTATTAATTCCAATCACAGGGTAGTGACTCTGCCCAGGGAAAAAAGCCTGGAGTTAATTGAAGGTTGAATCAAGCTCAGTGAGGAACAACACCCTTCAATTAGACAAGTGGCCAGCTTGCTTGGTGAATTAGTGGCAGCTTTTCCGGCAGTCCAGTATGGACCATTGCACTACCAACAGCTACAGAGGGCAAAAGAACAGGCACTCAGGATACATTCGGGTTCTTATAATAGGCCCATGCAATTATCAGCAGAAGCTGTTACTGAACTGCAGTGGTGGATACTAAATGTCTCCAGTTGTTCCAGCAAAGTTTTGCTTGAACAGCCTTCCATGGTCTTACAGACTGATGTCAGTGCACTAAGTTGGGGTGCCACTGATGCAAAATCAAGCTGTGGAGGCAAATGGAATGCGCAAGAGGCATCGTTTCTGCACTTATATGGGATTAATTACTTCAAGCTGTTGGGAGCTTTTTATGGACTTAAAGCTTATTGCTCTACCAAATGTCACCTGCATGTTCAGCTTGAGATTGACAACACTACCGCAGTGGTGTATGTTAATCACATGGGTGGAATCAAGACGGTATCTTGTGACCAATTGGCAAATCAGATCTGGAATTGGTGTATTGACAGAAACATTTGACTTTCAGCTATTTACCTACCAGGTAGATTCAACATAGTGGCAGACACCAGGTCACGAAAATTCGATGACAACACAGAATGGATGTTGAATCAGGAGGTATTCAATGATCTAGTTATTAGATATGGTATAGATAGAAATTAGGTGCAGGAGTAGGCCATTCAGCCCTTCGAATCATCCAACTCAGTATCATAACCCTCTGAGCCACAAGGGCCACATTTGCTCTCTGGTGGATTTCCCCCTTATCCTTAAGCTGTGACAAACATCGGAACAATCTTCCTGCATCTAGCCTGTCCAACCCCTTAAGAATTTTGTAAGTATGCCCGATATCGACTTGTTTGCATCCAGACCTGATACCAAAATAATTAATGCCAGTTGGGGCTCGCTACATTGGGGAGATACGTTTGTATGTGCATTTCCACCATTCTGCCTCATAAGTCGATGCCATGCTCAAAATTAAGCAGGACTCCGCTTCCGGAGTGTTGGTGAAACCCGACTGGCCTACTCAGCCATATTTCCCTTTGGTATTGGAGCTGATGACACAACCTCTTATGGTTGTTCCTAAACGGAGACATTTACTGGTGCACCCGGTAAGTGGCGAACGGCATCATTTATATGACCATATTGATTTGTTAATTTGCAGATTTTAAGAAGGCCATATCTGGGGTGAGGACTGTCTGGGCGAACTGTGGATATGCTCACTGGAGCCTGGAGAAAAGGTACCCAAAAGCAATATATCTCTTCTATTAAAAAATGGGAGGAATTCTGTGTACAAAAGAATATTGAATACCATACGGCAGGTATTTTGGATGTTCTAGGGTTCCTGTCGACATTCTACTATGATGAAGGGTTGAGTTATAGTGCGGACAATTCAGCTAGAAGTGCATTGTCCTCGTACTTGTTGATGGGGTCAGAAAAATATCCTATTGGGTCTCACCCTCTCATCTCTCGATTAATGAAAGGAATTTTTAATTCCAGACCGCCTAAACCCAGGTATATGGCAATCTGGAATGTATGCATAGTCCTCAAGCTACTTCGCCAGTGGACTCCTGTCACCTCTCTGTCTTTGGCCAAAGTCACCATGAAGGTGGTCATACTCATGGCACTGGTATCAGCACAACGAGTGCAGACATTGCAAAAACTGCAGCTAGACAGGATGGAAGTGGCTGCAGACACTGTTACATTCTACATTTATGATCTGCTCAAACAGAGCAGGCCAGGGGTGACAGGGTTTAAGATTGTATTCTCTGCATATCCCACGGAGCTATGTCTATGTGTAAGGACACATTTACTACATTATATCAAAGCCACGAGGGCCTTAAGAAATGCGGAAACAGCATTGTTTATCTGTCACAAGAAACCACACAAGAGTGTGTCAGTGCAGACTATCTCGAGTTGGTTGAAACAAGTGTTGGTTTATGCAGGTTTTAATACTGACATTTTTACATCTCATTCCAGTAGGAGAGCATCAACGTCCACGGCCAGAGCAATGGACGTTCCAATAGACCATATACTCGCAAATTTAATTGGTTTTCCAACAATTCTATCAGACCAATTACTGACACGGGGCTGTTTGCCAATTCCGTTTTAAGTTCTGTTTAATTTTTTCACCCTGGGATAGAGGGGTTGTTGTTGTTGCTTTTTGTTATTCAAATAAATCATTGTTACATTTAATTCAATTACATGATTAATGCATTGTTGATTATTTACTCATCCTGAATCAATTGATGCAGTGAGACGCCGGGATTTGAATCTGCGGCATGAAATCAGAGCTTTGAACTCTTCACGGAATTACTCACATGACTCCGAAGTAAAATAATACGATTAAACGAGAACTTACCAGTTTGAAGTTTGATCTTTATTTTATGAGGAGTTACGTTGGTGATTACGTGCCCTCCACTCCCAACCCTCTCTCACAAAGGTCATCTGGTAGTTCTTAAGTTGCTATTCTTACTATGTTACTTCAATTACTTTTACCTGTGATTTCATACCGCTGCTTTGAAGATTGACGCGTATGCGGACTGGCTGGGCTTCTTCACGTATTCACCAACGTAACTCCTCATAAAATAAAGATCAAACTTCAAACTGGTAAGTTCTCATTTAATCTTACTATTATTCCCTCCATTTATTAACTATGGCGATAGATGTGGCCCGCCATCCGCTCACAGACATGGGTCCTGGCCCCTATGCAGAACAAGGTTGCCGACCCCTGACCTAGATGAACAAAGTTTATGAACCTTGCCTTATCTACATTAGAGAACATTAGGTGGATGGCTATTTTACAAAGACATGGCTCACCCCGGCCTCTCCTGACTTTCTTGGTTCTTGGTTACTTGGTCCTCCAAAATATTCCAACTGGAATTTAAACTGGAGGTGGTGAAGGGAGGGGTTTAGCCAGAGAGGGTTATTGGGAAGAAAGTGCCACTTTAAATTTAGTTGCATCTGGCTGGGCAACCGTGGTTTGGTGGAGATTATTCCATGCTTTAATAGTGCGTGGGAAGAACAAATTGCTGTACACATCTGTCTTTGTGGCTGGGACCACAAATTGGATCGAATGCCCTCGTCTGCTCCTAATTGGTTTGGGGTTGGTGTAGATCTTGTGATCTATTTAACATTTTGTAAAAACAGGTCAAACGGTGAGCTTCACATCTGTCTTGGAGAGGGTTCCACACCAGAGAATCCAGAAGTTTGGTGACACTCGCTTCTCTCTCGCAGGTGTTAGTAACAAATCGAGCGGCCTGTCTTTGGACACGCTCAATGGATGAAATGTTTTTATCTGTGTATGGGTCCCAAGCTTCAACTGCGTAGTCCAGATGAGGTCTAACGAGGGTGAAATACAGCTTCTCCTTGACAGAAGCTGAACAATGATGGAAGTTGTGCCTCAGGAAGTTTAGGACACCTGTTGCTTTCGCTGTTGCTTGATGAGTCTGACCATTCCGACGTAGATCATTCTGCAATTTGATGCCAAGATACTTGGTTTGTTTGGATTCTTCAAGGGTGACACCAAGTATGTTGTAAGATGTGACGCCTGGATTCCTCCTCCTGGTGACATGCATGGTTTCACATTTGGAAGGGTTGAACTGCATGCCCCATTGTTGTGACCACTCAACCATTGTATCGAGATCCTTTCAATGGTCATTCCAGCCGAAAGTTTCTCGTTATGATGGATGGACCATATAGTGTTTCCAGGACAAGATTATGGAAGGAGGGGTCTGCTATCTAATTAACTCTACTCGGTGCTCAGTCTCCCACTCCCCAGAACTGGAATATCTTACAGTGAAGTGTCTCTACTACCTGCCACAGGAATTCACATCAGCAATCCTGACAGCAGTCGGCACCCGAAGGTAAATCTATGACCTATGCAGAGCTATTAATGATACAAGGAGGAAATTCCAGACTGAGCTGGAGTCTCGAGGCGATGACACTGATACCCGTAGATTGTGGCAAGGCTTGCACGCTATAATGGCTACATAGCAAAGGCGTGCTGTCTTGCTGGCAGCCATGGGTCCCTCCTCAATGAACTGAATGCATTCTATACCCACTTTGAACAGAAGGTCGGTGGTGGAATGTTAACCACCCCACCGGTCTTCTTTGATGTGCATTCCTCTACACACCTGCTGAAATCTGTGATAATTGTGACATACTCATTTAAGTAAGAAGAGAGCCCTTGAATATCAACCTGTCCACCGACTCAAAGCAGTAGTGAAGAATCTCCTTTCTTACCTGATCCTCCCACCTCAGTTTCTGATTGTTAACAGGGAGTAGAAACACAAACAGCTGGTCAGATTTATTAAAGTGTGGTCAAGAGATGGAGCAGTTGAGGTCTCTGAGGGTAATATCTTGTAGTTGGTCTTTGAAATTCTGCAAGTAAACTAAAAAGTTGTGTAACTAAAAAATTAACTAAAGTTAACAAATGTTGTTTGAAATTTCAGTGAATAAAATTATAGTCATACAAGATAGACACAAAAAGCTGAAGTAACTCAGCGGGACAAGCAGCATCTCTGGAGAAAAGGAGTGGGTGATGTTTTGGGTTGAGACCCTTCTTCGGACGCTACTGAGTCATGCGACACAGGGACAGGCCATTCAACCCAACTTGTCCATGCCAAACAAGATGCCCCATCTACGCTAGTCCCATATTACCCACATTTGGCCCATATCTCTCTAATCCTTTCCTATCCATTTATCTGTCAAAATATCTTTTAAGTGATGTTATTGTACTTGCCTCAACTACCTCCTCCATATACTCACCACCTTCTGTGTGAATCTTTGAGTTGTTTGAACTAATTACCTACCCTCACTCTCCATCATCCTCTACCTCTCACACCCTCTCCTTCACCCCTACACCCTCTCCCTCACACCCACACCCTCAGCCCCCTATACTCTCACCCTCACTCCCTCTCCTATCCTCACTCCCTCATCCCTTCACTCTCACTACCTCCCTCACCCTTACTCCCTCTCCCACACCCCTACTCTCATTCTGTCCGTTAGCCCTACACCCTCACACGCTCTCCCTCACTCGTACATCCTCATTCCATCACTCACACCCCTACATTCTCACTCCCTCTCCCTCACTCCTACATCCTCACTCCCCTCTCCCTCACTCCTACATCCTCACTCCCTCTCCCTCACTCCTACATCCTCACTCCCTCTCCCTCACTCCTACATCCTCACTCCCTCTCCCTCACTCCTACATCCTCATTCCCTCTCCCTCACTCGTTCCTGACTCTCGCACTCACTCACACCCTCTCCCCCCCCCCCCGTCTCTCTCTCTCTCTCTCCCCCTCTGCCCCGAACCCTCCCTCTGCCACCACACAACGACCCCGTCACACTCCAGCCCCTCATCGACCCTCTCCAAACCACACCAACCCCCTCATAGCGACCCGCACTCGCCGACCCACACTCCCTCCGCTCCAACCGATGCCCTCATAGTGACGTTCCTCACCCACCCCGTCCCCCCCTCCCCCCAACCTCACTCCCTCTCATCCTCCATCCCCCATCCCTCTCATCCTCCATCCCCAACCTCCCAACCTCCCCCACCTCTCATCCTCCATCTCCCGCGCACGAGCATCTCCTCCCACCAACGGTCACTGGCGGACGGTTGCGGCGCGTGCGCAGTGTGCCGGGCGGGCGTTTTGGCGGGTAGGGCGCGGGACGGAGAGGGGAGAGTTCACCCGCGGACAAGACGTGTGATCGCCTCACCCCCGGTAACCGCAACCTGTCTGTGAGAGTGAGTGTGAGTGAGTGATTATGAAAGTGAGTGAATGTGGGAGTGTGTGTCCGTGAGTGTTTGTTGGAGTGTGAGAGTGAGTGCGTGTGTAAATGTGAGAGTGCGTGTGAGTGAATGTGTGAGAGTATGTGTGAGTGAGTGAGTGTGAGAGTATGTGTGAGTGAGTGAGTGAGTGTGAGAGTATGTGTGAGTGAGTGAGTGTGTGAGAGTGCGTGTGAGTGAGTGAGTGTTGTCCACTGTTTGCTTCCATGTTACCTTGTCGTTAACATGTCTTCTCCGGCCAACAGTGCGCCATTATGGACCCCACCACAGGGCCGTGAGTAATTATTCAAGGTAGGCAGTCAAGTCGGCTTTTAAAAGAAATCTTAAACCGTGCATGCGCAGATTGTTCTCCCCGTAAAAATAAAAAATAAAAATAAGTAACAATTCAATTTGCCCAAAACTTCCAAATCTCCTTCATTTTGAATTAATGAATGGGTGGCGGATGGAGGATGACGACAGATGGAGAGATGGTGGGAAAAACGTGAGCACACCGGGACAAGTTGAATCAGTCTGGCCAGGGGTTAAAGTTGCGGGGAGGGCAGGAGTGTTGAGAAGGAGGGGGTCGGGGATCATGCCAGTAACTCACTCAATCACCGCTGCTGCGGAACTCCTGGCGCGGAGCCACCGCATTGTGGCCAGCGAAGGAAGCAGCTCGGGTGGCCGCCGGGACCTCAGCGGCTTCTGCCGGCCCGCTTACCTCTGGCAGTGCTCTCCGTCTGAACCCTTAAATTCCGACAACTGAGTAACCTCAATTGGTCCCTTGATTGTGCAGTCGGTATTTAAGGACTTGCGGGAAGCGGCTGACATAATTGAGGCCGGCGAGCGCCAGGAGAGAGGTTTTCAGATGGAGAGCACTGCCAGAGGCGAGCGGGGGCCGGCAGAAGGGGCTGTGCGGTCCCGGCGGCCGCTCGCAGCCACCCGAGCTAATTCACTCCCCGGCAACAATGCGGTGGCTCCATGCCCGGAGCGTCGCAAGTGGGTTACTGGCATGATCCCTGATCCCCTCCTTCACAACACTCGTACCCTCCCCGCAACTTTACCCCAGGCCAGACTCCCTAAACGCTGTGAAAGGAACTCCCCCCCCCCCCCCCCCCCCCCCCCACCCACCCTGGGACATACGGTATTTAAAAACATATAGCACCAAGAGATTTACCTGCCACATTGTTGGTACCCAAACTCCATTCTTCTCAAAGATTCCCAAGATACACTTAAGATAATGACAATCCGTATTTGAAAAACCTGCCAAGAAACTAGAGCTGTGCATGGGATCTGGGATCTTATAGAAACGTACAAAATTCTTAAGGGGTTGGACAGGCTAGATGCAGGAAGATTGTTCCCGATGTTGGGGAAATCCAGAACAAGGGGTCACAGTTTAAGGACAAGGGGGAATCCCTTTAGGACCGAGATGAGGAAAACATTTTTCACACAGGGAGTGGTGAGTCTCTGGAATTCTCTGCCACAGAAGGTAGTTGAAGCCAGTTCATTGGCTATATTTAAGAGAGAGTT
Organism: Okamejei kenojei; assembly: GCA_035221665.1. Lineage (NCBI taxonomy): Eukaryota > Metazoa > Chordata > Chondrichthyes > Rajiformes > Rajidae > Okamejei > Okamejei kenojei. The sequence continues at coordinate 197,471,215 of CM069131.1, forward strand.
AGATGTGGCCCTTGTGGCTAAAGGGATCAGGGGGTATGGAGAGAAGGCAGGTACAGGATACTGAGTTGATTGATCAGCCATGATCATATTGAATGGCGGTGCAGGCTCGAAGGGCCGAATGGCCTACTCCTGCACCTATTTTCTATGTTTCTAAATACACACCTGGATACATCTTAGATAAGCATCTCAGATGCAGTAAGTGCACAGCGGCAATACCTGATAATACCTAAAGTGGCATTGCTTCATGAAAACGCAGGCAAGTGTGGGCCAAATGCAGGCAGATGGGACCAGTGTGGATGGGACATGTTGGTCAGTGCAGGCAAGGTGTGTCGAAGGGCCTGTTTACACTGTATAACTCCATGAAAAGTGAGTTTTCTTTCCAGATGCCTCTATCAAACCTTGCTCACAGATTACAGGGCCCCAGTAGTTTTCAGGGGCCATAACATCACCTGTGGATCTTGTTCTTGCGTATGGCATGCATAGCTTAACGTTGTAAGACAACTTGTTCTATTTGATCTTATTTGATTGTGCACGCCAGGTTGATTGCATTCGTTGAAGCAGGGCGGATCACGAAAAGGTTGCAATGTCCCACCCCACCTGTGGATTAGAGGAAGGAACAGATGCTGGTTTACACCGAAGATAGACACAAAATGCTGGAGTAACTCAGCAGGACAGGCAACATGTCTGGAGATGGATGGGTGACATTTCAGGACATAGAACATAGAACATAGAAAATAGGTGCAGGAGGAGGCCATTCGGCCCTTTGAGCCAGCACCGCCATTCATTGTGATCATGGCTGATCGTCCCCAATCAATAACCCGTGCCTGCCTACTCCCCATAACCCTTCGAGACCCTTCTTCAGGATGTTCTGTGGATAAGACACATTGGGATTTTTCCAGGGTCCGATTAGCAGAGGTTTACTGTCGGCCTTTGCAATTGCAGTGCGACACCGCCATCTTGTGCAAACTGCTTTCCACACAAAGTATGTTTTTGGGGCAGATGCACACTTTGTTTGCCAGAATGACTAGCAGGGAGTGAGCCCGGGGTCACGGGAGATGAGGTGTTGCAGAGCGGGAGCTGTGTGCCCACAGCCAGCATCCGTCTCCTGCCCACCTCCCCCGGGCTCAATGCCCCCCACTCACACACTGCGGGCGGAGAGAGGTGACTTTGCAGTAGACATTTTGTACACATTCACTTCCAAAGTGTAACCGCAGGAGCAGGATTAATGAATAGAGTATGTTGTGACTAAACTGAGTCACTGGACACAATAAAGATGGTAGATATAAAGAACTTTATTAATTAGCTCAAGGAGACATTCCCTTGGAGACCATCTTATGAGGATCTCTTTCTCTTCTCCGCATTTTCAATATTGCAGTGATGTTTTATACTTCGAAAACATAAAGTTCCAAGATGCAACATGGAAACAGTCCACTGAGTTCATGCCATCCATCGATCACCTCTGGCACGTGTCGTGAGTAATTACTCAGGGTAGGCAGTCAGCCGGCTTTTAAAAAAACTTAAACCGCGCATGCGCAGATTGTTCGCTTCATAAAAAATAAGTAACAATTCAATTTTACCAAGGCTTCTCAATCTCCTTCATTTTCTAATCACTGAATGGGTGGGGGACAGAGGATGAAGGCAGGTGGAGAGATGGTGGGAAAAACGGGAGCACACCGGGACGTTAAATCAGTTGTCATCTTATTCAATGACAATACTAATTCAAGGGTCCATTTGGAGGGAGAGTTCCTTTCACAGCGTGTGGGGAGTCTGTGCCAGGGGTTAATGATGCGGGGAGGGCAGGAGTGTTGCGAAGGAGGGGGGTCAGAGATCATATCAGTAACTCACTCACCGCTGCCGCAGCACTCCAGGCACGGACAGCAGAACTGGCCGCCACTTCCGAGGATAGAAGCAGCTCGGGTGCGTGCAGCCGCCGGGACCCGACAACAGAACCGGCTGCCACTTCAGCGCCTTCTGCCGGCCCGCTCACCTCTGGCATTGCTCTCCGTCTGAACATCTCTCATCTGTCGCTCGCCGGCTTCGCTCGTGTCAACCGCATCCCACAAATCCTTAAATTCCCACAGCTGAGTAACCTCAACTGGTCCCGCGAACGCGCTGTCGGAATTTAAAGATTTGCGGGATGCCGGCCGGCGAGCGGCAGGTGAGAGATGTTCAGACGGAGAGCACAGCCAGAGGAGACGGGGACCAGCAGACGGGGCTGAAGTGGTAGGGTCCCAGCGGCCGCTCAAAGTCAGTCACCCGAGCAGCTTCCTTCCTCGGAAGTGGCGGCCAGATCTGGTGTCCGTGCCCGGAGCGCTGCGGCAGCCGCCCAAGCTAATTCACTCCCCGGCCACAATAAAACCATATAGCAATTACAGCACGGAAACAGGCCAAGTGTTCGGCCCTTTTACTCCGTGCCGAACACTTACTCGCACCTAGTCCTATCTACCTGCATTCAGACTGGAGTGTGGCAAGTGGGTTACTGAGCCCGAACCTCTACTTCACAACGCCAGACTCCCCAAACACTGTGAACGGAGCTCTCCCCCCACCCCGGGAAATACAGTATTTATAAAAATTAAGCACCAAGAAATGCACTTACCACGTTATTGGTAGATTAAGTCCATTCTTCACTCTTTGTTTCCTGAGAAACTATTAAAATAATGGCAATCCATATTCAAAAATCCCGCCAAGAAACTCGTGCTGGAAGACATTTAAAGACTGCATGGATGAACTACAAAAATTGTTCATCCCAGTTTGGCAAAAGAATAAATCGGGGAAGGTAGTGCATCCGTGGATAACAAGGGAAATCAGGGATAGTATCAAAGCAAAGGATGATGCGTACAAAGTAGCCAGAAAAAGCAGCATACCAGAGGACTGGGAGAAATTCAGAGACCAGCAGAGGAGGACAAAGGGCTTAATTAGGAAAGGTAAAATAGATTATGAAAGAAAACTGGCAGGGAACATAAAAACTGACTGCAAAAGTTTTTATAGATATGTGAAGAGAAAGAGGTTAGTTAAAACAAATGTAGGTCCCTTGCAGTCAGAAACAGGTGAGTTGATCATGGGGAACAAGGATGTGGCGGACCAATTGAATAACTACTTTGGTTCCGTCTTCACTAAGGAAGACATAAATAATCTGCCTGAAATAGCAGGGGACTGTGGGTCAAAGGAGGAATTGAGTGAAATCCAGGTCAGTCGGGAAGTGGTGTTGGGTAAATTGAATAGATTAAAGGCCGATAAATCCCCAGGGCCAGATAGGCTGCATCCCAGAGTACTTAAGGAAGTAGCTCAGGAAATAGTGGATGCATTAGTGATAATCTTTCAAAACTCTTTAGATTCTGGAGTAGTTCCTGAGGATTGGCGGGGTAGCAAATGTAACCCCTCTTTTTAAGAAGGGAGGGAGAGAGAAAACGGGGAATTACAGACCAGTTAGTCTAACATCGGTAGTGGGGAAACTGCTAGATTCATTTATTAAAGATGGGATAGCAGCACATTTGGAAAGTGGTGAAATCATTGGACAAAGTCAGCATGGATTTACAAAAGGTAAATCATGTCTGACGAATCTTGTGGAATTTTTCGAGGATGTAACTAGTAGCGTGGATAAGGGAGAACCAGTGGATGTGGTATATCTGGACTTCCAGAAGGCTTTCGACAAGGTCCCACATAAGAGATTAGTATACAAACTTAAAGCATACGGTATTAGGGGTTCAGTATTGATGTGGATAGAGAACTGGCTGGCAAACAGGAAGCAAAGAGTAGGAGTAAACGGGTCCTTTTCACAATGGCAGGCAGTAACTAGTGGGGTACCGCAGGGCTCAGTGCTGGGACCCCAGCTGTTTACAATATATATTAATGATCTGGATGAGGGAATTGAAGGCAATATCTCCAAGTTTGCGGATGACACTAAGCTGGGGGGCAGTGTTCGCTGTGAGGAGGATGCTAGGAGACTGCAAGGTGACTTGGATAGGCTGGGTGAGTGGGCAAATGTTTGGCAGATGCAGTATAATGTGGATAAATGTGAGGTTATCCACTTTGGTGGCAAAAACAGGAAAGCAGACTATTATTTAAATGGTGGCCGATTAGGAAAAGGGGAGATGCAGCGAGACCTGGGTGTCATGGTACACCAGTCATTGAAAGTAGGCATGCAGGTGCAGCAGGCAGTGAAAAAAGCGAATGGTATGTTAGCTTTCATAGCAAAAGGATTTGAGTACAGGAGCAGGGAGGTTCTACTTCAGTTGTACAGGGTCTTGGTGAGACCACACCTGGAGTATTGCGTACAGTTTTGGTCTCCAAATCTGAGGAAGGACATTATTGCCATAGAGGAGTGCAGAGAAGGTTCACCAGACTGATTCCTGGGATGTCCTGTCCTATGAAGAAAGACTGGATAGACTCGCGAATTTAGTCTTATAGAAACTTACAAAATTCTTAAGGGTTGGACAGGCTAGATGCACCCGGGGCGAAGTCAGGACACGGGGTCACAGCTTAAGGATAAGGGGGAAATCCTTTAAGACCGAGATGAGAAAGACTTTTTTCACACAGAGAGTGGTGAGTCTCTGGAACTCTCTGCCACAGAGGGTAGTTGAGGCCAGTTCATTGGCTATATTTAAGAGCGAGTTGGATGTGGCCCTTGTGGCTAAGGGGATCAGAGGGTATGGAGAGAAGGCAGGTACAGGATACTGAGTTGGATGATCAGCCATGATCATATTGAATGGCGGTGCAGGCTCGAAGGGCTGAATGGCCTACTCCTGCACCTAATTTCTATGTTTCTATGCGCAGTATACTGCTGCGCCTGCGCAGTACTGCAAATGCAGAATTTCTGCTGCCTTTAGCGTCCCTTGAAACTGACGGCTTAGGCAGCGCTGACGGCACGTGGGCTGCTCAGCCCTTCCCGTATTACAAGCGCTGCGGACGAACGGCACGGAGAATTATGCCTACCTAAGAGATCCATCTCTTAGAGAGACATAATTCTCCCATGCCTTTACTATTTATATTTAATAATTGCCATTTCATAATTTTAGTCAGGGTAGGCAGTGCCTATCTTGCCTACCCTGACGGCACGTGCCTGGATCACCTGTTCACACTAGTGGCCACAAGGTGCTTGGTAATTCAGCAGATCAGACAACATCCCTGGAGATCATGGATAGGTGACGTTTCTGGTTGAGAGTTCTATCTTATCCCACTTTCTTATTCAACCCCTACACATGAGGGCCATTGTTTTTACAGAGACAAATTAACCAGCAAACCATCACGTTTTTGATGTGTGGGAGAAGACCGGAGCTCCTGGAGGAAACCCTTGTGGTCAGAGGGAGAACGTGCAAACTTCACACAGACAACATCCCTGGATAAGGTCTCTGGTGCTGCACTTCTACCTGCTGTGCCAATGTGTCACCCTTCTAATGTGAATTAGAACACAGATAAAGACAACAATAATTGGTATTTGTATTGGTTTATTATTGGTAGAAATTGTTAACTTGGTTATGGGTTAGAGATACGGGTCAAAAAGGTAGCCAGCATGATCAAAGACCCATACACCCTGGCCACTCTCTCATCTCGCTGCTACCTTCAGGAGCCGGAGAACTGTGACCTTCAGGTTCAAGAACAACTTCTTCCCAATGACCATCAGGCTCTTGCACACTGCACAACACTGACCTCAGCAACTGTGATCGTCAATAGATTGTGTCAACAGGTTGTGCACTACGGACCTTGAGACTGCACTGTTGTGGTTACCTAGCATTAGCATGTTCATTTATTACGCCCCTCAATTTCCCATTACCCCGTCACCCTGTGCCCCTCAATCTCCCATTAGCCTGTCTTCCCAGACCCATGTCCCCCATCACCCCGTCACCCTGTGCCCCTCAATCTTCCATTACTCCCTCCCTGCACCCCTCAATCTCCCATTACCCCGTTACCCTGCACCACTTAATCTCCTATCACCCCGTCACCCTGCGCCCCTCAATTTCCCGTCACCCTGCGCCCCTCAATCTCCCATTACTTCGTCTCCCTGGGCCCCTCAATCTCCCATTACTCCAACCCCGCGCCCCTCAATCTCCCATCACCCCATTACCCTGCACCACTTAATCTTCCATCACCCCGTCACCCTGCGCCCCTCAATCTCCCATTACCCCATCACCCTGCACCCCTTAATCTCCCATTACCCCATCACGCTACACCCCTTGATCTCCCATCACCCTGCACCCCTTAATCTCCCATTACCCCATCACCCTGTGCCCCTCAATCTCCCTTTACTCCCTCCCCGCACCCCTTCCTCTCCAGGCCGGTGAGGGAGCTGCTGACGTCCCAGAGTTTGGTGGCCAGGTGCGGGTCCTGGGCCGAGGGGGAGGGCAGGCTGAGGGAGCAGTCACTGTCGATGTACTTGCTGCTCACTCCCTCCATCTCCTGTGACACGGAGCAGTAGATGGGACTGACCGCTCCCTCCTTCGCTGACTGTAAAACACAGACAGCATTACCCCTCTCCACACACACCCACTTCCCGCAAATCCACCAGACACACACCCCCCCTCCCACACACACCCGGCCCCATACCCACTCCCACACAAACCCCCTCTGTAAACACACCCCACACCCACACCCCCCCCACACACATATTTCCCACACACACCCTTCCCACACACACCCCCTCCCCACACCCACGCCCCCCCCACACCCACGCCCCCCCACACACACCCTCCCACACCCTCTCTCCAAACACACCCCTTCCACACGCACACACCCCCTCCCCACACACACCCCCTCTCCCCACCACAGTCACCCTCTCCTCCACACACCCCCTCCACACACACACACACTCCCCCTCCACACACACACATCCCCTCCCCACACAAACACCCCCTCCCCGCCACCATATCACCCCTAGCAGAACACATAAGGATGTGTGGGACTTTTGGGAAGTCTAACGTGAGCGGGACCTACACAGTGAATGGTCAAGCTCTGGGGGAGTGTTGTGGAGCAGAGGGATCTAGGAGTGCAGCTACAGAGTTCCCTTACACAGAGGGTGGTGGCTGCCTGGAACACGCTGCCAGGGGTGGTGGGGGAGGCAGATACAGTAGTGGTGTTTAAGAGGCTTTTGGATTGGCATGTGGATATGGAGGGAATGGATGGGTATGGATCACGTGCAGTAGATAAGAGATGGTCTGGGCATTGTGTTCAGCACAGTCATTGTGGGCTGAAGGGCCTGTTGCTGTTCTATGAGTGAGCTGCAGAAGTGGATACAATGACAAATTTTATAAGACATTTGGACAGATACTTGGATGGGAAGGATTTTGAAGGATATGGACCAAATGCAGGCAAATAGGACTGGCCCAGTTTGTCAACATGGTTGGCACGGACAGGGTGGGCCAAAGGGCATTTTTCCGTGTTGTACGGAGATGTGACTCGCTGTTGACCCCAGAGCCCCTCAGTGGGAGAGTCTGGCAGCCTCTCACCTTGAAGAAGGAGAACCCAATCAGGTTGAAGATGATCCTCAGAAGCAGTCCGTAGTTCCTCATGATCTCAGTCATCACTACCCCAGGGTGAACCGCATTCACCGTCACGCCTGGGGGAGACCAGCACAGAGTGTGGGGAAGTACACAACACACCACTGGCTCACAACCACCCCCCCCCCCCCCCCATTTCCTCCTCCTCGCCAGGATAAATCCCACAGCTACCTACTTCTGACCCCCTCCCCCACCCAATCCCTCTGCTTCAAATGGGCAGGGACGTGCCACCACCTGCAGGTTCACCTCTCCAAGTCCTAGTACTAACTAGGACTCTATATCTTGGAGCGGTGGAGGATGAGGGGTGATCTTATAGAGGTGTATAAAATCATGTGAGGAATAGATAGGTTGAATGCACAAAGTCTTGTCCCCAGAGTAGAGGAATCAAGAACCAGGGGGAGTACATTAGGAGTAGTAGCTGGGTAAATCCACATCTAATATGTGGGGGAAACAAGGAACTGCAGATGCTGTTTTACAGAAAAAAGGCACAAAGTGCTGAAGCAACTCAGCGGGTCATAGAAACATAGAAATTAGGTGCAGGAGCAGGCCATTCGGCCCTTCGAGCCTGCACCGCCATTCAATATGATCATGGCTGATCATCCAACTCAGTATCTTGTACCTGCCTTCTCTCCATACCCCCTGATCCCTTCAGCCACAAGGGCCACATCCAACTCCCTCTTAAATATGGCCAACGAACTGGCCTCAACTACCTTCTGTGGCAGAGAATTCCACAGATTCACCACTCTCTGTGTGAAAAACGATTTTCTCATCTCGGTCCTAAAAGACTTCCCCTTATCCTTAAACTCTGACCCCTTGTCCTGGACTTCCCCAACATCGGGAACAATCTTCCTGCATCTAGCCTGTCCAACCCCTTAAGAATTTTGTAAGTCTCTATGAGATCACCCCTCAATCTTCTAAATTCCAGCGAGTACAAGCCAAGTCTATCCAATCTTTCTTCATATGGAAGTCCTGCCATCCCAGGAATCAGTCTGGTGAACCGGGTTCTCTGGAGCACATGGATAGATGGCAATTCACAGAGTGCTGGAGTAACTCAGCGGGCCAAGCAGCATATAACAATTACAGCACGGAAACAGGCCATCTCGGCCATTCTAGTCCATGCGGAACACTTACTCTCACCTAGTCCCATCTACCTGCACTCAGACCATAACCCTCCATTCCTTTCCCGTCCATATACCTGTCCAATTTATTTTTACATGGTAAAATCGAACCTGCCTCCACCACTTCCACTGGAAGCTCATTGCACACAACTACCACTCTCTGAGTAAAGAAGTTCCCCCTCATGTTACCCCTAAACCTTTGTCCCTTAATTCTCAAATCATGTTCTCTTGTTTGAATCTTCCCTACTCTCAATGGAAAAAGCTTATCCACGTCAACTCTGTCTATCCCTCTCATAATTTTAAAAGACCCCTATCAAGTCCCCCCTTAACCTTCTGCGCTCCAAAGAATAAAGACCCATCTTGTTCAGCCTTTCTCTGTAACTTAGGTGCTGAAACCCAGGCAACTGAAGAAGGGTCTCGACCCGAAACGTCGCCTATCTCCTTCGCTCCTTAGATGCTGCTGCACCCGCTGAGTTTCTCCAGCTTTTTGTGTACCCAACATTCTAGTAAATCTCTTCTGTACTCTCTCTATTTTGTTGACATTGTTCCTATAATTTGGCAACCAAAATTGTACACCATACTCCAGAATTGGCCTCACCTATGCCTTGTACAATTTTAAAATTGCATCCCAACTTCTATACTCAATGCTCTGATTTATAAAGGCCAGCACACCAAAAGCTTGCTTTACCACCCTATCTACATGAGATTCCACCTTCAGTGAACTATGCATAGTTATTCCTAGATCCCTCTGTTCAACTGCATTCCTCAATTCGCGACCATTTACCATGTACATCCTATTTTGATTTGTCCTTCCAAGATGTAGCACTTCACACTTATCAGCATTAAACTCCATCTGCCATCTTTCAGCCCACTCTTCCAAATGGCCTAAATCTCTCTGTAAACTTTGAAAATCTACTTCATTATCCACAACACACCTACAGTGGCTTGCAAAAGTTTTCATACCCCTTGAACTTTTCCACATTTTGTCACGTTACAACCACAAATGTAAATGTATTTTATTGGGATTTTATGTGATAGACCAACACAAAGTGGTGCATAATTGTGCAGTGGAAGGAAAATGATACATGGTTTCCAAATTTTATTACAAATAAAAAACTGAAAAGTATTCAGCCCCCCTGAGTCAATACTTTGTAGAACCACCTTTCGCTGCAATTAAAGCTGCAAGTCTTTTGGGGTATGTCTCTACCAGCTTTGCACATCTAGAGACTGAAATTTTTGCCCATTCTTCTTTGCAAAATAGCTCAAGCTCAGTCAGATTGGATAGAGAGCATCTGTGAACAGCAATTTTCAAGTCTTGCCAGAGATTCTCAATTGGATTTAGGTCTGGACTTTGACTGGGCCATTCTAACACATGAATATGCTTTGATCTAAACCATTCCATTGTAGCTTTGGCTGTATGTTGCCCTGCTGGAAGGTGAACCTCCATCCCAATCTCAAGTCTTTTGCAGACTCTTAACAGGTTTTCTTCCAAGATTGCCCTGTATTTGGCTCCATCCATCTTCCCATCAACTCTGACCAGCTTCCCTGTCCCTGCTGAAGAAAAGCATCCCCACAGCATGATGCTGCCACCACCATGTTTCACAGTGGGGATGGTGTGTTCAGGGTGATGTGCAGTGTTAGTTTTCCGCCACACATAGCGTTTTGCATTTAGGCCAAAAACTTCAATTTTGGTCTCATCAGACCAGAGCACCTTCCTCCACATGTTTGCTGTGTCCCCCACATGGCTTGTGGCAAACTGCAAACGGGACTTCTTATGGCTTTGTTTCAGCAATGGCTTTCTTCTTGCCACTCTTCCATAAAGGCCCGATTTGTGGAGTACACGACTAATAGTTCTGTGGACAGAATCTCCCACCCAAGCTGTGGATCTCTGCAGCTCCTCCAGAGTTACCATGGGCCTCTTGGCTGCTTCTCTGATCAATGCTCTCCTTGCCCGGCCTGTCAGTTTAGGTGGACGGCCATGTCTTGGTAGGTTTGCAGTTGTGCCATACTCTTTCCATTTTCGATGATGGATTGAACAGTGCTCCATGAGATGTTCAAAGCTTGGGATATTTTTTTATAACCTAACCCTGCCTTAAACTTCTCCACAACTTTATCCCTGACCTGTCTGGTGAGTTTCTTGGGCTTCATGATGCAGTTTGTTCATTAATGTTCTCTAACAACCTCTGAGGCCTCCACAGAACAGCTGTATTCATACTGAGATTAGATTACACACAAGTGGACTCTATTTACTAATTAGGTGACTTCTGAAGTCAATTGGTTGCACTGGATTTTATTTAGGGGTATCAGAGTAAAGGGGGCTGAATATGGAATATTTGGAAAAGCAGGGACAGGGTACTGAATGATCAGCCATGATCATATTGAATAGCAGTGCTGGCTCGAAGGGCCAAATGGCCTACTCCCACACCTATTTTCTGTTTCTAGGAGATTTCTGGAGGCTTGACAAAGATTTTTGTGTTATCTCGAACTACAGGCAAGATCCTGGAGGATTGGAGACTGGCCAATGTTGTTCAGTTATTTAGGAAAGTAGAGAGTATCCCAGGGATTATAGGCCGTGAGCCTCACATCAGTGGTTGGGAAACTATTGGAGAGCATTCTGCAGGATGGGATTTAACTACAGACAGTCAGCGTGGCTTTGTACATTGTACTTTGCACTGTGCTGGGACCTCTGCTGTTTGTCATATATAAATAAGTTGATTGCAAATGTATTCGGATTGGTTAGTAAGTTTGCAGATAACACCAAGATCTGCGAGCCCACTAATCCTGGTGACATCTGCAAAGTCACCAATCAACCCATCGACATTTACATCCAAATTATTTATATGTACTGCAAATACTGAAGGTCCCACTGCAGATCCCTGCGGAACTCCACTGGTCACCGACCTCCAGCCTGAATATTGTTCTTCCACCACAACCCTCTGCCTTCTATCAGTAAGCCAGTTCTGAATCTATACGACCAAGTCACTGGTAATCCCGTGCATCTTGATCTGGAACAGCCACCATGGGGACATTCCGCGACTGGAATCCATGGGCTGCCCCCCACCCCATCCTAACCCTGCCTCTTGTATCCCATAACCCCTGTCCCTTGTGACCCCTGACCCCGCCCCCTAACCCCCGCACCTTGTGCCCCCTGACCCGTGGTCCTGCTCCCCACCGCTGCCCGCGAACCCTATGGCCGTGCACCTTGTGCCCCCTGACCCCCGTGACCCGGTCCCCACTCCATGCCCCATCCCTGGTTGTACCGGTGTGTCGGAGCTGGGCAGCCAGCTCGTGGGTGAAGAGCACGTTCATCAGCTTGGTGTTGTTGTAGAGCTGGTCGTTGCGGGCAGTGCCCATGTCCTCGCCCCGCATTTGCCGCAGATTCACCTCCCCTCGCCGGTGGTTCATGGAGGACACGTTGATGATCCGAGCTGCCGGAGACTTCTTCACCAGGTCTGCCCACCCGAGGGGGAGATTTATTGTTCATTGTTTAGTTTATTGTCACATGTACCAAGGTACAGCAAAAAGCTTTTTGTTGCTTGCTATCCAGTCAGTGGACAGACAATACATGATCACAATCAAGCTGTTCACAGTGTACAGATACAGGGTAAAGAGTATAACGTTTAGTGCAAGATGAAGTCTGATTAAAGATAGTCCGAGGGTCTCAATGAGGTAGCTGGGAGATCAGGACTTCTGGAGTCTCTAGTTGGTGATAGGATGGTTGATGGTCCCTGAATCTGGAGGTGTGCATTTTCACACAACAACATTTAAAGGACATTTGGACAGGTACATGGATAGGACAGGTTTAGAGGGATATGGGCCAAACACAGGCAGGGGGGACCAGTGTATACTAGTCTTAAGTGGGACCCGTTGCATCCGATGTTCACATGGGAGGGCTGGTCCCCCAACGCAATATTCCACCTCTCCACCAATTCAAATATTGCTGGCCCCTGGGGGGGATTTCTGGAGCGCTGGTATGGGTTCTTGGGGTGGCAGCTCAGTCCCTCAAGCCTGATGTGCTGGCAGCTCACTCACGGCTGGTGAGCTGGAAGTTGACTAATGGCTAGTCCTTGAAATTCCATTTCAAGCAGGGTGCAACGCCACCAAATTCAAATCCATTTTCCTACTATTTCAAGCAGGATGCAAGGCCACCAAATTCAAGTGCAGTTTCCTACCACTTCAAGCAGAGTGTAAGGCCACCAAATTCAGGTGCAGTTTCATAACACTTCAAGCTGGATCCAAGGCCACCAAATTCAAGTGCAGTTTCATACCACTTCAAGCAGGGTGCAACACCACCACATTCAAATGCCGTTTCATACCATTTCATGTAAGGTGCAAGGCCACCACATTCAAATGCAGTTTCATACCATTTCAAGCAGGGTGAAACCACCATAAAACCACACAAAACACCAAACACACAGTTCATTAGACATTCAGTGTGTTCAGTTTATTCACAGCTCAGGCAGAGTTGTGACCTCTCCCTCCCCCATCATACAGAGACCGAGCCACACCCACACTTCTGGGTTTTATAACCCCTTCCCCCTCCCACCGGAAAAGATATGGCCTTCATGACAGGAGAGAGATTCTCAACATTTTTTAAACACTAATAACACTTTTATTTTTCATTGATGGGAAGAATCCTCTGCACCTGCTGAGCGGATGGGGGGGATGAGTAAGATGGTCAAAAATCACAGCCGTAAGTGGTAGCATTTTATATAAAATCAATATAGAGTGCGAACAGGAAGTTAGTCAAAGCCCCCAAGCCACCATTTGCAGTAGTGCCTTTTCACTTCAAGCCAAACCTCCCAAGCCCCCATTTGCAGTAGTGCCTTTTCACTTCAAAGCAAAACCCCCAAGCCACCATTTGCAGTAGTGCCTTTTCACTTCAAGCCGAAGTCCCCAAACAAACATTTGCAGGCAGCGCCTTTTCACTTCAAACCAACTATATTTTCATTTTCAAATTGAGGGCACTCACAGTTGAGTAGACATGTTCAGTGATATTCAGAGCTCAGAGAGACACGACCCTCTTGTTCCTCCATCTTGCAGAGACTGAGTGAGGCACACCACTTCCTGGTTTTATAGTCCCGTTCCCCCCCCCCCCCCCCCCCCCTCCAGCAGGGGCAGCGGAGAGAATGGGGAATTTGTTAAAAACATTAATATATCTCTGGTTTTTCATCAATGGGAAAAATCCTCTGGTCCCGGAAGGCAGAGGAGGGCTCTGTGTGAGCTGGCCAAAAATGACGGCCGTAGGTGGCGGCGTTCTCTCGGAAATCACAGCACAGCAATTAAAAACCGGTCAAGATCAGACTTTTAGTAATATGGATGAAGCATGTTGGCCCGTGTGGGCAAATTGCGCTGAAGGGCCTATTTCCATGCTGTATCATGGACTAGTTATACCAGCCAACAACACACCACATTCCACCCTCCATCCACCTACTACCCTTCATCTGGCTTCACAATTCACGCCTCTGCTCAGTTTGTCCCTTTCCTCTCCACCCAGTGTCCACCCATCCGCTGACCGCCTCCCCACCTGTGTCCATCCATCACTTGCTGCTTTGTCCTGCCCTCCTCTCTTCCAGCTTTATCACCCCCACCCCGCCACAGTGTCTGAAGCAGGGTCCCGACTGGGGAGGAGGGGGTGACGGGACGGTCAGTGACAGGGGTGTAACGGGGTGGTCAGTGAGGGGGGGGGTGACAGAGGCAGCGTCATTGATGGGGGCTGGTGTTACTCACCCAGCAGCAGGTTGGTCAGCAGGAAGGGGCCCAGGTAGTTGGTGGCGATGGTCAGCTCCAGACCCTCGGCAGTGACCGCTGGCAGCAGCCCTGGTGGTGACACGGCACCGAGTCAGTGACCCGCCCGGCATCCCATCCCCTGCCACCCCACCCCCAAAGCATCCCTTCCCCCTCATCCCCCCCGATTATCAACTCCCTCCCCACCTTAGGCATCCTCTCCCCCTCACCCTCCACCCCCCCGAGGCATCCCCCCACTGCACTCTCCCCATGCTCCCACCCATTCCTGTCCCACTTCCTCACCCCTGCCCCATATCTCCCTTGCCCCACCACCTCCGAAACCTCCATCCCTCTTCCTCCCTCCCCTCACTCATCCCCTCCATCCCCTGCCTCAGTTCGTTCCCCACCCTTTCCTTCCCTCAATCACTCTCCTGCCCCTCAGCCCGCAGTGTGTGCCGGGGATGGGTGTGCGGTTACCGGAGGCAGCCGCGTTGTTCACCAGGATGTCCAGCCTCTGCTCCTCCTCTCTGACCCGCTGGGCGAATGCCCGCACCGACCGCATGGAGCTGGTGTCCAGCAGGCGGAAGTGGACCTGCTCGTTACCCGTGCAGCGACGGATCTCACGCTCGGCTCTCCGTCCCCGCTCCTCGCTGCGGCACGCCAGGATCACCCGCGCCCTCCTGCGGGCAAGGTCCTGGGCGATGTGGAGCCCAATCCCTGGACACACACAACACCCCTGGTCACCAAAGGACAACACAACAGACATGGACCCCCCCCCCCCCCCCCCCCCCCCCCCCCCCCCCCCCCACCACCACCTGTGAATGTGCAAAGATTTGGGTACTTTGGGAAATGGCAGGTGTCTGTGAATGACTAAGGAGGTAGTATTAGATACAAATCAAGAAGGGTTTGGACTCCAGTGTTCAACTCAGTGGCTTACTGAACCAGACTAGGGAGAGAGTATTAGATCCGGAATCAACACACCCACCACGATCACTGGGCACACACACGCCACTAATCACCAAAGGTCAATGTACCAGCCTTGACCCCGATCCCCACCCCTTCACCCACCCCAATACCCACCCCAATCACGATCCCCGATCCCAGGGCACACTCAACACCCCTGGTCACCAAGGTCAATGTACCAGTCTTGACCCCCACCCCTTCACCCACCCTGATACCCACCCCAATCACGATTCCCGATTCCTAGGTCCCCAGCCTTGACCCCCCCCACCCTGATTCCCCCCTCCCCCCTCCACCCACCCCGATCTCTGGGAACACATAACACCTCTGGTATCGGAGGGGTAACATGCCACCCTGATCCCCACCTCCATCCACGCGCTCCTCACCCCCACGATCTATGGGCAGACACAACGTACCTGGTCACCAAAGTCCAAATCGCCAGCCTTGTACCCAGGGAGAAACCCCCCACCCCGAAGCCCCACCCCACCCCGATCCCCACCCTCACCCCGATCCCCACGCCAATCCCCATCCTGATCCCCACCCGCACCCCAATCTCCACCCCCACCCCAATCCCCACTCCCACCCTGATCTACTTGTACAGTTTTAACACTATCGACTCGTGCTGCCACTTTCAGAGAGTTATGGACTTCGATACACGTGACAATAATTGATTAATTAAGTAA
Organism: Okamejei kenojei; assembly: GCA_035221665.1. NCBI lineage: Eukaryota > Metazoa > Chordata > Chondrichthyes > Rajiformes > Rajidae > Okamejei > Okamejei kenojei. The sequence goes on from CM069131.1 coordinate 197,487,193, forward strand.
TAAAATCAAATCAAATCAAAAACTTGTGTCGAGGTACAGTAAAAAGCTTTCTTGTTGTATGCTATCCATGAAAAGACTATACATGATTATAATCAAGCTGTCCACAGTGTACAGATACAGGATAAAGGGAATATCATTTATTGCAAGGTACAGTGCAGTAAAGTCTGTCCAAGGGTCTCCAAAGAGGTAGATGGGAGGTCGGGATCACATTCTAGTTTGTGAGAGGATGATTCAGTTGCCTGATAAGAGCTGGGAAGAAACTGTCCCTGAATCTGGAGGTGTGCGTTTTCACACTTCTATACCTTTTGGGAGGGGGACAAGAGGGAGTTCCCAAAATGCGACTGGTCCTTGATTATACTGCTGGCCTTTCTGAGGCAGCGTGAGGTATAAATGGAGTCAATGGAAGGGAGGTTGGTTTGTGTGATGGTCTGGGCAGCGTCCACAATTCGTTGCGATTTCTTGTGGTCTTGCGGATGGAGCTGTTCCCAAACCAAGCTTCGATGCATTCTCATAAAATGCTTTCTACGGTGCATCTGTAGAAGTTGGTGAGAGTTGCAGGGGGCATGCTGAACTTCCTCAGCCTTCTAAAGAAGTAGAGGCTTTCTTGATCGTTGGTTCAGAAGGTTGTGGAATCCAAGTCAATGCATATTTTTATGGCAGAGATAGATAGATTCTTGATGAGTCTGTGTGTCAGGGGTTATGGGGAGAAGGTAGGAGAATGGGGCTGAGTGAGAAAGATAGATCAGCCATGATTGAATGGCAGAATAGACTTGATGGGCCAAATGGCCTAATTCTGCTCCTGTCACATGAACATGAACTTTCCCAATATAGACCGGGATGTCATAGGGTTAGTATGTTCAGGAATTATTCCTCAGGAACTATGTAGAAGGCCCCACATGGGAGAGAGCAAAGCAGAAGAAAGTCAAGAATCTTTTATTGTCATTTGTCTCAATACGGAACAATGACATTCCTACTTGCAGCAGCAGAACAGATATGTAAACATGTGTAGGGTGGAACTCAGATGCTGGTTTAAACCAAATATAGACACAAAAAGCTGGAGCAACTCAGCGGGACAGATATGCTGCCTCTCCCGACATGTAAACATAGTACTCTGTAAACAATCTAATAAATGACAAAAATGCAGTGTATATAAAAACACAAACAATAATTGAGCAAAGACAAAAACAATGCCCCATGTATTTTGGAAACTTAGCTTGTGTTTAATAATCTAATGATAGACACAAAATGCTGGAGTAACTCAGCGGGTCAGACAGCATAGAAAATAGTTGCAGGAGGAGGCCATTCGGCCCTTCGAGCCAGCACTGCCATTCATTGTGATCATGGCTGATCATCCCCAATCAATAGCCCGTGCCTGCCCCTTCTCCCCATATCCCATGATCCCTCTAGACTCTAGAGCTCTATCTATCTCTGGAGAAAAGGAATAGGTGAAGTTTCTGATCAAAACTCTTATCCATAATCTAATGGCTCGCTTAGGAAATTAGGAGGGACAAGGGTAGAAGTGTTTGTAGGTGGGCCGTTTGGACCTGCAACCACTGTTCACGTGGCATTCAAATAATTATGGATAAACCAAATGCAGGGCGGGCCATGAATTCAAATCCTGAATTGGGGCAAGGCCAACTTTGATGGTATCAGACACGAACTTGCTGAAGTTAATTGGAGTTGGTTACTTGCAGGCAAAGAAACGTTTGGAAAGTGGGATGGTTTTAAAAGTGTGATGACAAGAGGTCAGGGCAGGTCAGGGCACCACATTTGGAAAGTGGTGAAATCATTGGACAAAGTCAGCATGGATTTACGAAAGGTAAATCATGTCTGACGAATCTTGTGGAATTTTTCGAGGATGTAACTAGTAGCGTGGATAAGGGAGAACCAGTGGATGTGGTATATCTGGACTTCCAGAAGGCTTTCGACAAGGTCCCACATAAGAGATTAGTATACAAACTTAAAGCATACGGTATTAGGGGTTCAGTATTGATGTGGATAGAGAACTGGCTGGCAAACAGGAAGCAAAGAGTAGGAGTAAACGGGTCCTTTTCACAATGGCAGGCAGTGACTAGTGGGGTACCGCAGGGCTCAGTGCTGGGACCCCAGCTATTTACAATATATATTAATGATCTGGATGAGGGAATTGAAGGCAATATCTCCAAGTTTGCGGATGACACTAAGCTGGGGGGCAGTGTTAGCTGTGAGGAGGATGCTAGGAGACTGCAAGGTGACTTGGATAGGCTGGGTGAGTGGGCAAATGTTTGGCAGATGCAGTATAATGTGGATAAATGTGAGGGTATCCACTTTGGTGGCAAAAACAGGAAAGCAGACTATTATTTAAATGGTGGCCGATTAGGAAAAGGGGAGATGCAGCGAGACCTGGGTGTCATGGTACACCAGTCATTGAAAGTAGGCATGCAGGTGCAGCAGGCAGTGAAAAAAGCGAATGGTATGTTAGCTTTCATAGCAAAAGGATTTGAGCAGGGAGGTTCTACTTCAGTTGTACAGGGTCTTGGTGAGACCACACCTGGAGTATTGCGTACAGTTTTGGTCTCCAAATCTGAGGAAGGACATTATTGCCATAGAGGGAGTGCAGAGAAGGTTCACCAGACTGATTCCTGGGATGTCAGGACTGTCTTATGAAGAAAGACTGGATAGACTCGGTTTATACTCTCTGGAATTTAGGAGATTGAGAGGGGATCTTATAGAAACTTACAAAATTCTTAAGGGGTTGGACAGGCTAGATGCAGGAAGATTGTTCCCGATGTTGGGGAAGTCCAGGACAAGGGGTCACAGCTTAAGGATAAGGGGGAAATCCTTTAAGACCGAGATGAGAAAGACTTTTTTCACACAGAGAGTGGTGAGTCTCTGGAACTCTCTGCCACAGAGGGTAGTTGAGGCCAGTTCATTGGCTATATTTAAGAGTGAGTTGGATGTGGCCCTTGTGGCTAAGGGGATCAGAGGGTATGGAGAGAAGGCAGGTACGGGATACTGAGTTGGATGATCAGCCATGATCATATTGAATGGCGGTGCAGGCTCGAAGGGCTGAATGGCCTACTCCTGCACCTAATTTCTATGTTTCTATGTTTCTATGTCCCTGTTAGAGTGAAGGCCAAGGCAGGTGGGCGTAAGGAAGTCTGGATTGATTAGTACAGGTGATAGAGGTTATGGGGAGAAGGTGGGAGAATGGGGTTAGGAGGGAGAGACAGATCAGCCATGAGTAGACTTGATGGGCTGAATGGCCTAATTCTACTCCTATTTCTTATGACCTTACGATACCGAGAGAAATTGTGGCTCAGGTCAAGAAAAAGAAGGAGGTGTGGAGTCCATATAGGCAGCTGGGATCATGTGTATCCTTGGAGGAGATCAGGAAGCTGAGGAGCAAACTTAAGAAGGAAATCAGGAGATGTCTTGAGGACTGTCCATATTATGAATGAATGAAAGATGCCTCACTTTCACATGTGACATGTCACAGTGAGATTCATTGTTTTGTTTACACAAGGTATGCAAAGTGTCACCACATTTTACTTATACAGTGAATTACTTAACTTACAAACCTAATCTGACTACTGGTTTACAGATCCTGCCTGATCGTCTAACAGTAACTGGTGTAACAGGGTTAGGTGTTAACTCAACTGTAGGTTTGTAAGCCTACAGTTAATTAATTAGGAAAGGGAAAATAGATTATGAAAGAAAACTGGCAAGGAACATAAAAACTGACTGCAAAAGTTGTTATAGATTGTGAATAGTTAAAACAAATGTAGGTCTCGCAGTCAGAAACAGGGTAATTGATCATGGGGAACTAGGACATGGCAGACCAATTGAAAAACTACTTTGGTTCTGTCTTCACTAAGACATAAATAATCTGCCGGAAATAGCAGGGGACCGGGGGTCAAATGAGATGGAGGAACTGATTGAAATCCAGGTTAGTCAGAAAGTGGTGTTAGGTAAATTGAATGGATTAAAGGCCAATAAATCCCCAGAGCCAGATAGGCTGCATCCCAGAGTACTTAAGAAAGTACCCACAGAAATAGTGGATGTATTAGTGATAATTTTTCAAAACTCTTTAGATTCTGGAGTAGTTCCTGAGGATTGGAGGGTAGCTAATGTAACCCCACCTTTTAAAAAGGGAGGGAGAGAGAAAACGGGGAATTACAAACCAGTTAGTCTAACATCGGTAGTGGGGAAATTGCTAGAGTCAGTTATTAAAGATGGGATAGCAGCACATTTAGAAAGTAGTGAAATCATTGGACAAAGTCAGCATGGATTTATGAAAGATAAATCATGTCTGACGAATCTATAAGATTCGAGGGTATAACTAGTTTGGACTTTCAGAAGGCTTTCGACAAGGTCCCACATAAGTGATTAGTATGCAAACTTAAAGCACACGGTATTGGGGGTTCAGTATTGATGTGGATAGAGAACTGGCTGGCAGACAGGAAGCAAAGAGTAGGAGTAAACGGGTCCTTTTCAGAATGACAGGCAGTGACTAGTGGGGTACCGCAAGGCTCAATGCTGGGACCCCAGCTATTTACAATATATATTAATGATTTGGACGAGGGAATCGAAGCTCTGTGAATATCAGTAGGTCATCCTGATCGCACACACAGTGCGGAATGCCTTGTAATATTTGGTCCATAACAGGCTGACATTTTTTTGGGGAGGATGTCACATCATAGGGCAGTTTTGTATATGAATTCAAGCCCTTATGTGTGTCAATAATGTGTGCTGACTTTCCTTGTCGACATTGAGTTGGGCGTAAGCGTGAGACAAATCCAGTTTAGTGAAGACTCTTGCTCCGCTAATTCTGCGTACAGATCTTGCGAGGTTGGTAACGGATATTGTTCGTCAGCAACGGCTAGGTTGATTGTGATTTTGTAGTCACCACATAGTCGAACAGTTTTGTCGGCCATGAGTACGGCCACAATTGGCGTTGCTCAGTTACTCCGGTCTGTCTTCACGCATACTTCATTCTGCTCTAACCTGTCAAGTTTCCAGAGGCCCACAGGAGCCGTTGGAGGAAGTGAAGGAGGGGGAGGAGCGACACCCGACCGGTAGGTTTAAAATCGAGCGCGGGGCTTGCTTTTCCAGAGGCCCACAGGAGCCGTTGGAGGAAGTGAAGGAGGGGAAGGAGCGACACCCGACCGGTAGGTTTAAAATCGAGCGCGGGGCTTGCTTTTCCAGAGGCCCACAGGAGCCGTTGGAGGAAGTGAAGGAGGGGGAGGAGCGACACCCGACCGGTAGGTTTAAAATCGAGCGCGGGGCTTGTTTTTCCAGAGGCCCACAGGAGCCGTTGGAGGAAGTGAAGGAGGGGGAGGAGCTTACCCAAATCCATAACGTTCCATTTGGAGAAGTGGGTTTTTTTTTTTTTGAGGAAGCCGCTGATTGGTGGAAGAGGACCCGAGGAAGCAGCTGATTGGGTGCAACCCCGGGTTTACTATTTTACATTTCTGCCTTCTGGGAGTGAGGGATTCTGGGAGTTAGGGATTCAGTATTTAGTAGTAAAGTTTAAAGGATAAGTTTTTGTGTTTTTTTTAGTAATTTGGGAGTAAGGTATGGCAGTAGAGATTGGCCCCATGGTTTGTTCAGCCTGCAACATGTGGGAGATCAGGGAGATGGTCGGTGTCCCTGGTGACTATGTTTGTAGGAAGTGTGTCCAGCTGCAGCTCCTGGCAGATCGCATTGAACGATTGGAACTGCGGCTGGATTCATACTGGAGCATCCACGATGCGGAGAAAGTCGTGGATAGCACGTACAGTGAGTTGGTCACACCGCAGGCAAAAGGTAGGAGGACAAGAAGGGAACGGGTGGCCAATAGCCAGCAAAGCAGTAGGCAGGTAGTGCAGGAGTCCCCTGCGGTCATCTCCCTCCTAAACAGGTATACCATTTTGGATACTGTTGAGGGAGATGGCTCATCAGGGGAATGCAGCAGCAGCCAGGTTCATGGCACCATGGGTGGCTCTGCAGCACATGAGGGGGGGAAAAAAGAGGGGAAGGGCAATAGTAATAGGGGATTCAATTGTCAGGGGAATAGATAGGCGTTTCTGCGGCCGCAAACGAGACTCCAGGATGGTATGTTGCCTCCCTGGTGCAAAGGTCAGGGATGTCACTGAACGGCTGCAGAACATTCTGGAGGGGGAGGGTGAACAGCCAGTTGTCGTGGTGCATGTTGGCACCAACGATATAGGTAAAAAAAGGGATGAGGTCCTACAAGGTGAATTTAGGGAGCTAGGAGATAAACTTAAAAGTAGGACCTCAAAGGTAGTAATCTCCGGATTACTACCAGTACCACGGGCCAGTCAGAGTAGAAATAGGAGGATAATGCAAATGAATACGTGGCTTGAAAAGTGGTGCAAGGGGGAGGGATTCAAATTTTTAGGGCACTGGGACCAGTTCTGGGGGAGGTGGGACCGGTACAAACAGGACGGTTTGCACCTGGAATGGAATGGAACCAATGTTCTTGGGGGAGTGTTTGCTAGTGCTGTCGGGGAGGATTTAAACTAATGTGGCAGGGGGATGGGTACAAGAGCAGAGAGGCAGGAGGGTGTAAAATGAGGGTAGAAGCATTAGGTAGCAAGGTGAAAGGTTAAAAGTGGCAGGCAGACAAAACCAGGGCAAAAATCAAAAAGGGCCACTTTTCAGCAAAATTGTATAAGGGGTAAATGCGTTGTAAAGACAAGCCTGAAGGCTTTGTGTCTCAATGCAAGGAGTATTCGTAATAAGGTGGACGAGTTGAACGTGCAGATAGATATTAATGATTATGATATAGTTGGGATCACGGAGACATGGCTCCAGGGTGACGTAGGCTGGGAGCTGAACATCCAGGGATATTCAATATTCAGGAGGGATAGAGAGAAAGGAAAAGGAGGTGGGGGTAGCGTTGCTGGTTAGAGAGGAGATTAAAGCAATGGAAAGGAAGGACATTAGCTTGGAGGATGTGGAATCGGTATGGGTAGAGCTACAAAACAATAAGGGGCAGAAAACGCTGGTGGGTGTTGTGTACAGGCCACCTAACAGTAGCAGAGAAGTTGGGGATGGTATCAAACGGGAAATTAGAAATGCGTGCGACAAAGGCAAAACAGTTATAATGGGTGACTTCAATCTACATATAGATTGGGTTAATCAAATTGGCAGGGGTGCTGAGGAAGAGGATTTTTTGGAATGTATGCGGGATAGTTATCTAAATCAACATGTAGAGGAACCAACGAGAGAGCAGGCTATTTTAGACTGGGTTTTGAGTAATGAGGAAGGGGTAATTAGCCGTCTTGTTGTACGTGCCCCCTTGGGCAAGAGTGACCATAATATGGTTGAGTTCTTCATTAGGATGGAGAGTGACATTGTTAATTCAGAAACAATGGTTCTGAACTTAAAGAAAGGTAACTTTGAGGGTATGAGACGTGAATTGGCCAAGATTGACTGGCAATTAATTCTAAAAGGGTTGACGGTGGATATACAATGGAAGACATTTAAAGACTGCATGGATGAACTACAAAAATTGTTCATCCCAGTTTGGCAAAAGAATAAATCGGGGAAGGTAGTGCATCCGTGGATAACAAGGGAAATCAGGGATAGTATCAAAGCAAAGGATGATGCGTACAAAGTAGCCAGAAAAAGCAGCATACCAGAGGACTGGGAGAAATTCAGAGACCAGCAGAGGAGGACAAAGGGCTTAATTAGGAAAGGTAAAATAGATTATGAAAGAAAACTGGCAGGGAACATAAAAACTGACTGCAAAAGTTTTTATAGATATGTGAAGAGAAAGAGGTTAGTTAAAACAAATGTAGGTCCCTTGCAGTCAGAAACAGGTGAGTTGATCATGGGGAACAAGGATATGGCGGACCAATTGAATAACTACTTTGGTTCCGTCTTCACTAAGGAAGACATAAATAATCTGCCTGAAATAGCAGGGGACTGTGGGTCAAAGGAGGAATTGAGTGAAATCCAGGTCAGTCGGGAAGTGGTGTTGGGTAAATTGAATAGATTAAAGGCCGATAAATCCCCAGGGCCAGATAGGCTGCATCCCAGAGTACTTAAGGAAGTAGCTCAGGAAATAGTGGATGCATTAGTGATAATCTTTCAAAACTCTTTAGATTCTGGAGTAGTTCCTGAGGATTGGCGGGTAGCAAATGTAACCCCTCTTTTTAAGAAGGGAGGGAGAGAGAAAACGGGGAATTACAGACCAGTTAGTCTAACATCGGTAGTGGGGAAACTGCTAGAGTCAGTTATTAAAGATGGGATAGCAGCACATTTGGAAAGTGGTGAAATCATTGGACAAAGTCAGCATGGATTTACAAAAGGTAAATCATGTCTGACGAATCTTGTGGAATTTTTCGAGGATGTAACTAGTAGCGTGGATAAGGGAGAACCAGTGGATGTGGTATATCTGGACTTCCAGAAGGCTTTCGACAAGGTCCCACATAAGAGATTAGTATACAAACTTAAAGCATACGGTATTAGGGGTTCAGTATTGATGTGGATAGAGAACTGGCTGGCAAACAGGAAGCAAAGAGTAGGAGTAAACGGGTCCTTTTCACAATGGCAGGCAGTAACTAGTGGGGTACCGCAGGGCTCAGTGCTGGGACCCCAGCTATTTACAATATATATTAATGATCTGGATGAGGGAATTGAAGGCAATATCTCCAAGTTTGCGGATGACACTAAGCTGGGGGGCAGTGTTCGCTGTGAGGAGGATGCTAGGAGACTGCAGGGTGACTTGGATAGGCTGGGTGAGTGGGCAAATGTTTGGCAGATGCAGTATAATGTGGATAAATGTGAGGTTATCCACTTTGGTGGCAAAAACAGGAAAGCGGACTATTATTTAAATGGTGGCCGATTGGGAAAAGGGGAGATGCAGCGAGACCTGGGTGTCATGGTACACCAGTCATTGAAAGTAGGCATGCAGGTGCAGCAGGCAGTGAAAAAAGCGAATGGTATGTTAGCTTTCATAGCAAAAGGATTTGAGTACAGGAGCAGGGAGGTTCTACTTCAGTTGTACAGGGTCTTGGTGAGACCACACCTGGAGTATTGCGTGCAGTTTTGGTCTCCAAATCTGAGGAAGGACATTATTGCCATAGAGGGAGTGCAGAGAAGGTTCACCAGACTGATTCCTGGGATGTCAGGACTGTCTTATGAAGAAAGACTGGATAGACTCGGTTTATACTCTCTGGAATTTAGGAGATTAAGAGGGGATCTTATAGAAACTTACAAAATTCTTAAGGGGTTGGACAGGCTAGATGCAGGAAGATTGTTCCCGATGTTGGGGAAGTCCAGGACAAGGGGTCACAGCTTAAGGATAAGGGGGAAATCCTTTAAGACCGAGATGAGAAAGACTTTCTTCACACAGAGAGTGGTGAGTCTCTGGAACTCTCTGCCACAGAGGGTAGTTGAGGCCAGTTCATTGGCTATATTTAAGAGTGAGTTGGATGTGGCCCTTGTGGCTAAGGGGATCAGAGGGTATGGAGAGAAGGCAGGTACGGGATACTGAGTTGGATGATCAGCCATGATCATATTGAATGGCGGTGCAGGCTCGAAGGGCTGAATGGCCTACTCCTGCACCTAATTTCTATGTTTCTATGTTTCTAAGTTCTTCCTCCACGTTGCTTTAGTGCATATGGTACAGATCTTGTAACTGTCAGCAAAAATGTTTGCATATGATGTTTTCAAGACGTGAATTGGACAAATCAACACTGAAAATGTTCTTCCAGTCTAACTCTATTCGACTCAGCCAATCCTTTCCAAGGAGTGTTGGTTTAATTCTGTAGCTGGCCACTATGATGGGCAGTGTTACTGACTGAACATTATGCTGAGCTTTACAGTTCATTTGTCCACCTTCAACTCCCAAGTGAACATCAACTCATACACCTCAACCGTTCTGGACAATATAAAATTCTGTACGGACAACGTCACTACCCACAAAGAGATAAAGACCTACCCTAACCAGAAGCCGTGGATGAGCAGGGAGGTCAGACTCCTGCTGAAGGCTCGGGACGCCGCTTTTAAATCTGGCGACGTTGAGGGATACAGCTCATCCAGGGCCAATCTGAAAAAGGGAATCAGGAATGCTAAACTCAATCACAAACGACGGATCGAGGAGCATTTCCGAAACAACTCTGACCCCAGGCGCATGTGGCAAGGAATAAAATCCATTGCCGATTACCATAAAGTCAACACCCCCCCCCCCCCCAGACAATGCCTCCCTTCCTGACGAGCTAAACTATTTCTACGCCCGCTTTGACCGGGACAACAAAACTCCAGCCATCAAAGTTGCTCCACCCCCGCGTGAACAACCCCTCAGTCTCTCCACCTCTGCTGTACAAGATGCACTGAGCAAGGTGAATGAGCACAAAGCTGCCGGCCCCGAAGGCATCCCCGGGCGGGTGCTAAGGGCATGTGCTGGACAACTATCCCCGGTCCTCACTGACATTTTCAATCTGTCACTGGCCCAGGGTGTCGTCCCCACTTGCCTCAAGACATCTACCATTGTGCCAGTGCCCAAACATTCAGCGACAGGGAGTCTCAACGATTTCCGGCCAGTGGCACTCACCCCTGTCATAGCCAAGTGCTTCGAGCGGCTGATCTTGGCTCACCTCAAAGCCAGCCTCCCCCCCACACTGGACCCCCATCAGTTTGCCTACCGGTCCAACAGGTCAACAGAGGACGCCATATCGGCGGCCCTACACTCTGCCCTGACCCACCTGGACAGTAATAACACCTACATCAGGTTGCTGTTCATTGACTTCAGCTCCGCCTTTAACACTGTCATACCCGCTAGCTTGATCACCAAACTCAGCGGTCTTGGCATCTCCACTTCCCTCTGCAACTGGATAATGGACTTCCTCACTAACAGACCACAGTCTGTTAGGATCAACAACCTCACCTCCTCCACTATAACACTGAACACTGGCGTGCCACAGGGCTGTGTGCTCAGCCCTCTCCTCTACTCCCTCTTCACCCATGACTGCATCCCTAAGTATGGCTCCAACGCCATCATAAAATTTGCCGACGACACCACGGTGGTAGGTCTGATCAGCGATAACGATGAGTCAGCCTACAGGGAGGAGGTCCAGCACCTGACAACCTGGTGTGCCGATAATAACCTCGTCCTCAACTCCCAGAAGACAAAGGAAATCATTGTCGACTTCAGGAAGATCAGAGGGGGCAGGCACATCCCCATCCATATAAACGGGACTGAGGTGGAGAGGGTCTCCAACTACAAATTCCTCGGAGTACACATCTCGGAGGATCTGTCCTGGTCCCTCAACACCTCCAAGCTGATCAAAATGGCGCAGCAGCGCCTTTACTTCCTGAGGAGGCTCAAAAAGGCCCACCTGTCCCCCCTGATCCTGACCAACTTCTACCGATGCACCATTGAAAGCATCCTGACCACCTGCTTTACGGTATGGTACAGCAGTTGCATCGTAGCAGACAGGAAGGCACTACAACGGGTGGTGAAAACCGCCCAGCACATCATCGGTGCCCCGCTCCCTGCCATGGATGCCCTCCACTGAAAACGGTGTCTGAGTCGGGCTGGGAAGATCATCAAGGGCCCCTCCCACCCTAAACATGGACTGTTTGCCCTCCTACCATCGGGGAGGCGGTACAGGAGCCTCAGGTCCCGCACTAGTAGGATGAGGCGTAGCTTCTATAATAACACCATCGCACTGCTGAACTCAGAGTCCCGCCGATAGATTTCCACATCTGTATTTATTTATCTGTATTTACCTGTATATTGCTATCACTTCGTTCTGTCACAAAACTGCATTTCGTTGTACCAATACTGGTATATGTACAATGACATTAAAGTTGAATTGAATTGAATTGAATGTCTCCAAAACTTCGCTGGAGTAGGTTCTCAGCTTGACCTTACTCTCAAACAACGGTATCTGTGGGAACTTTGTTTCGTACAGGTCTCTGCTCATGACTGAACAATCTGCTGCCGTGTCAATACACATATTGATTAACTATTCATTAATCATTATTTTAGTTCGAAAGTCCTTGCCTTGGCTGGTTGTAAACTTATCGATGTTGGTTGCATAAATGGTGCACAATTTTCTTTTTGAAGCCAAAAAAAGACTTGTTGCTGCAACGTTGATGTCTGTGTTGGACTATGGTGATGTTTTATATATGAATGCATCTTCAAAATGCCTAGTCTTTGGACACGGTCTACCACGGAGCACTGAGATTTGTTACAAATTTTAAAACCCTCACGCACCACTGCTCTTTGTATGCTCAAGTTGGATGGTTTGCCCTGTCCACCCGCAGACTCCATCATTGGCATATCCTTATTTATAAGACTATCCTCGGTGTTCTTCCTTCATACCTGCAGAAGTATGTAATTCGAAAAAGCACAGGAACTTATCAGCTCCACTCTGAGGACTTGTTCTTACTAACTGTACCTAATGTCCATACTGAACTGGGGAAAAGGGCATTTAGTTATGCTGCTCCCTTCGCATGGAACCAGCTGCAGAATGAACTGAAACTTAAGGAGCTGGTTTCTATAAACAGATTTAAATCTATTCTTAATTATGTTGAAGCAGGCTCTTTTCTCTGTACATGCTTTCTTTGATGATGTTATGACTGTGACTCTATTTATATGTTTTCTGTTGTTTTTAAATTATTGTCTCTAACTGGGGAACTGTGCTGCTGCCTGTCTTGGCCAGGACTCTCTTTTAAAAGAGATTTTTAATCTCAATGAGACTTCTCCTGGTTAAATAAAGGTTAAATAAAAATAAATAAAAAACAACCCAAGTTCATTTCCATCTAGGTTCACCTCCAAGTTGTGAACTCCTCTCTGGTGTTGTCGCTTGATTCCCGCAGATTTCCTGCATCTAACCGGTCTGTTTCAGTTTTCAACCATCTCTACTTCAGCATCGGCAATGTAAGCTGGGGTTTGTATACCACTTCCTGAAGTCCATCACTATCTCCCACCCAAACTGTGAAATTCATTACCACAGAAGGCTGTGGAATCCAAGTCAATGCATATTTTTATGGCAGAGATAGATAGATTCTTGATGAGTCTGTGTGTCAGGGGTTATGGGGAGAAGGTAGAAGAATGGGGTTGAGTGGGAAAGATAGATCAGCCATGATTGAATGGCAGAATAGACTTGATGGGCCAAATGGCCTAATTCTGCTCCTGTCACATGAACATGAACTTTCCCAATATAGACCGGGATGTCACAGGGTTAGTGTGTTCAGGAATGATTCCTCAGGAAATATGTAGAGGGCCCCACATGGGAGAGAGCAAAGCAGAAGAAAGTCAAGAATCTTTTATTGTCATTTGTCTCAATACGGAACAATGGCATTCCTACTTGCAGCAGCACAACAGATATGTAAACATGTGTAGGGTGGAACTCAGATGCTGGTTTAAATCAAATATAGACACAAAAAGCTGGAGTAACTCAGTGGGACAGATATGCTGCCTGTCCTGACATGTAAACATAGTACTCTGTAAACAACGTAATAAATGATAAAAATGCAGTGTATATAAAAACACAAACAATAATTGTGCAAAGACAAAAACAATGCCCCATGTAGTTTGGAAACTTAGCTTGTGTTTAATAATCTAATGATAGACACAAAATGCTGGAGTAACTCAGCGGGTCAGACAGCATAGAAACATAGAATATAGTTGCAGTAGGAGGCCATTCGGCCCTTCGAGCCAGCACCGCCATTCATTGTGATCATGGCTGATCATCCCCAATCAATAACCTGTGCCTGCCTTCTCCCCATATCCCTTGATTCCACTAGACCCTAGAGCTGTATCTATCTCTGGAGAAAAGGAATAGGTGAAGTTTCTGATCAAAACTCTTATCCATAATCTAATGGCTCGCTTAGGAAATTAGGAGGGACAAGGGTAGAAGTGTTTGTAGGTGGGCCGTTTGGACCTGCAACCACTGTTCACGTGGCATTCAAATAATTATGGATAAACCAAATGCAGGGCGGGCCATGAATTCAAATCCTGAATTGGGGCAAGGCCAACTTTGATGGTATCAGACACGAACTTGCTGAAATTAATTGGAGTTGGTTACTTGCAGGCAAAGAAATGTTTGGAAAGTGGGATGGTTTTAAAAGTGTGATGACAAGAGGGCAGGCATGTCCCTGTTAGAGTGAAGGCCAAGGCAGGTGGGCGTAAGGAAGTCTGGAGTGATTAGTACAGGTGATAGAGGTTATGGGGAGAAGGTGGGAGAATGGGGTTAGGAGGGAGAGACAGATCAGCCATGAGTAGACTTGATGGGCTGAATGGCCTAATTCTACTCCTATTTCTTATGACCTTACGATACCGAGAGAAATTGTGGCTCAGGTCAAGAAAAAGAAGGAGGTGTGGGGTCCATATAGGCAGCTGGGATCATGTGTATCCTTGGAGGAGTTCAGGAAGCTGAGGAGCAAACTTAAGAAGGAAATCAGGAGATGTCTTGAGGACTGTCCATATTACGAATGAATGAAAGATGCCTCACTTTCACATGTGACATGTCACAGTGAGATTCATTGTTTTGTTTACACAAGGTATGCAAAGTGTCACCACATTTTACTTATACAGTGAATTACTTAACTTACAAACCTAATCTGACTACTGGTTTACGGATCCTGCCTGATCGTCTAACAGTAACTGGTGTAACAGGGTTAGGTGTTAACTCAACTGTAGGTTTGTAAGCCTACAGTTAATTAATTAGGAAAGGGAAAATAGATTATGAAAGAAAACTGGCAAGGAACATAAAAACTGACTGCAAAAGTTGTTATAGATTGTTAATAGTTAAAACAAATGTAGGTCTCGCAGTCAGAAACAGGGTAATTGATCATGGGGAACTAGGACATGGCAGACCAATTGAAAAACTACTTTGGTTCTGTCTTCACTAAGACATAAATAATCTGCCGGAAATAGCAGGGGACCGGGGGTCAAATGAGATGCAGGAACTGATTGAAATCCAGGTTAGTCAGAAAGTGGTGTTAGGTAAATTGAATGGATTAAAGGCCAATAAATCCCCAGAGCCAGATAGGCTGCATCACAGAGTACTTAAGAAAGTAGCCAGAGAAATAGTGGATGCATCAGTGATAATTTTTCAAAACTCTTTAGATTCTGGAGTAGTTCCTAAGGATTGGGGATGATCAGCCATGATCACATTGAATGGCGGTGCGGGCTCGAAGGGCCAAATGGCCTACTCCTGCACCCATTGTCTATTGATTGGAGGGTAGCTAATGTAACCCCACTTATTAAAAAGGGAGGGAGAGAGAAAACGGGGAATTACAGACCAGTTAATCTAACATCGGTAGTGGGGAAAATGCTAGAGTCAGTTATTAAAGATGGGATAGCAGCACATTTAGAAAGTAGTGAAATCATTGGACAAAGTCAGCATGGATTTATGAAAGATAAATCATGTGTGACGAATCTTATAGAATTTTTCGAGGGTATAACTAGTAGAGTGGATAAGGGAGAACCAGTGGATGTGTTATATCTGGACTTTCAGAAGACTTTCAACAAGGTCCCACATAAGAGATTAGTATGCAAACTTAAAGCACACGGTATTGGGGGTTCAGTATTGATGCGGATAGAGAACTGGCTGGCAGACAGGAAGCAAATAGTAGGAGTAAACGGGTCCTTTTCAGAATGACAGGCAGTGACTAGTGGGGTACCACAAGGCTCAATGCTGGGACCCCAGCTATTTACATTATATATTAATGATTTGGACAAGGGAATTGAAGCTCTGTGATTATCAGTAGGTCATCCTGGTTGCACACACAGTGCGGAATGCCTTGTAATATTTGATCCATAACTGGCTGAAAAATTTTTGGGGAGGATGTCACATCATAGGGCAGCTTTGTATATGAATTCAAGCCCTGATGTGTATCGATAATGTGTGCTGACTTTCCTTGTCGACATTGAGTTGGGCGTAAGCATGAGAAATCCAGTTTAGTGAAGACTCTTGCTCCGCTAATTCTGCGTACAGATCTTGCGAGGTTGGTAACGGATATTGTTCGTCATCAACGGCTAGGTTGATTGTGACTTTGTAGTCACCACATAGTCGAACAGTTTTGTCGGCCATGGGTACAGCCACAATTGGCGTTGCTCAGTTACTCCGGTCTTCACGCATACTTCATTCTGCTCTAACCTGTCAAGTTCTTCCTCCACTTGTTGCTTTAGTGCATATGGTACAGACCTTGTAACTGTCAACAAAAATGTTTGCATATGATGTTTTCAAGACGTGAATTGGACAAATCAACTCTGAAAATGTTCTTCCAGTCTGTAGATGGTACCCTCATAGTCGACCAGATACGAACGAGGTGAGTCGGCCACCCCAACCACGGTTGCCAGATGGGAGTGACCACCAGCGGTCTGCAACCGAACAACCTGTCCAGGCAACAGAGGATCGAGTGGTCTGCATGATCGATCGTGGGAATGCCGCTGGCTGTCATGTTTCTCTTGAATTCGCCTCTGCACGGAGGCAGGCTCCAGCACCTGAGGTTTCAGCTGGCGCTGGGCAATCGGGATGGTAGATCTGGTTGTTCTGGACATCAGACGCTGAACAGGCGACACCATGGCCGACAACACCTGCTTGCGGTTAATGAGCCGAAGCCGCAGCCCCCGGGGCCCTATGCCCCGCCACTCTCATACCAGCAGCCGGCTGCTGTCCCAGCCAGTGTTCCCTGCATGCCTCGATCCCCATATCGAATGCCCGGTTCCCCTCTGCGCGGGTCACCTGTTGCCGGTCGCGGTTCTCACTCCTGTTTCTCCCACTCCACCGCCCTTCCCTGGTTCCCCAGCTGCCTCGTGTCCTCCGGTTTCTTCTGCTCTTTCGGGGGAAGGGGGAGACAACCGTACGCGCACGGGCCGGATCAGCAAGCCACCTGTTCGTTATGGCGATTTTGCTTAATTCTGCTGTTTAATTCTGTTGTCGTGACAACAATCTATTTTGATTTTCTAAGGGGAAGGTTGTAGATGGTTTATATGCAACCAATAATATAGTTACCTCAGTACCATTAACCCCGCCTAGTTAACATCAATCATAACGCCTTCCCCTTACTGGGTACAGTTCAGTAGAATAATGTAGCCAGTGCTTGAGGATGTATGTAATACCTTGTGCTATCATTAAAAGATGTTGCACACTTTAAGAGTTTGTGAATTGCTTATTTACACAGTCTAACTCTATTCTACTCAGCCAATCCTTTCCAAGGAGGGTTGGTTTATTTCTGTAGCTGGCCACTATGATGGGCAGTGTTACTGACTGACTATTATGCTGAATTTTATGGTTCATTTGTCCACTTGAGAACCAGAATGGACAGCTATCTGCAGAGCCAAAAGAGATGGGGGAGATATTGAACAATTTATTTTCTTCAGTATTCACCAAGGAGAAGGATATTGAACTCTGTGAGTTAAGGGGAAAAAGTAGAGTAGCTATGGAAACTATGAGATTCAAAGAGGAGGAAGTACTGACACTTTTGAAAAATATAAAAGTGGATAAGTCTCCAGGTCCTGACAGGATATTCCCTAGGACATTGAGGGAAGTTAGTGTAGAAATAGCAGGAGCTATGACAGAAATATTTCAAATGTCATTAGAAACGGGAATAGTGCCGGAGGATTGGCGTACTGCGCATGTTGTTCCATTGTTTAAAAAGGGTTCAAAGAATAAACCTAGCAATTATAGACCTATTAGTTTGACGTCAGTGGTGGGCAAATTAATGGAAAGGATTCTTAGAGATAATATCTATAAGCATCTGGATAAACAGGGTCTGATCAGGAACAGTCAACATGGATTTGTGCCTGGAAGGTCATGTTTGACAAACCTTGAATTTTTTGAAGCGGTAACTAGGGAAATTGATGAGGGTAAAGCAGTGGATGTTGTCTATATGGATTTCAGTAAGGCCTTTGACAAGGTTCCCCATGGAAGGTTGGTTAAGAAGGTTCAATCTTTGGGTGTTAATGGCGGAGTAGCAAGATGGATTCAATAGTGGCTGAATGGGAGATGTCAGAGAGTAATGGTGGATGGCTGTTTGTCAGGTTGGAAGCCGGTGACCAGTGGGGTGCCTCAGGGATCTGTGTTGGGTCCACTGTTGTTTGTCATGTACATCAATGATCTGGATGATGGGGTGGAAAATTGGATAAGTAAGTATGCAGATGATACTAAGATAGGTGGTGTTGTGAATAATGAAGTAGATTTTCAAAGTATACAGAGAGATTTGGACCATTTGGAAAAGTGGGCTGAAATATGGCAGATGGAGTTTAATGCTGTTAAGTGTGAAGTGCTACATCTTGGCAGGACAAATCAAAATAGGGCGTACATGGTAAATGGTAGGGAATTGAGGAATGCTGTGGAACAGAGGGATCTAGGAATAACTGTGCATAGTTCCCTGAAGGTGGAATCGCATGTAGATAGGGTGGTAAAGAAAGCCTTTGATGTGCTGGCCTTTATAAATCTGAGCATTGAATATAGGAGTAGGGAAGTAATGTTAAAATTGTACAAGGCATTGGTAAGACCAATTCTGGAGTATGGTGTACAATTTTGGTTGCCTAATTATAGGAAGGATGCCAACAAAATAGAGAGAGTACAGAGGAGATTTACTAGAATGTTGCCAGGGTTCCAGCAACTATGTTACAGAGAAAGGTTGAACAAGTTAGGTCTTTATTCTTTGGAGCGCAGAAGGTTAAGGGGGGACTTGATTGAGGTCTTTAAAATGATGAAAGGGATAGACAGAGTTGACGTGGATACGTTTTTCCCATTGAGGGTAGGGAAGATTCAAACAAGAGGGCATGACATGAGAATTAAGGGACAGAAGTTTAGGGGTAACGTGAGGGGGAACTTCTTTACTCAGAGGGTGGTGGCTGTGTGGAATGAGCTTCCAGCAGAAGTGGTGGAGGCAGGATCGATTTTAACATTTAAAAGTAAAGTGGATAGGTATATGGACGTGAAGGGAATGCAGGGGTATGGTCTGAGTGCAGGTAGATAGGACTAGGGGAAAACAAATGGTTGGCACGGACTGGAAGGGCCGAGTGGGCTGGTTTCCGTGCTGTAATTGTTATATGATTATATGTCTCCAAAACTTCGCCGGAGTAGGTTCTCAGCTTGACCTTACTATCAAACAATGGTATCTGTGGGAACTTTGTTTCGTACAGATCTATGCTCATGACTGAACAATCTGCTGCCGTGTCAATACACTTATCGATTAACTATTCATTAATCAAAAGTTTAGTTCGAAAGTCCTTGTCTTGGCTGGTTGTAAACCTATCGATGTTGGTTACATAAATGGTGTACAACCCAAGTTCATTTCCATCTGGGTTCACCTCCAAGTTGTGAACTCCTCTCTGGTGTAGTCGCTTGATTCCCGCAGATTTCCTGCATCTAACCGGTCCAATCCTTTAACAATTTTATATGTTTCTATAAGAATCCCACTCATCCTTCTAAATTCCAGTGAATACTAGCCCAGTCGACCCATTCTTTCATCATTTGTCAGTCCCGCCATCCCAGGAATTAATCAGATTAACCTATGCTGCACTCCTTCAATAGCAAGGAGTGCAGCATTCTGTCATAGAAACGTAGAAAATAGGTGCCGGAGTAGGCCATTCGGCCCTTCGAGTCAGCACCGCCATTCAATATGATCATGGCTGATCATCCAAACTCAGTATCCCGTCCCTGCTTTTTCCCCATATCCCTTGATTCCCTTAGCCCTAAGAGTTAAATCTAACTCTCTCTTGAATACATCCAGGGACTTGGCCTCCACTGCCTTCTGTGGCAGAGAATTCCACAGATTCACAACTCAAGGGCAGAAATCGCTATCAAAACATGGGGGCGGGGGACACAATTTGGGGGCACGCTTTCTTGGTGGCCATGCACACAGACACAAGCAGGGCTTCGGCCGTGGGCGGTAACATTGGGAGCTGACCTGGTTGGTTACCGACTCCGAGCTCCAGCAACAGCAGCTTTGTTCACCTCGAATCGTGTGGCTTGAATTGGCTCGTTCGCAGGGCCTTTCATCGCCTGGCGTGGCTTAAAATCATCCAGCGGGTGCTTCAACATCGGGAGCCTTGATCGCCTCGAAGCAGCACTTTGATTTTTAGGCCGCGCTGGGCGATGAAAGGCCTCGCGAATGGGCCGATTCAGTCCTTAGAAAGTGTCTGATACCCGCTTGAATCTTTCAAAAGCTACAATGTGATAAATAACACTTAAACAAATAAAACTGAAGCAAATAAAGGCAAACAGAAGAACCAACCTTGGAAGGGAGAGAGAGATGGGAAAAACATACTAAATAAGGTGAGTGACCCTGAATGAGGGACTTACCTGCAAGCCAGCCAGGAAATCCATTCGACCGGAGCCCTTAATAACCTGACCCTGTGGTGTCAGCCTAAACACGGGCCACTTATGCTCGAACCCTCGTCAGGAGACGAGGGCGGGCACATGACGTCATGGGCTAGTGGGAGTCCTGGTACTTAAGGTCATCTCACCTCGAAATCTTAAGGAGTCAACAGGAAGCTGAGCCCAAGAGAACAACCTCGCTCAGCTACAGCAACATTGCAATATGGTTAGTGCACCAACCTAACGAGTCACTACTGAATAAACAACTGTTTGAATCGGCCTGACGTCTCTCCTTTATTCACCACGTTTGGTGCCGCTACATTGGTGATCCCCAACTGTCCAAATTGAAATTTGGATTTTCTCCTGAAGCACGCAGCCTCGGGAGACCTGATGTCTGCAGCCGGCTGCCCACCCCTACAGAACTACGCTGCCGCCAACCCGGCCCTGCAGTGAGGTATGCCGCCTCTTCCCCACCATCTGCTGCTCACCGGAGCTGAGAAGCCGCGGCTCCCGGCAACGGGGCAGGCCCCGCTTCCAACCCCCACACCGCTACAGGCCTTGTGTGACAGCCTCCGAGCTCCTCCGCATGACCTGCCCGGAGCCGACCACCAGAGCGGGGAGGTTGTATAAGCCGCCGTTTGCCCACCAGCTGCTGCAGGAACTGCGAGCGTAGCATCTCCTGCCCACAGCAAGGCCGACACACGCCCGACGGCCCAGGAAGCAGAGAGAAATTATCTGCCACTCTCCTGCTCCCGACAACGGACCCGGCCTCGCACCGCGAACACGTCTCCGGGCCTTGCCACGCACCGGGCTTCACCACGGACACGGTTTCAGCGCACCAGGACTCACCGCGTCTCCAGGCTCTGCACAGGAGCCGTCCTCACCGCGGTCACGGCTCCAGGCCCTGCACCGGCCTCACCTCAACCGCACCGCACCAGGCCTCACCGCACCGGGCCTCACCACTCCAGACCCGGCACCGCAACAGGCCTCACCGCGGCCATGGCTCCATGCCCTATGGTAATTGTACTCACATCAGACAGCATTAATAAATTTTCCGTGAATACCTCCAGTAATACTTGAAGGTCAAAACACAATTGGTGATACATCGTGTTAACATGATGTTAATATGTTAATAGAGGCATTTAACCACTTGACAGTGATACCCCAACTGTCTCGTGGAAAGTGGAGATTTTAATACATTTATTTTCACCGAATTTCAAAATCTGGATTACAAAACATGGGGGAGATTGTCTCCCGCTTCTCAAAACATGGGAGGGGAGTGTATGTGTGTGTGTCCCACCCACCCACCCACCCCCCCCCCCATCCCCCCATCCCCATGGGAAATCCGCCCATGATCTGGGTGAAGACGTTTTTCCTCATCTCAGTCCTCAATGCCCTGCCCTTTATTCTTAAACTGTGACCCCTGGTTCTGGACTCAAACATCGGAAAAAATGTTCCTGCATCCAGCCTGTACAGCTGCAGTAGGACCTCCTTGCTGCTATACTCAAATCTACTTGCTATGAAGGCCAACATGCCATTAGCTTTCTTCCCTGCCTGCTGTACTTGCATGCTTACTTCTATAGTATCCGCTTCTCTGGTCTCCACATACGGACCACTCTCTGAGTGAAATGTTGTCCCCGAGTTCCCTTATAAATGTCTCCCCTCTCACATAGAAACATAGAAAATAGGTGCAGGAGGAGGCCATTCGGCCCTTCGAGCCATGATTGTGATAATGGCTGACCGTCTGTTATTAATAACCCGTGCCTGCCTTCTCCCCATATCCCTTGACTCCACTAGCCCCTAGAGCTCTATCCATCCAGTGATTTGGCCTCCATTGCCCTCTGTGGCAGGGAATTCCATAAATTCACAACTCTCTGGGTAAAAAAGTTTTTTCTCACCTCAGTCTTAAATGACCTCCCCTTTATTCTAAGACTATGGCCCCTGGTTCTGGACTCATCCAACATTGGGAACATTTTTCCTGCATCTAGTTTGTCCAGTCCTTTTATAATTTTATATGTTTCTATAAAATCCCCACTCATCCTTCTCAATGCCAGTGAATACAAGCCTACTCTTTTCAATCTTTCCTCATATGACAGTCCCGCCATCCCAGGGATCAATCTCGTGAACCTATGCTGCACTGCCTCAATCACAAGGATGTCCTTCCTCAAATTAGGAGACCAAAACTGTACACAATACTCCAGACGTGGTCTCACCAGAGCCCTATACAACTGCAGAAGAACCTTTTTACTCCTGCACTGAAATCCTCTTGTTATGAAGGCCAACATTTCATTAGCTTTCTTCACTGCCTGCTGTACCTGCACGCCAACTTTCAGTGACCGGTGTACAAGGACACCCAGGTGTCACTGTACCTCCCCCTTACCTAACCTAACCCCATTGAGATAATAATCTGCATCCGCCAAAGTGGATAACCTCACATTTATCTATATTATACTGCATCTGTCATGCATCTGCCCACTCACTCAACCTGTCCAGGTCCCCCTGCAACCTCCTATTCACAGTTCACACTGCCACCTAGCTTTGTGTCATCCGCAAACTTGCTAGTGTTGCTCCTAATTCCCTCTTCCAAATAATTAATATAAATGGTAAACAGTTGCGGCCCCAACACCGAGCCTTGCGGCACTCCACTCGCCACTGTCTGCCATTCTGAAAAGGACCATTCACTCCTACTCTTTGCTTCCGGTCTGCCAACCAATTTTCAATCCATGTCAACAACCTACCCCCAATACCATGTGCTCTTATTTTAGTCACCAGTCTCCCGTGCGGGACTCACGTTAAGCCTGTGGCCTCTAGCTTTAGAATCCTCTACCCTGGGAAAAGATTGTGGGTGTTCACTTTATCCGTGTCCCTCATGATCATGTACACCTCAATGTCACCCCTCAGCTTCCTACACTTCAGAGAACAAAGTCCCAGCCTATGCAGCGTCTCCCTGTAACCCAAGCCCGCAAGCCCCGTGGGCAGCACTTTGATGGTGTCACCCACTCACCAGTTCCTCCAGCACTTTGTGCACCACTCCAGATTTGAGGGTACGTAGCCGGGGAGGTATAGAGATGTACTCCTGAGTGAGAGGACAGTGTACTCTCGATTTAGGGGACAGATTACAGGCGGACAGTTGAAGCAGCTGTGTACTGGCAGAGTCACCTCTTCCCCATTGTGGACATTGGACTTTGTCCGTGGACTGTTGCTCGACAGAGCTGAGAGCTCCATCCTGCACTCCACACTCAAGCCTGCAAGCCCAGGTAACGTTATACATACTTTACGCATTCAGCGTGGAAACTGGTCCTTCGGCCCACACAGTCCATGCTGACCAGCGATCACTCCATGCACACGCACGATCCTACACACTAGGGCAACTTTACATCAGGGTCTCTGGCGCTGTAAGGCAGCAACTCTGCCACTGCGTCACTGTGCCGACCCTAATCACATGGTGGTGAATCTCTCCTGCACCTTTCCAACATAATGCCAGCCTCCCTGTACAGCGGCGACCAGAACCACTCGCTGCCCTCCTAATGCAACGTCCTACACAGCTGCTGATGAGCCACCTCTGTAATGAATCCACACAGTACCAGGTTGTGTGTTTGAGCCCAGCCTTGCCTTGTACTCCCACCTTCTCCCCGCCGCCCCTACCTGTGTTGGCTCCTGTGACGATGGCCGTTTTGCCGCTCAGATCTACAGGACAATCCCCCGGCTGCCAGCGCCCTCTCCTCTGGGACCTGAGCACCAGGACGAGGAGGAGGCAGACCAGGAACCAGAGGGGGTGGGAGGCGAGAGAGAGGAGAGGGGAGAGCAGCAGAGACAGCTCCATGGTCCCAGTGTGGGACAAGATCACAGTCTGACTGTCAGCAGCCAGAGCTGGCCATAATCCAGGACGAGTCCACTCTTAAAGGGACAGCGTCAGGAACAGGAGGCTTCCCAAATCAAGGGATTCCTGTTCTCAAATCCCCCCCCCCCCCCCCCCCCCCCCCCCCCGCTCCCCCCCCACCACTGGACCCTGAGCTACAGGGAGAGGGTGGGCCGTGACATGAGAATTAAGGGACAGAGGTTTCGGGGTAACGTGAGGGGGAACTTCTTTACTCAGAGGGTGGTGGCTGTGTGGAATGAGCTTCCAGCAGAAGTGGTGGAGGCAGGATCGATTTTAACATTTAAGAGTAAAGTGGATAGGTATATGGACGTGAAGGGAATGGAGGGGTATGGTCTGAGTGCAGGTAGATGGGACTAGGGGAAAACAAATGGTCGGCACGGACTGGAAGGGCCGAGAGGGCCTGTTTCCGTGCTGTAATTGTTATATGGTTATATATGGTGTGCAACGTTATTCTTTAGACTTTACAGGTAAAATTTTGGAGCGCAGGAGGATGAGGGGTGATCATGCAGTGGTGTATAAAATCATGAGTATGGGAATCAAGAATCACGTAGGTTTTAGAGGCGATAGATTTGCTGGAAACTGAGCGGTGCTTTTTCACACAGAGGGTGGTGGGTGTATGGAACCAACTGCCAGAGGGAGTTGAGGCAGGGACTATTTAAACGACACTTGGACAGATATATGGATGTGAGATATTTACAGGGAAATTGTCCAAACACAAACAAATGGAGTGAGCAAGGATGGGCCGTGTTGGTCGACTTACATAGGCAACTCTTTCTCATCCCCAGCTAGCCTCTGCTGTGGGGTTCCATCCTTGGTCCCATTCTCTTCTCCCTGTACATGCTCCCCTTAGGCCAAGTCATTGAAAGGCACGGCATTTCCTTCCATTGCTACGCAGACAATACACAACTGTACCTTCCCCTGAAGCCCAAAAAACAATCAAATCTGCTTAACCTTACCCGTTGCCACGAGGATATAGTGCTGGATGGCCCAGAGCTTCCTCCAACTAAACGAGAGTAAGTCTGAGGTCATCCTTCTCGGCCCCTCAAACTCAATCAAAATGATAGCAGGCAGCCTTGGAAGCCTTACCCCACTACTCAAACCTCATGTCAAAAATCTTGGCGTGATATTTGACTCAGCACTGAAGTTTGACAAACAAGTCAATGCCGTGGTAAAAGCTAGCTTCTTCCAGTTTCGGACGATAGCTAAAATAAAACAATTCCTCCAGTTTGATGACCTCGAAAAGATCATCCATACATTTATCTCCTCCCGCCTAGATTACTGCAACTCCCTTTACACTGGCATCAGCCAATCTTCCCTGTCCCGCCTGCAACTGGTCCAAAACGCCGCAGCGAGACTCCTGACGGGCACCCGAAAAAGGGACCACATCAGCCCGATCCTGGCCTCTCTCCACTGGCTCCCTGTGCGGTTCCGAATAAATTCCAAGACCCTCCTCTTTGTCTACAAAGCCCTCAATGGGCTTGCACCCACCTACATTAAAAGCTTCTTACCCACTACACCACCTCCAGGTCCCTCAGATCGGCCGACTTGGGGTTGCTGAATGTCCCGCGGTCTAGGCATAAGCTCAGGGGCGACCGACCGCGCCTTTGCTGTCGTAGCTCCTAGACTGTGGAACAGCATCCCCCTCCCCATTAGAACTGCCCCCTCCATCGACTCCTTTAAGTCTAGTCTAAAAACGTATCTGTTCTCCCAAGCCTTTCCTGACGTCCTCTGAGTGAGGGTATTTGTATGTATGTATGTAGCCTGCTTGTGTATACTACTCTTATAACAAATGTAAAGCATTTTGGTCAACGAGAGTTGTTTTTTAAATGTGCTATATAAATAAATGTGACTTGACTTGAATTGACTTGGTCAGCATGGCCGAGCTGGAAGGGTCTGTTTCCATGTTGTCTGACTGTGAGCATATTCTGCAGTCTGGTATTATTCTGTTTGCATAACCTGTTTATGACCTACTTATATTTGAGGACTGCATGTTTTAACCAGATAGCACACATGAGCGAACGATACACGTGACAAAAATAAACCAATACCCATATTCTTTCTTACTTAATGAGCCAGCAGCATTCTATCTCTCTATCTCTCTCTCTCTCTCTCTATTTGCCCCTCTCTCCATCTTCTCTCTCTCTCTCTCTCTTTATCTCTCTCCCACTCCTCTCTCTCACTCCATCTCTCTCCCGCTCCCCTCTCTCTCACTTCCTCCTCTCACTCTCTCCATATCTCTCTCTCTCGCTCTCTCACCTGGTTCATCAGTCGGAGTGAATGAATTTTCTGTTTTCTCTCTCTCATGAAAGGCCAAAGCTGCGAAGCTTCGCAAACTTTCAAATTCCCAAAACATTCCCACGTTGTAAATCGGATCTGATTCAAAATATGGAGACAGAAGGAACTGCAGATATAGGAAAAACAAGCAAAACACAATGTGTTGGAGGAACTATGTGAGTCCTCAGTGGAGAGTCATAGTCCTACCGCGTGGAAACAGACCCATGGGCCCAACTTGCACACATCAGCCAACATGTCCCATCTACACTAGTCCCACCCGCCCGTGTTTGGCCCACGTCCCTCAGCTGAGAACTCTATCTTGCACTCTACATTCTAACGCAAGCCTGCAAGCCCAGGTAACTGTACACATACTTTAGACATTCAGCGCTGAAACAGGTCCTTCGGCCCATCAAGTCCGTGCCAGCCAGCGTTCATCCCATACACAAGCGCTACACACTAGGGGCAATGCTAGTTTTACCGAAGCCAATTAACCTACAAATATGCACATCTTTGGAGTTTGGGAGGAAACTGGAGCACCTGGGGAACCCCACATGGTCACAGGTCATGGCCGTCCGAAGGTGGGGTGCATTGGGTGCGATCACACCCACCATTTTTTCCCCAGAGTAAGAAAAAATCCAGAGAAAAAAAATAAAAATTGTAGCGTAATTAGCGTTTCCACTTTGTCAGAAATCGCCCGAAATTCTGGTTCAGGCCCGCTGGATGATTTGGGAGAAGAGAAAAAAATGCAACCATCTGCGCCTGCGCAGTTGGGGAAGTGACGCAAAATGACGCCGTCTCTCCGCGTGTGTGCAGTGGGCCCGGGCGGGATCAGACTGCCATTTGTACACCACACATTGAGCTCGATACCTCGTGTCTACTCCAGGTAAGTAGTGGAATATTGCATTGCAGGCGTCGGCGTCAGAGCCTCGCCAACGTCCAGCCTGGCGACCAGTAGACCGTTGTCCTGTCGCCGGGCGGGAGTGAACCCAGTGGCTGTAACCCCAACACCAGATGTCGCTGCAGCGGGGCACGCTCACATCGCCTCCCCCCGCCGCCGGGGCCCAAGTCATCTTCCACCCATTCCACCCCCGCTGACCCCCACTTAGCCCACTCCACCCCTGCTGGGCCCACGCCACCCCCGCTGACCCCCGCTTAGCCCACGCCACCCCTGCTTAGCCCACACCGCCCCCACTGGGCCCACGACACCCCCGCTGACCCCCGTTTAGCCCACGCCACCCCAGCTGGGCCCATGCCACCCCTGCTGGCCCCATGCCTCACCCGCTGGCCCCATGCCACCCCTGCTTAGCCCCACACCGCCCCCACTGGCCCCACGCCTCCCCCGCTGGCCCCACGCCTCTCCCGCTGGCCCCACGCCACCCCCACTGGGCACATGCCACCCCCACTGACCCCCACTGGGCACATGCCACCATCATCCCCCCCCTGCCCGCTGGGCCTGCGCCACCTTCATCTTCGCCCCCCCCCCCCCCCGCCAGAAAGAGGGGGGGATGTGAGAGGGAGGAGGGGGAGAGAGAGGGGAAGGGAGGGGAGAGAGAAGGGGGGATTATCTTTGGTGAGATTGCAAAATTAAGGTAGGTTTTAGAGCTATTATATTTTCTCCTCCATGTGAATAATTTTAAACAATGTCAAATACTGAATAATATGAATTCCATAGTTTGTGACATAAATATACATTTTAATGGGATCATTATATACAGATATAACATTTCGATTTCGAGATCGGGGTGGGGGGCAAATATGCGTCAAGCCGATAACTTAATCGTTAAAGAGTTACATAGAAACATAGACAGAGAAAATAGGTGCAGGAAGAGGCCATTCAGCCCTTCGAGCCAGCACCGCCATTCATTGTGATCATGGCTGATCGTCCGCTACCAATACCCCGTGCCTGCCTTCTCCCCATATCCTTTGACTCCACTGGCCCCTAGAGCTCTATCTAACTCTCTCTTAAATCCATCCAGTGATTTGGCATCCACTGCCCTCTGTGGCAGGGAATTCCATAAATTCACAACTCTCTAGGTGAAAAAGTTTTTTCTCACCTCAGTCTTAAATGACCTCCCCTTTATTCTAAGACTGGTTCTGGACTCGCCCAACATTGGGAACATTTTTTCCTGCATCTAGCTTGTCCAGTCCTTTTATCTATATTACAAAAAGTCTGATCTTGACAGGTTTTGACTTGCTGTGCTGTGATTTCCGAGAGAACGCCACCACCTACGGCCATCATTTTTGGCCAGCTCACACAGAGCCCTCCTCCGCCTTCCAGGAGCAGAGGATTTTTCCCATCGATGAAAAATCAGAGAGATATTAAAGTTTTTAACAAATTCCCCATTCTCTCTGCTGCCCCTGCTGGAGGGAGGGGACGGACTATAAAACCAGGAAGGGGTGTGCCTTACTCAGTCTCTGCAAGATGGAGGAACAATAGGGTCACGTCTCTCTGAGCTCTGAATAGCACTGGACACATGTTTACTCAACTGTGAGTGCCCTTAATGTGGTTTGAAAATGAAAATATGGTTGGTTTGAAGTAAAAAGGCACTGCCTGCAAATGTTTGTTTGGGGGTTTTGGCTTGAAGTGAAAAGGCACTACTGCAAATGGTGGCTTGGGGGCTTTGGCTTGAAGTGAAAAAGTACGGCTGCAAATGGTGGCTTGGGGGCTTTGGCTTGAAGTGAAAAAGTATGGCTGTAAATGGTGGCTTGGGGGCTTTGGCTAACTTCCTGTTTGCACTGTATATTGGCTTTAGATAAAACGCTACCACATATGGAACACACTGAATGTCTACTGAACTGTGTATTTGGAGTTTTGTGTGGTTTTATGGTGGTTTCACCCTGCTTGAAATGGTATGAAACTGCATTTGAATTTGGTGGCCTTGCACCCTGCATGAAATGCTATGAAGCTGCATTTGAATTTGGTGGTCTTGCACCCTGCTTCAAGTGGTATGAAACTGCACTTCAATTCAGTGGCCTTGCACCCTGCTTGAAGTGGTAGGAAACTGCACCTGAATTTGGTGGCCTTGCACCCTGCTTGAAGTGGTAGGAAAGTGGATTTGAATTTGGTGGCCTTGAACCCTGCTTGAAATGGAATTTCAAGGAATAGCCATGAGTCAACTTCCAGCTCACCAGCCGTGAGTGAGCTGCCAGTACATCAGGCTTGAGGGTTCTGAGCTGCCACCCCAAGAACTCATACCAGCGCTCCAGAAAGCCCCCCCACAGGCCATCAATATTGGAATTGGTGGAGAGGTGGAATATTGCGTCGGGGGACCAGCCCTCCCGTGTGAACATGGGACCCAACGGGTCCCACTTAGTCTAGTAATTTTATATGTTTCTGTATGATCCCCCCTCATCCTTCTAAACTCCAGTGAATACAAACCTAGTCTTTTCAATCTTTCCTCATATGACAATCCCGCCATCCCAGGGATCATTCTCTTGAACTGCCTCAATCACAAGGATGTATTTCCTCAAATTAGGAGCCCAAAAGATAAAAGATAGCCTAATCGATAAAGAGCTGAGAAGAGGAATCAGAGCTGTCAAGGAAAGGTACTCTGAGAAGTTGAGGAGCAAGTTCTCAGCTAGTGACCCTTCTTCAGTTTGGAAGGGCATGCAAGAAATCACCAGCTATAAGAGGAAAGTCCCCACTCTTTAGACAATCGTCAGCTGACAAACGACCTGAATGAGTTTTACTGCAGGTTTGAAAATCAGAAAAGTAATCCTGATACCCCCTCCCCAACAAACACAGCCAGACCCCAATCTGCAAAGAATGGACCCTGCACCCTCTCCTTCTCATTCACCATTTCACACCTACTTAAGGCAAGACTCTTGAGACTGGACCCTTTCCCACCGCAACCAACATTTCACACCCACTCACATCCTGACTTCGGTCTGCAAAGACTGGGCCCTTCGACACCCACCCCACTCCAATCCCCACTTCACACCCAATTACTCATTTTTATCTAGTCCCTGCAAAGATGTCGTCCCTGCCTGCTTCAAAGTCTCCACTATTGTCCCTGTACCCAAAAAGGTAAGGATTACTGGTCTTAATGACTACAGGCTTGTCGCACTGACCTCTGTAGTCATGAAGACCGTTGAAAGGCTTGTGCTGGCCAAGCTGAAAAATATCACAATCCCTCTGCTGGACCCTCTGCAATTTGCATATTGGGCCAATTGATTTGTGGATGACGCAGTCAATCTGGGCCTGCACTTCATCCTCCTAGACCTTCAGGGAGGATTTTGTTTGTTGACTTTAGCTCTGCATTCAACACCATTGTGCCAGAGCTACTACGCTCCAAACGTTCTGAGTTGACTGTGCCTGAACCCCTCTGCCGGTGGATCACCAGCTTTCTGATAGACAGGAAGCAGCAAGTGAGGCGGGAAAGCTTTTCTCGGACCCGCAAACGCTCAGCATAGGAGCACTGCAAGATGTCAGGACTTTCATATGAGGAAAGACTGGATAGATTTGGCTTGTACTCGCTAGAATTTAGAAGACTGAGGGGGGATCTTATAGAAACTTACAAAATTCTTAAGGGGTTGGATAGGCTAGATGCAGGAAGATTGTTCCCGATGTTGGGGAGGTCCAAAACAAGGGGTCACTATCTGCAAAACCAGTTTATTGCTCACTTCAATCATATGTTTCAGCTTGCTAATCTCTGCCGAGGCAGCTGCTGTGACGTTTCACTGACTCAGCGGGTCAGGCTGAGTACAGAAGTTGAGAGGTCATGTTGCAGTTGCATAAGAAGTTGGCGAGGCCGCATTCAGAGTATTGTATTCAGTTCTGGGCACCATGTTATAGGAAAGATGTCATCAAACTAGAAAGGGTACAGTGAAGATTTACGAGGATGTTGCCAGGACTAGAGGGCCAGAGCTATAGGGAGAGGTTGAGTAGGCTGGGACTCTATTTCATGGAGCACAGGAGGATGCAGGATGATCTAATAGAGGTGTATAAAATCATGATTTAAATAGATATGGTTGAGTCTTTTGCCCAGAGAAGGGCAAAAGATTTAATATGAATCTGAGGGGTATGTTTTTCACACAAA
Source organism: Okamejei kenojei (assembly GCA_035221665.1). Classification (NCBI taxonomy): domain Eukaryota; kingdom Metazoa; phylum Chordata; class Chondrichthyes; order Rajiformes; family Rajidae; genus Okamejei; species Okamejei kenojei. Next base: position 197,518,668 of record CM069131.1, read on the forward strand.
GGGTGGTAGGTGTATGGAACAAGCGGCCAGAGGGGGTAGTTGAGGCAGGGACTATCGCAACATTTAAGAAACAGTTAGACAGGTACATGGATAGGACAGGTTCGGAGGGATATGGATCAAACGTGGGAGGGTGGGACTAGTGCAGATGGGACATGCTGGGCCGAAGGGCCTGTTTCCACACTATATCACACTATGACTCTATTCCTGCTCATCTCCTTCCTAAAGGGATGTCTTTTAATTCTGAGGCTGTGGCCACTGGTCCTAGACTCTCCCACTAGTGGAAACATCCTCTCCAAATCCACTCCATCCAGGTTTTTACCAGGCTGGGACAGACGGCAACAGCTTCACACCGTGTCCCAAAGCTTGTGTCCTGTCCTGCATCACCCAAGGCAGCAGAAATGTTATAGGAGAGGGCAAGCACCGTAACAAAGTAGCTCACGATGGTTTGGGTAACATTCAGGAATGTCTATGCATGTCACATCATATTACTGAAGAAGGGTCTTGACCCAAAATATAATCTATACCTTTTCTCCAGAGATGTTGCCTGACTCACTGAGTTACTCCAGCACTCTGTGACATGTCATCTATCCATGTTCTCCAGAGATGCTGCCTGACCTGCTGAGTTACTCCAGCACTCTGTGAAACGTCGCCTATTCATATTCTCCGCAGATGCTGCCTGACCCACTGAGTTACTCCAGCACTTTATGTCTATTTTCCCTTCACCCATCTGCCCAAGCCCACTCTCCCCCCTCCTTTCCTATGTTCCTTTCCACCCATAAACCTCTCTCTGCCTTTACATTTCACTCCTCCTTCAAATCTGCTCCACTTAACTACATGCATTTTTCTTAAATTTTTAGTCATAGAATGATGCAGTGTGGAAACAGGCCCTTCAGCCCAACTTGCCCACACCGACCAACATGTCCCATCTAAACTAGTCCCATTCACATGTGTTTGGCCCATATTCATCTAAAACTGTCCTATCCAGGTATGTGTCCAAATGTCTCTTAAACATTAGGATAGTCCCAGCCTTAACTACCTCCTCTGGCAGCTCGTTCCATACACCCAGCACCCTTTGTGTGAACAAACTACCTCTCAGATTCCTGTTAATTTCTGAAATATTGATCATAAATTTTGTGTAAAAATGCTCCAAAATAAGGCTCAGAATGCATCAGAGCATCTAAAACCCCTTAAGCGGGCCCTGGACCCTGGCATCGAGGGACTTCATGCTTCGCGCTCGTGATGTGCACAGCATGCAAATTATTTCACATTAGATTTTTTGTAATCCTGTCATGCACCCCCCTTTTTTAAAAGCTTTGTACGGGCCTGCAGGTAATACGTGCAAACTCTGAACAGACAGCACCCGTAGTCAGGATCGAACCGGGGTCTGTGGCGCTGTAAGGCAGCAACTCTAACGCTGCACCACTGTGCCGACCCGAATCTCTCCTGCGCCCTTTCCAACATGCCAGCCTCCCTGTACAGCGGCGACCAGAACCACACGCTGCCCTCCTAACGCAACGTCCTACACAGCTGCTGATGAGCCCTCTCTGTAATGAATCCACACAGTACCAGGTTGTGTGTTTGAGCCCAGCCTTGCCTTGTACTCCCACCTTCTCCCCGCCGCCCCTACCTGTGTTGGCTCCTGTGACGATTGCCGTTTTGCCGCTCAGATCCACAGGACAATCCCCCGGCCGCCAGCGCCCGCTCCTCTGGGACCTGAGCACCAGGACGAGGAGGAGGCAGACCAGGAACCAGAGGGGGTGCGAGGCGAGAGAGAGGAGAGGGGAGAGCAGCAGAGACAGCTCCATGGTCTCAGTGTGGGACAAGATCACAGTCTGACTGAGCACTGGGAGAAATGTCCACAACATTCTGGTGTCACTGGTAACCAGCATTGCTTGCATATCTCTGATGCATCTCTTCATTGGCTAAAACTGAGATAAGCTATCAATTATTAAAGGGACATTGTGACAGAGATGATGCGAACCCAGGTAAAATAGTAAGATTAAACGAGAACTTACCAGTTCAAAGTTTGATCGTTATTTTATGAGAAGTAACGATGAGGGATTACATGAAGAAGACCCGCCTGGCGCTGGAACGGCATACTTCAAAGCAGCGGCATGAAAAACACAGAACACAAAATAGCCGAAGTAACATAGTAAGGCTCATCATAGACTTAGAACTACCAGATGATCATTTATTTTATGAGGGTGGGGAGTGGAGGGCACGTAATCCCTCATCGTTACTCCTCATAAAAATAACGATCAAACTTCGAACTGGTAAGTTCTCGTTTAATCTTACTATTTTACTTCGGAGTCACGTGAGTGACTACGTGAAGAGTTTGAAGCTTTCTGTGTTTTTCGTGTCGTAGATTTTACTTCGGAGTCACGTGAGTGACTACGTGAAGACCCCGTCCAGCACGCATGCGCGACATTAGCGTTCATGCAGTGCACCCGCGACGAACGGGAGTTCAAGGCGCTCCCGCTACAAATTGAAAAGTTCGGGCCGACAGGTAAGTTTTACCGTGGCCGTGTGTCTTTTTCTCTGTGGTCTGCTTGTTTTCAGAAAGAATGAGCAAGACCAGAGGAAAGAAGTCTGCAGCTCGCCCCCGTTCGTCCTCCGTTGAGGAATGCTCTTTGGAGGGGGGGCAAGAGGCGGCGGGTATAACTACCGAGCCGAGCCCAGCACCGCTCGTGCTGCCTGAGCAGCGGGCTGGAGGTACCTGCAGCCAGAACCGGGCGGTAGTGTCCGACGATTCGGATGAAGATGCCTCACCGCTCGAGAGCGACACAGGCAGCCGCCTAAGCCGCATGGAACGGCTTATGGAGCAATTGCTCCAGCGAGATCTGCTGAGAGAGCAGCAGCAGACTCGCCAAGGGAGTTCAGGCACTCCCGCAGTGCCCTTTACGGCACTGGCCATTGCTTCACCTTCTTTTGAAGGCAGCATTGGCGACCAGGTCTGGGCTGGTCAAGAAGAGGGGTCACTGGCTGAAGATATCGGGAGTACGCAGGGTGTACAGGATCAGGAAGAGCTGCTGGGTGTGGTCAACCGCTACGTGGCCATTCCACAAGCGGGTCGGCCATTAGAGCCGAAACTTGCAGCCAGCATTAACCACCTGTCCTCAAAACCCCTACAAGAACAGGTGGTCAATGAGGCTCTTGAACTATATACAGCCCCAGTAAATTGTACATCATTGAATGTACCCGCTGTAAACAGCCAAATTTGGGGACATTTGGGGCAGAACATCAGGAACCTGGAGTTGAAGCTCCAGAAAAATCCTTAAACTCCTGACTGCAGGAATAACATCTTATGCTCGGTCCATTGATGGTGCGAACATCTCCACAAATCAGCAAGACACATTAGCTCTGCTGTGCACCACTCAATATGTAAATTTGCGGGACTTTGCAAAACACCGGGTTCAGAACCTCCTATTCTGCTCTTTGGGAAAGACCTTCCAAAAAAGGTGAAAGACCTAGAGGAAGAATCCAAGACCTTTGGTCTCGTGAGGGCAGGTTTGGGACCGAGCAGACCTAACAAACCCAGGCGGCAGTACCCCCATGGCGTCCACCAGTCGTCGACCACACTATGGGACTGGTGAAAGCTCGGGGTCCGCAACCATTCCCCGTAAGCCTTTTTTAGGCCAGGGCCCAGAGCGGACCCCATGGAAAATGCGCCACCCCCAACAACATCAACATCAACATCAACCCTCTACAGCCCAGCAGACGCCTCATCGCCCAGCGAAGAGGCAGAAGAAGCACCAATAACCATGGAGGTAGGTGGGTCTGGTTCCTCTCAGCATATGAGCAGTAGGGGCTCTATACTAACAGGGGGGAGATTGCACTTGTTTTTGGATGCATGGGAATCCATCACTAATGACAAGTATATACTCAGCAGCATTCATGGCTATAAAATTGACTTTGTTCATGAAAACATTCCGCCAGTTCAGCATATACCCAAAAGGGTATTCACCCTCTCAGTCAAAGAGAAACAAGAGGGTCAAGCTGAACTGATGAGGTTACAAGCAAAAGGTGTCATTGAAAGAACAAAACATGAAACTTTGGAATTTGTGTCTAATATTTTTCACTAAAATCAAAAAAGATGGTGAACGTCGCATCATCATTGACTTAACTACTTTGAACAAGTCTGTCAGGTATATACATTTCAAGATGGATACTTTTGAAACAGCCAGACTATTGGTTTCTAGAGGGTACTTTCTAGCAAGCATTGATTTAAAAGATGTCTACTACTCAGTACCCATACACAAGGAGCATCGTAAATACTTAAAATTTATATGGATGAAACAGCTATGGCTATTTAAAGCCTTACCAAATGGGCTAACCTCCGCTCCAAGGCTGTTCACTAAAATCTTAAAACCTGCCTTGGCATTATTGAGGAAACAAAAGCATATAGTCATGGCGTATTTAGACGACATTTTAATAGTAGGGAAAACCTTGGAGACAGCCATTTTGGTAGTAGCAGCCACCAAACGTTTGTTTGAAACTTTGGGGTTTGTCATACATCCAGATAAATCCAACTTTACACCGTCCACTGCCATGGACTATCTTGGATTTACGATTGATACTGTTCGCATGATTGTAACTCTGCCGAAGGGGAAAGCATCAGAATTGGCACTATCATGCAACGAACTCATGAACAAACATCAGCCAACCATACGGGAGGTAGCTAGAGTTATTGGCAAAATGGTAGCAGCTTTTCCAGCTGTACAATTTGGACCTTTGCACTATCAACATTTGCAAAGAGCAAAAGTGCATGCACTAAAGCAAAACTCAGGTCACTTTGACCGAGCTATGAGTTTAACTGCTGAATCCATTCCAGAGTTACAATGGTGGGCAAGGAACGCAAGGCTCAGCTCCAGTCCCATAATAATCACCAACCCAGTATTAACCATTCAAACGGATGCCAGTGCTTTGGGCTGGGGAGCAGCAATCCAGCACAGGGGGCATGCAATCCAGCACAGGGGGCAGATTGACTAAATTTGAATCATCTTGCCTACAGACACGGGGTATCAACTACTTAGAAATGTTGGGTGCGTTTTATGGGTTAAAAGCATATTCATCTAATACGCATCCTGCACATGTCCGGTTGCAATTAGATAATACCACGGTGGTGGCTTATATCAACCACATGGGTGGTGTAAAGTCGATATCGTGTGACAATTTGGCCAACCTAATCTGGCAATGGCGTGTTGAAAGACATATTTGGTTATCAGCAACTTACCTACCAGGTAAGCAAAATACAGTGGCAGACACCAGGTCACGCAGATTCAATGATAACATCGAATGGATGTTAAATCCCAAAATATTTGCTGAAATTACAAAGCAATATGGCACACCAGATATCGATCTATTTGCATCCAGGCTGAATCACCAGGTACCAACGTATGTCGCTTGGGAACCAGACCCTGAGGCAGCAGCAGTTGATGCATTCTCGCTGCATTGGGGGAAAATGTTCTTTTATGCTTTTCCTCCATTCTGCCTCATCAGTCGGGTATTACGCAAGATTCAATTGGATTCCGCTTCAGGAATCTTGATAATACCCGACTGGCCTACACAGCCATGGTTCCCAGTGGCCTTCGACATGGCTGTTGAAACACCGTTGGAATTCCCCAGCAGTCGAGAGTTATTAATCCACCCAGCGTCAGGCATTAGTCACCCGTGCCATGACAGAGTCAATCTCCTGGCTTGCAGATTCTAAAACGACCTCTACTGGGCCTGGGACTGTCTGAGGACGCCATCAACATGATGACCGCATCCCACCGGGAGTCCACCAGGAGACAATACCTGACCAACATAAGAAAATGGGAACGGTATTGCTCCAAAACAGGAACTACCTACACTACAGCTACAGCCACCAGTGTTGTGGAGTTTCTGGTTGGATTACATCGGGAAGGACTCAGCTACAGCGCCATTAATACAGCCAGGAGTGCGTTGTCAGCTTATTTGGTTCCAGCAGGACAACTGACTTTGGGGTCCCATCCACTAGTGGTCAAAATCATGAGGGGCATTTTTAACACCAATTCCCCTAGGCCTAGGTACACTCAGATCTGGGATGTCAGCATTGTACTGACGTACCTTAGGGGATGGCCACCACCCAGGTCACTCACGCTGGAACAACTTACACTGAAATCAGTCATGCTCATGGCACTAGTGTCAGCTCAAAGGGTACAGTCCCTCCACCTTCTGAGGCTGGACAGCATGACACAGTCATTGGACTGTATCACATTTCACATTCAGGGACTGGTCAAACAAACTAGACCAGGTACCACGCCTCCAGTAATGGAGTTCCGGGCATATTCACCTGACCCACGGTTGTGTGCCAAGACCCATCTCGCCAATTACATAGACACAACATATAACTTAAGAGGGAGAGAAAAAGCCTTATGGATAAGCCACAAGAAGCCTCATGGTCAGGTGACGAGCCAAACCATTTCCAGATGGCTCAAGCAGGTGCTTAAGTCCGCGGGAGTCGATACTAATGTTTACAAATCTCATTCCACCAGGGCTGCATCTACGTCGGCGGCTAGGCGAATGGATGTGCCTATGGACCATATTCTGGCCAGAGCAGGATGGTCCTCGGAGAGAACTTTCGAAAGGTTTTATAATAAGCCGCTGGCGGAACCTGCTACATTTGCAGACAGAATTTTACAGTCTGCAGCTAATATTTAATTTAAGCCGGGGGAGCTCTCTGTTTTTTGTTATCATTAATAAACCTTTATTGTTCACAAACAGGTTATTGTTGATTGTATAACATGCTTCCTCCCTCTAAGGTCTTCAGGCAGTGAGTGAAGCATGAGCTGGTTCACGGTTCGGATTCACAGAGCTTTGAAGTCTTCACGTAGTCACTCACGTGACTCCGAAGTAAAATAGTAAGATTAAATAAGAACTTACCAGTTCGAAGTTTGATCTGTATTTTATGAGGAGTTACGATGAGGGATTACGTGCCCTCCGCTCCCACCCTCTATTATACAGATCAACTGGTAATTAAGTTCTTATTTTTTCTTTACTATATTTATTTCAATTGTTGTGTTTTTCTGTGAATCCACACCGCTGCTTTGAAGAGATGTCGCGCATGCGTGCTGGACGGGGTCTTCACGTAATCCATCATCGTAACTCCTCATAAAATACAGATCAAACTTCGAACTGGTAAGTTCTCATTTAATCTTACTAATTTATTCCATACGACAGTACGGCTCATTTAACACAATAACGAGCGAATAACACATTTTTCCCCAAACATTGCCTCAAGTTATGTGATAAATTATTTCACATTATAAAAAAATGAAAGTAATGCCCTTTCCATTGAAAGGCAAGTTTATCACAAATACCAATTGATATATATATTTTGATGGCATGACAAAGCAACAATTATAGAGAACCGAACATTGCGTGTCCAAATCTGACACCATGACTGGTTCCTTTTTACTTTAACAGTAATCTACAGCCTCCTGCGGCCTTGCATCTTTGCTCGAGTGGCTCATCCCATGCCATTCCTGAATGTATTTACCTCATTAACAGAGTGATTTTCCACCTTTCAGTGTCTAGTTCCTACTGAATGTATCCAATTTCTAACCATCTAGAAATACATTCCTCTATAACCATCAGTTTTTACTGAACCCAGTGTGGTTTTTGTGTGTAATAAGCAGTCTCATTGCCACAGAGACTCTTTCCTACTGCAACATATTTCATCAATGTTCACACACACACACAACTTAAAGCCGGCAGGATATGCTTATAGGTTTACCTAGGTTTCAGCTCTTCTTGTTGTGCTTTGTTTGGTAGATTCATAAACATATATGATAATGCAATCTGTATCCACATGCAATTATAACGTAACATTTGCAATGTTTGCACTCTTATATTGATACTATATTATTAATATCTACATATGTATCCCTTTCCATATCGGGATATTATGAATGCATCTGATAACTTCTTGGTTAATATATTGTCCGTTAATAAGACGGTAACACTCTGAGCCCTATTATTGGCTCTATCAATTAGATACTTAGAAAAATGCAATCCACAAGAAATTCACATATATCTAATATAATAAAATAACTTTACTGTATATACAGACCTCCAATTTCTTATAACAAAATATTGGGTTTTTTTTAGACTTATTTCTGCAAATTGCAGGTATAACACTTCTTTATACATAATTATTTTATTGATATGTTGTTATATTAGTTAACATTCATAGACTTCTTTGACCATCAGCTGCTGTAATGGTCTGGTCAACCTGCAGATAGTCAAATTCATATTTTCATGTCATGGATGTTTTTGTACAACAATAAATTCCTGCAGGGTTTCTCAAACCTGGAGATCCCAGTGGGTGCAGCATCCAAAGAGCAAAAGGAGACAGGCAACGACCTAGGTCGAGACCCCTTTTTTGACTTCAATAATTTGCTGCCATTATGAATCATCACTAGCAGTTCAAATTACACAATATTTATGAAACCATAAAGGACCCGTATTAGGCCACCAAAATGCCTCTGGCAGTGTCCCGCTACATTTTCATCAGACACTGCCCTATTAACAAAAAATGAGGAACACAAAAGAAATCTTTTCCTCATGTAATTGGGAGAAAAGCATCCACCTTCGCTGTTCTTGGTTTATCCACAAGAAATATTCGAAAGATCGGTAATTTAGTCTGTATGTAATCAGATTAATCGTAAATAATCCATATTAACGACAATATGTTTTTCCTCCCAAATTTGTTGTCTTCCGATACCATTGTCTCTTCTTTAGAGATAAACAGGTGGACTAAAATTTAAAACATCCCACATCTGTTTACTCAGATAATCCCATGATTGTTATTTGACTTATCTTGTGACCCACAAGAAACATTTGAAAGGTCAGTGATTTAATCTGTATACAACCAGATTAATCTTAAGTAATCCAAATAATGACAATATGTTTTTCTCCCAAATTTGTTGTCTCCAATACCATTGTTAACATATGCCACAGCCGTGGTATTGTTCATCTTGATACGACATGGACAGTTCCATAATAAAACAATCGATCTTAATCCATAACTCCTTATACTTCAACATTAATACGAATGTTTGGAAAATTTCTTAGGACAAACCATTTATGTTCACCTGGTATTATTGTCTGCAGTCTGAACAAGAGACATATCAATTATTGTTATAAGAATAGATAATATTCTTATCTTTACCCAAACATTCACAGAAGCTGTACATCATCTGTAACACTTGCTTCAGTTTGCAACAGCTGTTAATCTTATAGTTGAAGCAGCTTGTGAACCCTTTTTTACATTACTTTAATAATGATAACGTATCATTTGATATTTTGCATAAGCCTCTTCACAAGGCATACATATTCTTATAAGCTTCTATATTCCTTCTTTTGGAACTTTATTAATTTTTTTTTTCCTAACCTAATAGAGGGACAAAGTATGTCAACAACAATTAGACATATTTGTATCATGGAACAATTTTCCCTCTCTTATGGTGCTTGAATTACTTCTAAATTCAGAATAGTAATTTATGAGTATTTTATTAATGCCTAAGCATATGCTTTATGTAATGGGTCAGATTTATGCTTTATGGGTCAGGTCCATACCTTCCACCAGGTTTGCAATTGCAGCACTAATTTGCAGCTGCTGTTATCTCTTCCAATTTAAATGTAATCGAGATAACCCATGACCATGACCTCATTAGTGCAAGTGCTGATCTTTTATCAGTATAATTGTTCCTTCAGTGGGTACACAAAAAGCTGGAGAAACTCAGCGGGTGCAGCAGCAGCATCTAAGGAGCGAAGGAGATAGGCGACGTTTCGGGTCGAGACCCTTCTTCAGACTCTTGTTCCTTCAGTGTTCGGTTTAACAGTCCTTGAACTGATTTGATTGTTTGGACAATGTTTTAACTTGCACAGCTTGACCCACTTTAATTATTTTCAAGCACCTGTAATATTGATTAACACTTTGTTAATCACAACAGTTTTTCCATGTTCTAGATGTTTCCATTTTCTTACACTGTGAAAGTGTATAAATATAATGATGTTTTGTATGGTTTATACCATGAAATCTTTACACTGAGGTAATTTTATAATATACATGTACGTCTTTCTTATTAAAATTACTTTTGAGTGCAAACCTGAAATCAACTTTTAAAGTTTTCTTATACAGGTGAACCAATCCTTCCTTGTTTATATTCATAATACACCTGTAATCCCCCATAATTGGAGATTTCATGAACTTATTTTGTAACCAGATGTTTGCACCTCTTCAACGTACTTCAAGCCTTCTTTTCCCAATTATATAGGTTTGAATAAGGCTATGTTTGGATTATACCACTTCTGCCTTTGTTTTGATCCATTATCAAATCTTTCATTGGATCATAGTTTTTCTCCCCAAAGATCAGTAGTCTGTTCTTTTGTAATTAATATCTTTGATTTATCATAAGGCAGGTTAATTCCATAATAATCAGGAGTTTAATATATCCTGATTTGTATTGATCTGCGAACCTATAGTGCAGATTTGGTAAATTATATATATTTCTTCCCATTAAGCTCCACAACTGATGGCAATTTATTTTATTTTGAAAGTATTACTTATTTGCACCATTTTGAAATACTTTGAAATTGTATTTCTTATATCTCATATTATTTGAGACATGGATATTATAAACGGATTTACCGTTGATATTTTAATAAAACATAAAAGTTTTATCGTATTCTTGAAGTTGGTGAGATACCATATAATTAATGTTGGCAGCTAGGTTTTCTTCCATAGCCTCACCACTTCCTTTAGATATAGCAAAATCTTTTGCTATCTCAGGCACATCTGGCCTCTCTTTTTAATTTGTGGTGTGCATTCATAATTCACATCACCACTTGCAGGGTCTGTCTTTTGCAGCCCTGATCCACTTGGAATTATATCCAAAGAGACTTCCTCCACCCTAATCCAGGGTCCAGAGTTTCAATTCTCAATTTGGCACATAGCCATATTTTGTATATTCAAGCCCCTCAGGGTCTTTTTTGGGGAACTGTTTGGGTACTGTGACCCTTGTCTCTTTTTATATTTTTGGAGTACTTTCTTCATATCACGAAATTTATTAACTTTTTAAATTACAGCCTTTCAGACTTTAAAAAATTTCCTGCCAAAAGATTGTGGAGCATTATTACTTCTCTACCGTATTTTTAACGGTACCAGTATCGGAACCGGCCCCGTAATTAATCTCTCGTCCCGATCGCTGGGTATTCCCCTGGGACGTTCTTTTCAAAACTCCGTTGTTTTTAACAGAGTATTTCTGTTCAATTTTAACTTTTTACTTTGTTTTTTAAAACTTTTAAAATCCTGGGTCAATCCCCCAGGCACGGAGTTTTGCAGACTTCCTAAAAAAAATTTTCAACTGCACTTACCTGCCGGTTCCGAACCTACCGCTGTCGAGGAGCTGTCTATGCAGCTCCTGCTTCTGCCGTCAGCGTCGACGTAATGCCGTTCCAGCGCCCGGCGGGCCTTCTTCACGTAGTCACTCACGTGACTCCGAAGTAAAATCAGTCATACAGCACAGAAACAGGCCCCTCAAGTCTCAGCCCAACTCCTTAGAGATGCCCCATCTCTCTATTTTTTTCCTGTGAATGTACTTGTCCTACATGTTGCTCCAGTACCACCTCTGGAAGCTCGTTCCATACACTGTGTGATAAGGTTCTCCTCCAGTTTCAGATGATACAAAAGGGGGTGGTTTTGTAGATAGTGAAGATGGTTGTGTAGAATTGCAGCAGGATCCTGATCGATTGGCCAGGTGGGCTGCGGAATGGTTGATGGAATTTAATAGAGAAATGTGAGTTGCATTTTGGGAAGTCTAATATGGGCAGGACCTACACAGTGAATGGAAGAACTCTGGGGAGTGTGGTGAAGCAGAGAGATCTAGGCGTGCCGATGCATAGTTGCATGAAGTTAGAGTCGCATGTAGATAAGGTGATCAAAATGGCATTTAGCACATTGGCCTTGATCAGTGAGAGTATTGAGTGTAGACATTGTGAGGTCATGTTGCAGTTGTACAAGACGTTGGTGTGGCCACATTTAGAGTATTGTGTTCAGTTCTGGGCACCATGTTATAGGAAAGATGCTGAGAAGATGGCAAGGCTACAGAGATGATTTAAGTGAATGTTGCCAGGACTAGAGGGCGTGAGCTATAGGGAGAGGTTGAGTAGGCTGGGACTCTATTCCTTGGAGCACAGGAGGATGATCTTACAGAGGTGTATAACATCATGAGAGGAATAGATCGGGTAGATGCACAGAGTCTCTTGCGCAGAGTAGGGGAATCGAGGACCAGATGACATAGATTCAAGGTGAAGGGGAAAAGATTTAACAGGAATAGAAACATAGAAAATAGCAGGAACAGGCCATTCGGCCCTTCGAACCAGCACCGTCATTCAATATGATAATAGCTGATCATCCAAAATCTGTACCCCGTTCCTGCATTTTCCCCATATCCCTTGATTCCTTTAACCATGAGTTATATTCAACTCTCTCTTGAAAATATCCAGTGAATTGGTCTCCACTGCCTTCTGTGGCGGATTATTCCACAGATTCACAACTCTCTGGGTGAAAACTTTTTTCCTCATCTCAGTCCTAAATGGCCTACCCCTTATTCTTAAACTGTGAGCCCTGGACTCCCCCAACGTCAGGAACATTTTTCCTGCATCTAGCCTAGGGTGATGTGGGTCTTTGATGATATTGGCTTTCTTTTTGACCCATCGCCTCTTGTCAATCCCTTTGATGGTGGGGAAGTCAGTACACGAGATGGACCAGGCAGTGTCTTCCACAATTTCTAATCTCCTTTCTTTCTGGGTGTTCAAGCTACAAAGTTTTGGAACCAGTCAGTAAGTTCTCTACCGTACACCTGTAGAAATAGAAGTGAGTATTCGTCCACATGCCAAATCTCCTAGATCTTCAAAGGAAATGGAGGCGTTGATGGGCTTTCATTATGACTGCATCAATGTGCTGGGTCCAGGACAGATCTTCGGAGATGTGCACACCCAGAATCCTGATACTGTTGCCTCTGTTGACATCACTGCACAATCATGATAACACTTGAGGCAACAACCGCACACTAATTCTCAACACTTTTCAGGAACCACTCACAGCTTCCACTGTCACAGGGGCTTCTCGCCATTCCCAAATCCAAAAGCATTGAGATTGGGAATCAGAGACACACAGATCCCGGCAGAACCTGAGGGGTGATCTTACTGAGGTGTACAAGGTCATGAGGACCAGGAATAAAGTGAACACTCAGTCTTTTCCCAGGGTAGAGGATTCTAAAAGTAGAACGTAGTAGCCATTACCGAAACGTGATTAAGAGAGGGGCAGGACTGGGAGCTCAATGTTCTGGGGTACAGGGGCTTAGGGAAAGACAGGGGTGAGGGTAAAAGCGGAGGGGGGATTACGTTATTGGTTAAGGAGGATGTTACGGCAGTGGTCAGGGGTGACACTGATGGTTCATCTCTTGAGGCTATATGGGTGGAGCTGAGGAACAGGCAGCTTCAGGACTAATAAGGTTGTCGTAGTAGGGGATTTTAACTTTCCCTATATTGACTGGAAATGTCATGTTCATAAGTGATAGAAGCAGAATTAGGCCATTCTGCATATCAAATATACTCCGCCATTCAATCATGGCACCAAAACTAGGGCAGAGGTCAAGGGTGGGGTCAAGGCCAGGGTCAGTCCGAGCTGGGGCAGTGGAGTCTGGGGGAGAGTCCCGGTTACAGACACAGGGTGCACTCACATAGCTCCGGGCCACAGGGTCACACCATAACACACCCTTCATGCTCACCAAGATTCCCCATCCTCGTCGGGATCCCCCTCCCTCTCCCCCTCTCACGTACACAGTAGAGGCATGTCTCAAGCAGGTTAGTTTAATTTACCTGCACACGTGCATGTGTGTGTGTGGCGACACAATATAAACAAGCCCCACTCTGTATCTACCCCACGCTGTATCTACCCAGCAATATATGATGGTCAGTCATAGAGTGACAGTGTGGAAACAGGCCCTTCTGCCCAACCTGCCCACACCGGCCAACATGTCCCAACTACACTGCCCGCGTTTGGTCCATATCTTTCCAAACCTGTCCTATCGCTGTAGTCTGTGAGATGGGACAACATACACAAGCCTCCCTCCCTCCGTCCCTGTTGCCATAACTGGAGCCAGACTTCCTCAAACAGCCCAGATGAATGTGCCATGTTGTTCCCCAAATGGTGCTGCCCCCCAGCAGCTCGTTTGTGCCCCTGACCTCAGGCCCTGCAGCCTCTCGCGTCTCCATTGCCCACATCTGAAGCTCATCGCCAATGCCGAGGACTTGCACCAGAGGGCACCCGTGGCATCAGGTGTGGCACTTGGCGGCATTCAGCCCATCATCAGTAGACCTGGATTCGGGTCAAGACGTGTGTGTGTGTGTGCGTGTGTGTGTTGCCCAAGCAGCTGCGGCTCGCCTGCAGTATGTTTGTCTTCTTTTTATTTTTGTCTTGCTTAGATGTATGTTTTAGTCTATTTTTAGGTGTGTGTATATGTGCGGGGTGGGAGAATTAAAAAAAAAAATCTCTTCCTTCAACGGTGATCCTTCTCGTATCTCCATCTGCGCTGAGGCCTAATATCGTGGAGCTTGCGGCCTCCAACGGAAATCGACCTTGTGGGTTGCGGTCGCAGAGCCTGTGGAGTCGCCATCTTCGGACTGGCTGACTTCGGAGGCTGTGGTGGCATTGTGGCTGCGTCCCAACTTCGGAGCCTTCAGCCGCGAACCCTGTGGACGGTAACATCGGGAGCTCGCAGGTCCCTGGTTGGTGACTGATTTTCGGGAGCTCCCGCAACAGCAGCTTCGTCCGCCCCGAATCGTGGAGTTTGAATCGGCCCGTTCGCGGAGCTTAAAATCGGCCGCGGGATTTACCATCACCCGGCGGGGGCTTCAACATCGAGAGCTTCGATCGCCTCGACGCAGCAGTTTGACTGCCTGACCGCGGGAGAATGGGCAAGGAGGAGATAAGACTTTTTGCTTTCCATCACAGTGAGGAGGTGCCTGGAGATTCACTGTGTTGGATGTTTGTGTTAAATTGTGTTCATTGTGTGTTTTCACGCCTTATACTGTCATGACTGCATGGTACGAAATTTTGTTCAAACTTGTTTGAATGACAATAAAGGAAATTCAATTCAATCTATGTACATATGCACACACTGAACTTTGTTTACATATTCTGTTGTGCTGCTGTAAGTAAGAATGTCATTGTTCTATCTGGGACAAATGACAATAAAACACTCTTGACTTGACCCCAACACCTACAGCCTTTTTCACAAGGTAACCCCCACACAGCTGTACGTTTGGTGTTAAAGGGGGGGGGGGATTTTACATGCAAAGGTAAATGCTTCACTCAATCTGCAGACTTAGAGATTACTTTTATTAAAGCAGAATGTCACACGTAATGTTATATTGCCAGCCGAATAATTAAAAAAGCCTTCTCTTCCAAAATAGCATCCAAACATCTTGAAACAAACTCAATTAGCAAAGGTTGACTAACATGGACGGTGCAGTGTAACATAGACTGATGAACTAATTAACGGACAGTTGGTTGTCGATGGCCAGGACTCTCCTGTTGATCATGGGGAAACATTTTGCACTGTTCTGGGGGAGGGTTGCGATCACTATACTGGAAGCAATGACAGAACCAAACGTGTGTAAAGTGTGGATGTACGGCCAGCTTTAGTGAAAGCACCATTTGTTTCGATTCCCAGACAGTGGTGGGTGCGGGGCGACAGACGTGCCTGTGGTGGGTCAGCCTGGAGCTGTCCAAGGGCGGTGTGGACATAGAGAGAATCAGTGGGCACAAAGACCAGGCTGCCCTCTGCAGATACAGAGCTGCCCACTGGGCCCAGTGGAGGGGCAGAGCTGTTGTCAGGCCGTGTGCTCTGTCTGGGCCAGCGAGCATTACCCTGTACCCGGCACCCTCACCTACACCTGGACAAAACGGATGATCTCACTCAGGTCGTATCCGCTCACCGCAAACGAGCTGCCTTCAGGGTCACAGAACCTGGCGCCACACATCTGGATGTCCGTCACACACTCTGAATGCAGATGTTCCATCTGTCAAACGGCAGGGGTCACACTCTGCCACGCAACATATTGTCCCCCCTCACCCACCCCTCCCCGCACACTGCCCCCCTCACCCCTTCATACTGCCCCTCACACCGTCCCCTCCCCGCCCCTCCCACGCACACTACCCTCCTCACACTGTTCCCTCACACTGCCCCCCTCACCCACCGCTCCCCTCACCCGCCCCCTCACCCACACCCTCACTTTTCCCCTCATCCACAACCCCTCACACCCACCCACTCCCATCCCCGCACACCCACCCTGTCACCCCCCTCACACCCCCACCCTGTCTGATGTGGGGGTGGGGTGGGCTGGTGGGTGGGGATTGATGTGGGGGAGGGGCTGGCGGGGGAGGTGGTGGTTGATGGTGGTGTGGGTGGGGAAGGGGGTGGTTGATGGTGGTGTGGGTGGGGGAGAGGCTGGTGGGTGCAGGAAGAGGAGGGGTTAGTGGGGAGGGTTGGGTGATGGGGGGTGTGGGGGGGAGAGGTGTTGATGGGGAAGTATGGTTGGGGGAGGGGGCAGGGTGGGGCTGATATGGGGAGGGGGCTGTGTTGGGGAGGGGCTGGTGGGTGATGGTGGATGGGGGTGGGTGATGGGGAAGTGAGCGGTGGAGGGGGTGGGTGATGGGGAATTGTGGGTGGGGGAGTGGGAGGGGGCAGGGTGGGGAGGGGGTGGGTGATGGGGGAGTGTGGGTGGGGGAGGGGGTGGGTGATGGTGGAGTTTGGGTGGGGGAGGGGGCGGGGTGGAGAGGGGGTGGGTGATGGGGAAGTATGGGTTGGGGGGGGGGTGGGTGATGGGGAATTGTGGGTGGGGGAGGAGGCGGGGTGGGGACGGGGTGGGTGATGGTGGAGTGTGGGTGGGGGAGGGGGTGGGTGGTGGGGAATTGTGGGTGGGGGACAGTATCATATCTATGCCCTCTAGTGTTGGATATTTCCATCCTGGGAAATATATTCGGACTCTCTACCGAATCTGTGCCTCTCATAATTTTATACAGTTAAGAGCGATCAGGTCGCAGCCCTGTTTCCACCTATCTTTCCACCACCACGCACAAGAAGCGCAAGACAGACACCATTGTATGCAGATGCCGAGAAGCGTGTTCAGCTCTAGCTGAACAACTTCTAATCTTGTGTGTGGGCCCGACAAGAAGAAGACCTCTGGTGTTCGAGACAAAACAAACCAAGTCTATCCACCATTTCCCTGTAGCTGAAACCCTCTAATCCAGGCATCATTCTGGTAAACCTCCTCTGCACCTATTCCAAAGCCTCCACATCCTTCCTGTAGTGGGGTGACCTGCACTCAATACTCCCAATGCAGCCAGATCAATGTCCTATACAGTTGCATCAAGACTTCCTGACTCCGAGCAATAAAGGCAAACATATCGTATGCCTTCTTTACCACCCTATCTAGTTGCTGCCACCTTCAGTGAGCTATGACGTTGGACTCCAAGATCCCTCTGCACATTAATGCTGTTTAAGGATCTTGCCATTAACTGTATACTCTTTCTTACATTCAACCTCTCAAAGTGCAACACCTCACACATGCACGGGTTAAACTCCAGCTGCCATTTCTCTGCCCATTTCTGTAGCTGATCAATATCCCATTGCATCTTCTGACAGCCTTCCTCACTGTCTGCAACTCCTCCAATGTTGGTGTTGTGAGTCAAATTACTCACAAACACATCTCCATTTACGTCTATATATATATTAAAATATAATCACAAACAGCAGAGGTCCCAACACAGATCCCTGGGGAATTCCACTGATCACCAACCTCCAGCCTGAATATCTCCATTCCACCACAACCCTATGTCTTGTATGAATAAGATGCCATCAGGCCTTGGGCTTATCCACCTTAATGTTCCTGAAGAGCCTCAGCAACACCTCCTTCTCCATCTCAATCTGGCCAAGCATATTAGTGTCCTCCACACTGATCTCATTGCCCTCCAAGTCCTTCTCCTCAGTGAATACTGATGCAAAATACTCAGTTAGTACCTCACCTCCATCCTCGTACTCCAAGCATAAAAAGCAGGCATTCGGCCCAACTTGCCCACACCGGCTGTCCCACCTGCCTGCAGACTTGTCCTATCCATGTACCTATCTCACTGTTCTTTAAATGTTGGGATAGTCCCTGCCTCAACTACCTCCTCCGGCAGCTTGTTCCATACACCCACCAATAGCCAATAGACAATAGGTGCAGGAGTAGGCCATTTGGCCCTTTGAGCCAGCACCGCCATTCAATGTGATAATGGCTGATCATCCCCAATCAGTACCCCGTTCCTGCCTTCTCCCCATATCCCCTGACTCCGCTATTTTTAAGAGCCCTTTCTAGCTCTCTCTTGAAAGCATCCAGAGAGCCTGCCTCCACCGCCCTCTGAGGCAGAGATTTCCACAGACTTACCCTTTGCATGAAACCACCCTTTGCATGAAAATGTTACCCGTCAGATTCCTGTTAAATAATTTCCCCTTCACCTTGAATCTATGTCCTCTGGTCCTTGACTCAATTCAACTCTTCACTCACACTTCTCTCCAACTCTCTAACTCTAACCAACTCTCTACTCAACTCTCAACTCTCTACCCGACTCTCAACTTTCTACCCAACCCTCTGCCCAACTCACAACTCTGGATTCAACTCTCTACTCAGCTCTCCACCCAAATCTCTGCCAAACTGTCCACCCACCTCTCTGCCCAACTGACAACCCAACTCTATGCCCAACTGACAACCCAACTCTATGCCCAACCCTCTATACTACATGCTCTTCAACTCTCATCTCTCTACCCAACTCTCTACTCAACTCTCCGTCCAACTGTCTCCCCAACTGTCTGACCAACACTCTGCCCAACACTCAACTCTCCACAGAACTCTCCACAGAACTCTCCACAGAACTCTCCACAGAACTCTCCACAGAACTCTCCACAGAACTCTCCACAGAACTCTCCACAGAACTCTCCACAGAACTCTCCACAGAACTCTCCACAGAACTCTCCACAGAACTCTCCACAGAACTCTCCACAGAACTCTCAACTCTGCCCAACTGTCTCCCCACCTGTCTATCCAACACTTTGACCAATTATCTCATGTCTGCCCAACTTGCCACTCAACTCTCAACCCCTCACTCTCTATCCAAATCTCAATTATCTACCCAACGAAGGATCTCTACGTAACTCTCTACTTAATTCTCTACTCAACCCTCTGCCCAGCACGCTACCCAACTCTCAACTGTCTACCCAACACTCTCCAACTCACTACTCTCTACCCAACTCTCAACTCTCTACCCAAACGCCAACTCTCTACCCAATGCTCAACTCTCTACCCAACACAACTCTCTACCCAACACTCAACTCTCTACCCAACACTCAACTCTCTACCCAACACTCAACTCTCTACCCAACACTCAACTCTACCCAACACTCAACTCTCTACCCAACACTCAACTCTCCACCCAACACTCAACTCTCTACACATCTCTCAAATCTCTACCCAACTGCCAACACTCTACCCAACTCCCAACTCTCTACCCAACTCTCTACCCAACTCTCTACCCAACTCTCTACCCAACTCTCTACTTAGTTCTCTACTCATCTCTCTGCCCAACTCTCTACCCAACACTCTCTCCAACTCAATACTCTCAACCCAAACTCTAAACTCTCTACCCAACACTCAACTCTCTGCCCAACTCTCCACCTAACTCTCTATCCCTCTACCCAACTCTCAAATCTCCTACCCAACTCTCTACCCAACTGTCTGGCCAACTCGTCACTCAATTCTCAACTCTGTATCCAACTCTCAACTCTCCAACCAACTCTCAACTCTCTACCCAACTCACTACTTAGTTCTCTACTCAACTCTCTGCCCAACTCTCTAACCAACACTCTCTCCAACTCACTACTGTCTACCCAAACTCTCAACCTCTACTCTCTACCCAACAATGGGTCTCTACCCAACCCTCAACTATCCACCCAGCTATCAACTCTCTACCCAACGATGGGTCTCTTCTCAACTCTACCAATTCTCTACTCTCTATAAAACTCTCTACTCTCTGCCCAACTCTCTACTTGATTCTCTACCCAACTCTCGACCCAACTGTCTGCCAAACTCACTACTCAACTCTCTACCCAACTCTCAACTCTCTATCTAACTCTCAACTCTTTACCCAACTTTCAACTCTCCACCCAACAAAGGGTCTCTATTCAACTCTCTGTCCAACAGTCTATTCACCCAACTCCACCCAAATCTCAACTCTACCCAACTCTCTGCTCAAATCTCAACGCTCTACCCAACTCTCTTATCAACTCTCAACCCAACTTTCCACCCAACTCTGTACCCAACTCGTTATCCAACTCTCACCTCACTCTCTATTCAACTCTCTGCTCAACTCTACCCAAATTTCAACTCTCTACTCAACTCTACCCAATTCTCAACACTCTAGCCAACACACTCCATTTAATTCTCAAATCCCTACTCAAATCTGAACTCTCCACCCAACTCTATGCCCAACTGTCTACCCAACTCACAACACAACTCTCAACCCATCTTTCAACTCTCCACCCAACTCTCTGTCCAAATGTCTACCAAATTCTCTACCCGACTCGCAACTCTCCACCCAACTCAACTCTCTACCCATCTTTCAACTCTCTACCCAACTCTCCACCCAACTCTCAACTCTCCACCCAACTCGCAACTCTCCATCCATCTTTCAACTCTCTACCTAACTCTCAATTCTCCACCCAACTCTCAACCGTCTACTCAACTCTGAACTCTTCATCAAATTCTCAACTCTCCATCCAACTCTCAACTCTCTACCCAACTCTCTATTCTCTACCCAACTCCCAGCCCAACTGTCTACCCAACACTTAACTCTCCACCCAACTCAATTGTCTACCCAACACTCATCCCTCTACCCAACTCTTAACTCTCCACCCAACTCTCAACTATCTATCCAAAACTCAACACTACCCAACTCTCAACCCAACTCTCATCTCTCGACCCGACACTCTACTCACTACCCAACTGTACGACCAACACTCCGCTCAACTCTCTGCCCAACTCAGCCCATCTCTCAACTCTCCACAACTCTCTACTGAACTAACAACTTTCTGAAGAAGAGTTTCCCATTTCCTTCGCTCCATAGATGCTGCCGCACCCGCTGAGCTTCTCCAGCAATTTTGTCTACCTTCGATTTTCCAGCATCTGCAGTTTCTTCTTGAACATAACAACTTTCTACCCAACTCTCAACTCTATACCCAATTCTCTACTTCATTTTCTACTCAACTCTCTGCTCACTTCTCTACCTAACTCTCCATTCAACTGTCAAATCTCTGCCCAACTCTCAACTCCCTGTCCAACTCTCAATTCTCTACCCAATTCTCAACCAACCAATGCTCAACTCTACCCAGCGAAGTCTCTACTCAAAATCTCTGCCCAACTCTCAACACTCTATCAAACTCTCAATACCCAACTCTCAAATGTCTGCCCAACTCTCAACTCTCTGCTCTATGCCCAACTCCCTAACCAACTCTCTAATCAGAGTCTTTAGTCAACTCTCTACCGAACTCTCTGCCCAACTCTCTGCCCAACTCTCTGCCCAACTGTCTGCCCAACTGTCTGCCCAACTGTCTGCCCAACTGTCTGCCCAACTGTCTGCCCAACTGTCTGCCCAACTGTCTGCCCAACTGTCTGCCCAACTGTCTGCCCAACTGTCTGCCCAACATGTTACTCAACTCTCTGCCCAACTCAACTGTCTGCCCACCCCCAACTGTCTGCCCAACCAACTCAACCGCTCTACCCAATTCTCAACTCTCCACACAACTCTCAGCTCTCTGCCCCTCTCTCAACTCTCCACCCAACTCCACTTCATTTTCTACTCAACTTTCCTCTCAATTTTCAACCCAACTCTCAACTCTCTGCCCAACTCTCAACTCGACTTTCTGATCTCGACCAAATCCCCAGCCCTCCGCTCAACTCAACTCCCAACTCTCTACCCAACTCAACTCTCTACTCAAACCTCTACTTAGTTCTCTACTCAACTCTCTATCCAACTTTTTGCACAACTGTCTGCCCAACCCACCACCCAACTCTCCTCCCAACTCTTATCTTTCTACCTAACTCTTGACCGTCTACCCAATTCTCCACTCAACTCTCTACTCAACTATACCCAACTGTTTTCCCAACTGTCTGCCCAACTCTCTACCCTACTCTCTACCCAACTCTCTGCTCAATCTCTATTCAACTCTCTGTCCAACTCTCCACCCAGCTCTCTACTCTCTGCTGAACTCAATCCAGCTCTCAACTCTCTACCCAACTCTCCACCCAATTCTAAACACTATCAAACTATTTACCCAATGTTCAACTCACCTACCAACTCTTAACACTCTGCCCAACTCTCTACCCAACTCTTTTTTCAACCCTCTGTTCAACTCTCGACCCAACTCTCGACCCAACTCTCTACCCAATTCTCTACCCAACTCTCTGTCTAACTCTCTGTCCAACACTCAACTCGCCACCAAACTCTGAACTCTTAACCCAACTCCAACCAACTCTCTACACAACGAAGGGTCTCTACTCAACGGTATGCCCAACTCTGAACTCTCTACGAAACTCTGAACTCTCAATATCCAACTCTCAATTCTCTGCCCAACTCTCAGCTCTATGCCCCTCTCTACCCAACGCTCTACCCAACGCTCTAATCAACTCTCTACTCAACTCTCTACCCAACTCTGCCCAATGTGCTACTCAACTCTACTCAACTCTCTGCCCAACTCACTACCCTCCACCCAACTCTTTACCCAACTCACCTCACTACCCAACTCTCAACCCAACTCTCTGTCCAACTCAATTCTCTGCTCGACTCTCTGCCCAACCCTCAAGTCTCTGCCCAACTCTCAATCCAACACTCTACTCAACTCTCTACTCGACTCTTTACTCAGCTCTCGACCAAACTCCCAACCCTCCACTCAACTCCCAATTCTCTACCCAACTCAACTCTCTACGCAACTCTCTACTTAGTTCTCTACTCGACTCTCTACCCAACTGCTTGCACAACTGTCTGCCCAACTTACGACCCAACTCTCCACACAACTCTCCTCCCAACTCTTATCTTTCTACCTAACTCTAGACCGTCTACCAAATTCTCTACTCAACTCTCTACTTAGTTGTCTACTCAACTCTATACCCAACTGTCTTACCAACTGTCTGCCCAACTCTCTACCCTACTCTCTGCTCAATCTCTATTCAACCCTCTATTCAACTCTGTTCAAGTCTCCACCAAACTCTCTACTCTCTGCTGAACTCAGTCCAGCTCTCAACTCTCTACCCAACTCTTCACCCAATTCTCAACACTATCAAACTTTACCCAACTTTCAACTCACCTACCAACTCTCAACACTCTGCCCAACTCTCTACCCGACTCACTGTCCAACTCTTTTTTCAACCCTCTGTTCAACTCTCTACCCAACTCTGTCGAACACTCTGTCCAACACTCAACTCGCTACCAAACTCTGAACTCTTAACCCAACTCAACTCCAACCCTCTACACAACGAAGGGTCTTTACTCAACTGTTTGCCCAACTCTGAACTCTCTACGAAACTCTGAACTCTTAATACCCAACTCTCAACCCCTCTCAAATCTATGCCCAACTCTTTAACCAACGCTCTACCCAACGTTCTACCCAACCCTCTACTTAACTCTCTATCCAACTGTCTGCCCAACGTGCTACTCAACTCTGCCCAACTCACTACCCAACTCACTGCCCAACTCTCTAACCTCCACCCAACTCTCAGCTCAACCCAACTCTCAGCTCTCCACCCAACTCTCAACTATCTACCCAACATTCAACACTACCCAACTCTCCACCCAACTCACATCTCTCAACCTGACTCTCTACTCAACTCGCTACCTAACTGTACGACCAACACTCTGCTCAACTCTCTGCCCCTCTCTCAACTATCAAATCTCTACCCAACTAACAACTCTCTATCCAACTCCACTTCATTTTCTACTCAACTCTCCTCTCAATTCTCAACCCAACTCTCTTTCCAACTCCTCTCTGCCAACTCTCAACTCTGCCCAACCCTCAACTCTCTGCCCAACTCTCAAATCTCTAACCAACTCTCTACCCAACACTCTACTCAACTCTCTACTCGACTCTTTACTCAGCTCTCGACCAAACTCCCAACCCTCCACTCAACTCCCAATTCTCTACCCAACTCAACTCTCTACGCAATTCTCTACTTAGTTCTCTACTCGACTCTCTACCCAACTGCTTGCACAACTGTCTGCCCAACTTACGACCCAACTCTCCACACAACTCTCCTCCCAACTCTTATCTTTCTACCTAACTCTAGACCGTCTACCAAATTCTCTACTCAACTCTCTACTTAGTTGTCTACTCAACTCTATACCCAACTGTCTTACCAACTGTCTGCCCAACTCTCTACCCTACTCTCTGCTCAATCTCTATTCAACCCTCTATTCAACTCTGTTCAACTCTCCACCAAACTCTCTACTCTCCGCTGAACTCAGTCCAGCTCTCAACTCTCTACCCAACTCTTCACCCAATTCTCAACACTATCAAACTTTACCCAACTTTCAACTCACCTACCAACTCTCAACACTCTGCCCAACTCTCTACCCGACTCACTGTCCAACTCTTTTTTCAACCCTCTGTTCAACTCTCTACCCAACTCTGTCGAACACTCTGTCCAACACTCAACTCGCTACCAAACTCTGAACTCTTATCCCAACTCAACTCCAACCCTCTACACAACGAAGGGTCTTTACTCAACTGTCTGCCCAACTCTGAACTCTCTACGAAACTCTGAACTCTTAATACCCAACTCTCAACTCTCTGCCCCTCTCAAATCTATGCCCAACTCTTTAACCAACGCTCTACCCAATGTTCTACCCAACCCTCTACTTAACTCTCTATCCAACTGTCTGCCCAACGTGCTACTCAACTCTGCCCAACTCACTACCCAACTCACTGCCCAACTCTCTAACTCCACCCAACTCTCAGCTCAACCCAACTCTCAGCTCTCCACCCAACTCTCAACTATCTACCAACATTCAACACTACCCAACTCTCCACCCAACTCACATCTCTCAACCTGACTCTCTACTCAACTCGCTACCTAACTGTACGACCAACACTCTGCTCAACTCTCTGCCCCTCTCTCAACTATCAAATCTCTACCCAACTAACAACTCTCTATCCAACTCCACTTCATTTTCTACTCAACTCTCCTCTCAATTCTCAACCCAACTCTCTGTCCAACTCCTCTCTGCCAACTCTCAACTCTGCCCAACCCTCAACTCTCTGCCCAACTCTCAAATCTCTAACCAACTCTCTACCCAACACTCTACTCGACTCTTTATTCAACTCTCGACCAAACTCCCAACTCTCTACCCAACTTAACTCTCTACCCAACTCTCTACTCGAATCTCTACTTAGTTCTCTACTCACCTCTCTACCCAACTGTCCACACAACTGTCTGCCCAACTTTGGCCAACTCTCTGCCCATCTCTCAACTCTGCCCATCTCTCAACCCAACTCTCAACTCTCTACCCAACCCTCCATTCAACTCCCAACTCTTTACCCAACTCTCAACTCAACTCTTTGCCCTACTCTCTGCCCAACTATCTGCCCATCTCACTGCTCTCCACCAAACTCTCAACTCTTTACCCAACTCAACCCGACTCTCTACTCAACTCTTGACTCAAAGCTCTACTTAGTTCTCTACGCAACTCTACCCGACTCGCAACTCTATACCCTAATCGCAATCCTCTACCCAACTTTTTAACCAACTCCCAACTCTCAACTCTCTACCAACTCTTAACCTTGTACCCAGCTCTCAATTGTTTACCCAACACTGCCCAACTCTCTACCCAACCCTCAATCATCTACCCAACTCTCAACTTTCTACCCAAATCTCCCCCAACTCTCAACCCTATACCAACTCTCCACCCAACTCTCAATTGTCTACTCACCTCACTACCCTCTACCCAACAAAGAGCCTCTACTCAACTCCATACTCAGTTCTCTACCCAACTCTCGACCGTCTACCCAATTCTCTACTCAACTCTATACCCAATTGTTTTCCCAACTGTCTGCCCAACTCTCTACCCAACTCTCTACCCTACTCTCTGCCCTACTCTCTGCCCTACTCTCTGCTCAACTCTCTGTTCAACTCTCTGTTCAACTCTCTGTTCAACTCTCTGTTCAACTCTCTGTTCAACTCTCTGTTCAACTCTCTGTTCAACTCTCTGTTCAACTCTCTGTTCAACTCTCTGTTCAACTCTCTGTTCAACTCTCTGTTCAACTCAGTCCAACTCTCTCAACTCTTGTTCACTCCACCAACTCTCTGTTCACTCTCAACCCCTGTTCAACTTCTCAAAACTCCATTAACTCTCTGTTCAACTCTTTACCCAACTTTCAACTCTCTGTTCAACTCTACCAACTCAACTCTCTGTTCAACACTCTCGTTCAACCCGACTCACTGCCAAACTCTCTGTTCAACCCTCTGTCCAAACTCTCTGTTCAACCCTCTGTCCAACCCTCTGTCCAACTCTCAACTCTCTACGAAACTCTGAACTCTCTACCCAACTCTCTACTCAGTACCCAACTCTCTATCCAACTCTCTACCCAACTCTCTTCCCAACTCTCTTCCCAACTCTCTTCCCAACTCTCTTCCCAACTTACTACTCTCTCCCCAACTAACAACTCTCCAACCAACTCTCAACTCTATACCCAACTCTCTACTTGATGCTCTACCCAACATCATACACTCTAAACAACTCTCAACTTTTTACCCAACTCTCAATTCTCTACCCAACTTTCAACTCTCTGCCCATCCACTACCTTGCTGTCCTTATCCCTCCTCCTTACTGAAACATGCTGACTACACTTTGATCTGCTGGTCTTTAAACAACTCCCACATGTCATCGGTGGTCTTACCCATCAGCAACTGATCCCAATCTCCCCTCCCTAGCTCCTGCCAAAATGGCATTGTCTGAAGAAGGGTCTCGACCTTCACTCCAGAGATGCTGCCTGTCTCGCAGTTATTCCAGCTTTTTGTGTATATCTTTGCTTTAAACCAGCATCTGCAGGTCCTTCCTACATTTAAGGACACTGTAATCTGTGTTGCCCCAAATAAGACCCTTCCCCCACCATCAAGAACTGTCCCTTTTCAAAGCAATATTGAAGCTCATGGAGTTGTGATCACTCTCTCCAAATTCCTCTTCCACCACAACATGTCCCAGCACACAAACCAGTATGGTCCCTCAAGTCAGACTATCCACACACTGTTTAATGAAACCTTCTTGGCTGCACCAAACACATTCTGCCCCGTCTAATCCTCTGGCCCCAAGTATGTCGCAGTTATTCCGCTTATCCTGTATCTGTACAATGTGGGCGGCACGTATTGTCTTTCATAGAAACATAGAAACATAGAAATTAGGTGCAGGAGTAGGCCATTCAGCCCTTCGAGCCCTTTCTACTGACTGGTTAGCACGCAACAAAAGGTTTTCACTGTACCTCGTAACACATGACAATAAACTAAACTTCAACATTGGGGAAATGAAAGCCAGCGCAGTACAACGACCCTAGATAGACACAAAATGCTGGAGTAACTCAGTGGGACATGCAGCATCTCTGGATAGAAGGAATAGGTGACGTTTCACAGAGTGCTGGAGTAACTCAGCAGGTCAGGCAGCATCTCGGGAGAGAAGGAATAGGTGACGTTTTGGGTTAAGATCCTTCTTCAGACCATAATCTCACACAGACCATTTCTGATTTCATCACTTCTGCCTGTTTGCCTTCCACAGCCTCCAACATTATTGTTTTCCAGCCCCGGACAGCCCGCTTTTATCTTCTCCCCAAAATCCATCAACACAATTGCCTACTTCTGTCCTACTGAAATCATTTCCACGTACCTCAACTCCATCCTATCCCCCTGGTCCAATCTCTCCCGACCCATATCCAAGACAGCTCACATGCCATTCATCTCTTCAATCTTTTTTCCACACCCCCACTCCATCATCTTAAAACAGCGATGCTGCCAATCCCGCTGAGTTACTCCAGCATTTTGTGTCTATCTTTGGCATAAAGCAGCATCTGCAGTTCCTTCCTAGAATATGCAACAAGCATGTGGTTCTTGCATCTTCTGTATTCCGTCTCACAATTCGCTGCATTGGGGAGTGGGCAGAGTGTGGGGCAGCAACAGGAGGTGGGGAAGATTGGCTGTGTCCTCACCTCAATGCCGTTGGTCTCTGGGCTGCGGGACAGGATCCACACGCTGACGAAGGAATCCTCAGCCCCCGACACCAGCTGTGGAGAGAGGGCAGTCATGTCCCTGGGAGCAGCTCAGGCCCCAAACAACACAGCACACACGCAAGCACACACACACACATGGGTGGAAATCCAGGAGGGGGAGGGGGATGTGTCTCCCTCATGTTTTGAGAGGTGGGGGACAACTACCCCCATGGATTTTTTGTGATCGAGGCTCTCGATGTTGAAGCCCCCCGTCGGGCGATGTTAGATCCATGGCTGATTTTAAGCCACGCTGATGAAAGGACCTGCGAGCGGGCCGGTTGAAGCCCCACGATTGAAGCTGCTGTTGCTGGAGCTCCTGAAAGTCGGTCATCAACCAAGGACCTGTGAGCTCCCGATGTTATCGTCCACAGGGCCCGCGGCCGAAGCCTCTGAAGTCGAGTCGCAGCCGCAACGCCACCACAGCCTCCAAAGTCAGCCAGCTTCATGATGGTAAGTCCTCAGGCTCTGCGACCGGAGCCCTCAAGGTCAATTCCAGCTGGAGGCCGCCAGCTCCTAGATGTTAGCCTCAGTGCAAATATATATCTATTTTAATTTACACCACTTTTGGCCTTCTTTCAGTCTCAGATCTTCCTCAGGCCCCAGGATCATTATAGTAAGATGTGTGTAAGATGTGTGTAAGATGCCAAGAGTCAAGACAAGAGAGTTTTATTGTTATGTGTCCCAGATAGGACAATTAAATTCTTACTTACTGCAGCACAACAGAATATGTAAAAATAATACAAAAACAAAGATAATAGTTCAGAATGTCTATAGACCACATATACACACAATAAATAAACAAACAGATATAGTGCAATAATAATAATAGATTGTTATTGTTCAGAGCTTATTTGATGGTAGACAAAAATGCTGGGGAAACTCAGCGGGTTCGGCAGCATTGATGGAGCGAAGGAAATAGGCAACGTTTCGGGCCGAAACCCTTTCACTGTCCAGAACAAAATGGTGCCTGTTTCCTGCGCTCCATAGATGCTGCCACACCCGCTGAGTTTCTCCAGCATTTTTGTCTTCCTTCGATTTTACAGCATCTGCAGTTCCTATTTGATTATTTGATGTTGTGTTTAATAGCCTGATGGCTGTGGGGAAGTAGCTGTTCCTGAACCTGGTTGTTACAGATTTCAGGCTCCTGTACCTTCTTCCCGATGGCAACGGTGAAATGAGTGTGTGACCAGGATGGTGTGGGTCTTTGATGATGTTGGCCTTTTTGAGGCAGCGACTGCGATAGATCCCTTCGATGGTGTGGAGGTCAGAGCCAGTGATGGACTAGGCAGTGGTCACAACTTTCTGCGTGTGTGTGTAGGGGGAGGGGGGGGGGGGGGGGGGCGAGAGGGAGGAGATAAAATTGTTGGTTGTCATACACAGTTTTCATCGGGCCGTCAGGAAATTGTGAACCCCCCCCCAAGTTTTAAAAGCGATTTCCACCCGTGCCCACGCACACACACGCACGCACACACACACACAGCCCACGGAGTCACACAGAAAACACATATAGGGCAAGGGCAGCATGGGGGTGAGGGGGGGGAGCCCAGTGGGTGGGGCAGCGTAGGGGTGAGGGGGGAGCGCAGGGGTGGGGCAGAGAGGAGGGGTGGGGACAGTGCGGGACAGAAGGGGGGGCACTGTGAGGATGTCACAGTGGCCCAGTGGTAGAATTGCTGCCTCACAGCACCAAAGACCTGGGTTCAATCCTGACTACGGGTGGCGTCTGTGGGGAGTTTACATGTTTTCCCGTGATCTGCGTGGGTTTGCTCTGGGTGCTCCAGTTTCGTCCCACACTCCAAAGGCAATAGACAATAGGTGCAGGAGTAGGCCATTCAGCCCTTCGAGCCAGCACCGCCATTCACTGTGCTCATGGATGATCATCCACAATCAGTACCCCGTTCCTGCCTTCTGACTCCGCTATCTTTAAGAGCTCTATTTCACTTGAAAGATTCAAATAATTGGCTTCCACTACCTTCTGAGGCAGAGAATTACACAGATTCTTAACCCTCTGTGTGAAAGTTTTTCCTCATCTCCGTTCTAAATGGCTTGTCCCTTATTCTTAAACTGTGGCCCCTGGTTCTGGACTCCCCCAACATCGGGAACATGTTTCCTACCTCTAGCATGTCCTAACCCTTAATAATCTTATGTGTTTTAATAAGAACCCCTCTCATCCTTCTAAATTCCAGAGTATACAAGCTCAGCTGCTCCATTCTATCAACATAAGACAGTCCTGCCATCCTGGGAATTAACCTCGTGCACCTACGCTGCACTACCTCAATAACCAGAATGTCCTTCCTCAAATTTGGAGACCAAAACTGCACACAGTACTCCAGATGTGGTCTCACTAGGGCCCTGTACAACTGCAGAAGGACCTTATTGCTCCTATACTCAACTGCTTAGATCTCGTTGTACTTCCCCTTTCCCCAACTTGACATTCAGATTGTAATCTGCGCTCCTGTTTTTGCCTCCAAAGTGGATAACCTCCTATTTATCCACATTAAACTGCCTGCCCAGTCACCCAACATGTCCAAGTCACCCTGCATCCTCCTCACAGTTCACACTACTTCCAGCTTTGTGTCATCTGCAAATTTGCTAATGTTACTTTTAATCCCTTCATCTCAATCATTAATGTATATTGTACATAGCTGCGGTTCCAGCACCGAGCCTTGCGGTACCTCACTAGTCACTGCCTGCCATTCTGAAAGGGACCCGTTAATCCCTTTATGGCTGAAGAAGGGTTTCGGCCCAAAATATTGCCGATTTCCTTCTCTCCATAGATGCTGCCTCACCCGCTGAGTTTCTCCAGCATTTTTGTCTACCATTAATCCCTACTCTTTGTTTCCTGTCTGCCAACCAATTTTCTATCCGTCAGCACTCTACCCCCAATATCTCCTGTGTGGGCAAAATTAGTGTCCCTAGTGTGTACCTTATCAAATGCTTTCTGAAAGTCCAGATACACTACATCCACTGGCTCTCACTTGTTTATTTTCTTAATAACATCCTCAAAATATTCCAGAAGATTAGTCAAGCATGATTTCCCTTCGTAAATCCATGCTGACTCGGACTGATCCTGTTATTGCTATCCAAATGTGCCGCTATTTCATCTTTTATATATGACTCCAGCATCTTCCCCACCATCGATGTCAGGCTAACTGGGCTATAATTCCCTGTTTTCTCTCTCCCGCCTTTCTTAAAATTTCTTAACATTAGCTACCCTCCAATCCACAGGAACAGATCTTGAATCTATAGAACATCGGAAAATGATCACCAATGCATTCTCGAACCACTTCCTTAAGTACCTTGGGTTGCAGATCACCAGGCCCTTGGAATTTATCAGCCTTCAGTCCCATCAGGTCATGTGAATTAGGGAGGAAATTAGGAGTTGAAAGCGTAAGCTTTCACGTCCACCTGCACGGCTCCACTCTCTGCGTCGTACAGGTTTGTAGGTTAATTGGCTTGGTATAATTGTAAATATGTCCCTAGTGTGTAGGATAGTGTTAGCGTGCGGGGATCGCTGGTTGGTGCGTAATCGGACTGAGTGAGGGGTGGGGTGAGTGGGGGGGGGATGGGGGTGAGTGGATAGGGGAATGGGGTGAGTGGGGTGGGGGTGAGAAGGGGTTTGTGGGGGTGGGGGTAGGGGTGAGTGAGGGGGTGTTGGTGGGGGGGGGGGGCAGATTGTGCGGTACCTTGCCTGTAGTGGGGGCGATGTCCAGGCTGCTGATCCAGCGGGCGTGAGCTTTCACCTCCACCTGCATGGCTCCACTCTCTGCGTCGTACACCTGGATCTCTCCGTTCCCGTATCCCCCCACAATCACCCCCGCCCACATCCGCACCGAGCTGCAGCTCACCCTGGGGGCAATGGGCACGTTAGTGGGCCCCGGACACCAACAACCCCACACCCACACCCACCTCCACATCCCACCCATCCCCCCACACCCAACCCCACCCCCCCCCACCCACACACCTACCACCACACCCAACCCTCCACAGCCACCTCCACACCCCCCCCCCCCCCCCACACCCATAGCCAACCCCCCCCACACACCTAACCCCTCCCACACCCACCTCATCCTGGGGGCAATGGGCATGTTAGTGGGCACCCCACACCCAAGACACCAACACCCACTCACCCCCCCCCCACCCTGGGGACAGTGGAGCTGACCCTTGGGCCAGTGTGCAGGGTGCGGCAGCCACACCACATGGGCACGGGGCAATGGGCACCAGGGACTGGGCAGCAGCTTATACCCGTCACTCACTGACCTCCACCCTCACTCTGCCTGAAGCGAGTGAGTTTATCATCATTGTAGAGCTTCACCACTGGCACAAATACACGTGTTCATTACACGTGTGTGCCTGTCACACGTGCATGCCCATTACACACGTGTGCCTGTCACACATGCGTGTCCATTGCACGTGTGCCTGTCACATGTGCGCCCATTACACGTGTGCCCGTTACACGTGTGTGAAGCAATGCTTAACGGTCAAGAATGTTTCATCGTCATATGTACCGGCAACGGAACAATGAAACTCTTCCTTGCTGCAGCTTATCAGGCCGTTAACACAATAACACAGATAAATATAATAAAAAAGTAATAAATTAGGATTGCGCAACGGGTAGAACCGCTACCTCACAGTGCCAGACACCCGGGTTCGATCCTGACCTCGGGTGCTCTCTGTATGGAGTTTGCACGTTCTCCCTGTGACTGCATGGGTTCTCTCTGGGTACTCTGGTTTCCTCCCACATCCCACTGACGTGCAGGTTTGTAGGTTAGTCAGCCTCTGGGTGGTGAATATCGGAGCTGCCAAAGGATGTGTTGGAACAAGGTACAGTTTCTACATTTAAAGGGTTGATGGAAAGGTTCAGGTCAAGGCCATGAGCCCCTGAAAGTGGCAACACAAGTGGATGACGGTAAGGAAGGCTAATGGTATTCTGGCCTGCATTGGTCAGCGTATACAAGAGTCAGGAAGTCATGATGCAGCTTTATGGGACTTTGGTCAGGCTGCATTTGGAGTACTGCGTGCAGGATGTGGAGGCTTTGGAGAGGATGCAGAGGAGGTTTACCAGAATGGGGAGTCTGGCACGGGGTAAAGTTGCGGGGAGGGCACGAATGTTGTGAAGGAGGCGATCGGGATAATGGCACTTGCGACGCTCCTTGCATGGAGGCGTGCAATGCCACCCGCAATGAGTCTGGGGGGGGGGAGAGAAGCAGCTCGGGTGGCTGTGAGCGGCCACCGGGCCAGACAGCGGAACGGACCGCCACCTCAGCGCCTTCTGCCGGCCCCCGCTCACCTCTGGCAGCTCTCTGTCTAAAAACCTCTCTTCTGCCGCTCACTGGCCTCACTCATGTCCCGCAAATCCTTAAATTCCAACAGCGCGATTGAGGTTACTCGGCTGTGGGAATTTAAGGATTTGCAGGAAGCGGCTGACATGAGCGAGCGGCAGGTGAGAGGTGTTCAGTCGAAGAGCACTGCCAGAGGAGAGCGGATCGGCAGAAGGCGTTGAAGTGGCGGCCAGTTCTGCTGTCGGGTCCCGGCGGCCGCTCGCAGCTACCCGAGGTGCTTCTATCCCCGGCTACAATGCATTAGCTCCATGTCCGGAGAGCTGCGGCAGCAGTGAGTGAGTGAG
This sequence comes from Okamejei kenojei, assembly GCA_035221665.1. Lineage (NCBI taxonomy): Eukaryota > Metazoa > Chordata > Chondrichthyes > Rajiformes > Rajidae > Okamejei > Okamejei kenojei. The sequence goes on from CM069131.1 coordinate 197,552,718, forward strand.
TTACTGGCATTATCCCTGAACCCCTCCTTCTCCACACTCCTGCTCTCCCCGCAACTTTATCCCTGGCACAGACTCGGCACACACTGTGAAAGGAACTCTCCCCCCAATTGGTCCCTTGAACAAGTGTTGTCATTCAATAAGATGACAACTGATTCAACTTTTCCCTGTACTCCCGTTTTTCCCACTATCTCTCCACCTGCTGTCACCCTCCACCCCCCAGCCATTCAGTAATTAAGAATAAAGGACTAGGAAGCCATGGGCAAATTGAATTGTTACTGTTTTTATTTTTATTTTGTATTTTTACGGAGTGAACAATCTGCGCATGCGCGGTTTAATTTATTTTTTAAAAAGCCGACTGACTGCCTACCCTGAGTAGTTATTCACGGCACGTGCCTGAGATACAGGCACAGGTTGGACAGACTTGGATTGTTTTCTCTGGAATGCCAGAGAATGCACGGAGACCTCAGCAAAGTAAATAAAATGATAACAGTGTAGACCATCAGAACCTTCTTCCCAGGATGAAAATGTCAACTACTAAAGAGCAGAACTTTAAGGTGAGAGGGGATAGTTTAAAGGAGTAATGCGGACAAGTTATTTTTATACAGAGGGTGGCGGGACCTGGAACGTGCTGCCAGGGGTGGTGATGGAGGTTGATATGATCATGGAATTTAGAAGACATTTGGATAGGCAATGGAAGTGCAGAGAATGGAGGTATATGGATCATGTACCAGCTGATGAGTTGGTCCAGGCATCATGTTCATCGTGGGCAGAATGACCTGTTCCGGTGCTATGCTGTTCCAGGCACGTGAATGGGATTAGTGTGGACAGGTACAGTGATCGGCATGGGCAAGGAGGACTGTGACTCTAGGATTTTTGACTGGTTTTGTAGTGTGGTGGGTATTTCAGTTAAGCCAGAAACTGTGAGCAGTGAAGCAGAGGTGAGTGGTTTAGATTCCCACCATGATGGCCAGCAAGTTACATCCCAAACTGGAATCATGGGCGGTAGTTACAGCTGGATGGAGACTCCGGGAACTGTAGATATTGTCAGAGAGAGCGGTCCTGAACTACTGTCGACCTCACTGGAGACCCTGGGACTATCTTTAATCTTTACTGGACATTACCTTGCACTAAATGTTATTCCCGTTAACCTGTGGACGGCTCGATTGTAATCATGTATTGTCTTTCTGCATCAATATGACGTGGGGAGTGGGGTAGTGTGAGTGGGGTAGTGTGAGTGGGAATGTGAGTGTGGGTGGGGGTTTGGGGTGGGGGGGGGGGAAAGTGGGAGGCGGTGTGGTGCACGGTATATGGCTGTGGGTGGGGGTGTGGGAATGGGGTGGGTGTGGGGTAGTGTGGGTGTGGGTGTGGGGGGGTGTGGGTGTGGGGTGTGTGGGGGGGGATTTGGGTGTGGGTGGGGGTGTGGGGGGAGTGTGGGTGGGGGTGTGTGGGTGTGGGGGAGTGTGGGTGTGGGGGGAATGTGGATGTGGGGAGAGTGTGGGTGTGGGGAGAGTGTGGGTGTGGGTGTGGGTGGTGGGGTTGTGGGTGTGGGCGGGGGTGTGTGCATGGGGGTGGGAGTGGGAGTGGGCGGGGATGTGGGTGGAGTGTGGGTGGGGATGGTGTGGGTGGTTGTGAGTAGGGGGTTGTGCATGGAGGTGGGAGTGGGGAGTGGGTGGGTGTGGGGGAGAGTGTGGGTGTGGGCGGGGGTGTGTGCGTGGGGATGGGAGTGGGGGTGTGTGGGTGTGGGCGGTGTGGTGGGCGTTGTGGGTGTGGGTGTGGGTGGAGTGTGGGTGGGGGGGTGGTGTGGGTGTGGGGTGTGCTTGGGGTGGGAGTGGGGGTGTGTGTGTGGGAGGAGTGTTCATGGTTGTGGGTAGGGGGTTTGTGCATGGAGGTGGGAGTGGGCAGTGTGTGGGAGGAAGGTGGGGGTGGGGGTGGGAGTGGGGGGGTGGGTGGGGGTGTGGCACGAGGATGTCCCAGCACCAGGTACCATCAACAACAGTGATCTTTCTGCCAACACTCACCCATACGATGGAATCTTGTGCAGCAGTTTGAAGTCGTCGCCCGATTTCCAGACACACAGCAGTCCAGAATCATCTGCTGTCACCAGGTCAGCTCCACAATGCTGTAGGTTGACATCAGTGTTGGTCATCGTACACAGTCCCAACACCCCCTGGAATCACACTGCACACAAACACCCCCCCCCCCTCCCCCGCCGCCTCTAAACCTGGACCCTCTCTGACACACGGACCACACAGTGAGCATGGGTGACAACACCAGTGCCCCACAGGGCTGCCTTCTCTCACTCTTACTCTAGTCCCTCTACACTCACCACTCTCTGGCCTAATGCTACTCTCACACCATCTACAAGTCTGCAGATGATGGCTGGGACGTTGGCCAGTGTGGACAAGGTGGGCCGAGGGGCCTGTTTCCACTCTGTATCACTGTGACTGTGATGAGACCACCGTGATGGGCTGGGTTATGAACAATGATGAGACGGAGTACAGGACAGAGAGTTTAGTTACACGGTGCCAGTATAATGTCAGCAAGATGAAGGAGCTAGTTACTGATTTCGCGACGTGTGGTGGAGTATGTGTCCCAGTCAGCATTGATGGAATGTCACCTATCCATGTTCTCCACAGATGCTGCCTGACCTCCTGAGTTACTCCAGCACTCTGTGAAACGTCACCTATCCATGTTCTCCACAGATGCTGCCTGACCCGCTGAGTTACTCCAGCACTTTGTGTCTATTTTTTTATAACTAAGGACCACAATTCTCCCTCCCGCCCACCAGCTTCAGGGCTGGATGGTGATTATGGATACTGTCTGTATGGAGTTTGTACGTTCGCCCCATGACCGCGTGGGTTTTCTCCGAGATCTTTAGTTTTCTACCACACTCCAAAGACTTACAGGTTTGTTGGTTAATTGGTTTGGTATAATAGTAAGATTAAATGAGAACTTACCAGTTCGAAGTTTGATCATTATTTTATGAGGAGTAACGATGAGGGATTACGTGAAGAAGCCCCACCTGGCGCATGATCAGCATACTTCAAAGCAGCGGCATGAAAAACACAGAACATAATAGCCGGAGTAAGATAGTAAGGCTCAACATAGATTTAGAACTACCAGATGATCATTTATTTTATGAGGGTCGGGAGTGGAGGGCACGTAATCCCTCATCGTTACTCCTCATAAAATAACGATCAAACTTCGAACTGGTAAGTTCTCGTTTAATCTTACTATTTTACTTCGGAGTCACGTGAGTGACTACATGAAGATTTTGTAGCTTCTGTGTTTTTTATGTCGTAGACTCATTCCATACGGCAATCTGGCTCAATCAACACAGTAATGAGCACATAACACATTTTTTCCCAAACATTGCCTCAGTTTATGTGATAAATCTTTTCCATTATAAAAGAATGAAAGTAATGCCCTTACCATTGAAAGGCAAATTTATCACCAAAATATCAATTGATAATATAATTTGATAGTATAACAAAGCAACAATTACAAAGAACCCAATACTCCGTGTCCAATCCTGACACCATGACTGGCTCCTTGTAACTTTAATATTTATTTTACACCCTCCTTGAATCTTTGCTCGAGCGGCCCATCCTGTGCCATTCCTGTGAATGTATCTACCTCCTCAATAGAGTGATTTTCCACATCTCAACGTCTAGTTCCACTGAGTTTTAAACATGTTTTAACCATCTAGAATATAATTATCTAGAACCATCAGTTTTTACTGATACTTAATGTGGTTTTTGTGTGTAATAGGTAGTGCTGTCTCACCACCACAGAGACTCTTACCTACTTTAACATATTGAGTCAATGTTGACCCACACACAATTTTGGCCAACAGGATATGCTTAAATTTTACCTTGGGGTTCCAGCTCCTCTTGGTCTGCTTTGTTTGGTAAATTCATAAACATATAAGATAATGTAATCTGTAGCCACGTGCAATTATATAACGTAACATTTGCAATGTTGCACTCTTATGCTGATACTAAAGTCATGAGCATTATTGCTTTCAATGTTAATTTTTTGAATCATTGATAGAATTGGAGTCCATTGCCTAAGGCAAGTCAGGACTATGCTGATCTCCTAACTTCTGTATTTCAACTTTGGACAGATTTTATATATATATATATATATATATATATATATATATATATATATATATATATATATATATATATATATATATCCCTTTTTCATATCGGGATATTACGAATGAGCCCGATAAATTCTTGGTCAGCAATTTGTCCTAAATAGGACGATAAACACTATGAGCCCTATTATTGGCTCTATCACTTAGATGCTGAGAAAAAATGCAATCCACAAGGAACTCCCATATATCTAATATGATAAAATAACTTTTACTGTCTGCAAAAGTTCCAATTTCTTATAAACAAAATATTGTTTTTTAAAACTATTTCTCCAAATTGCAGGTATAACATTCCTTTTGTACATAATTGTTATATTGTTATATTAGTTAAAACATTCATAGACCTCTTTGACCGTCAAACTGTTATAATGGTCTGGTCAAACCTGCAGATAGCCAAATTCATATCTTCCTGCCATGGATGCATTTGTATAACAATAAATTACTGCAACTATGAGTCATCATAACTGTTTCAAACATCACTCTCAACATTAATGAGAACCATGGCGGTCCGGTTTTGGGCCACCAAAGCGCCCCTGGCAGCATCCTGCTACATTTTCATCAGACACTGCCCTATCAGACAAAATGAGGAACATAAAAGAACATCTTTCCTCATGTAATTTAGCGAAATGTATCCACCGCTCCTGCTCTCGGTTTTCCCACGAGAAACATTTGAGAAATCGGTGATTTAATCTGGATACAAACAGATTAATGGTAAGTAATCCATATTATTGACAATGTTTTTTCCCCTGATTTATTGTCTGTGACAACATTGTCTCTTCCTTAGAGATAAACAGCTGAACTAAAATATTTTTAGAATACGCCACATCTGGTTACCCAGATAATCACTTGATAATGATCTTACTTGACCCATGTGATTGATTTATGCCACAGCTGTGGTATTGTTCACCTGATTGGACATGCACACTTTCATAGTAGAACAATAGGCATTTAATCCATAAAAAGCTCCTGATACTCCAATAATTAATACAAATGTTTGGAGAAAAAGTTTCTTAGGACAATCCATTTGCAATTCCCTGGTATTATTGTCCATAGACCCCTAAACAAGGGACGTATCAAATATTATACTTATCTTAGCCCAAATAATCACAGAAGCTATCCATCATCCGATAATACTTGCTTCAGCTTGCAATGGCTGCTATATTTAAAGCAGCTTGTGGAACCTTTTCTATCCACCACTTAAATTCTGATAACATATCCTTTGGTAATTGCATAGGCCTGTCAAAAGGCCTGCATACTCTTATAATGCTTGTGTTTTCCCTTTTTTGGAGCTTTTTTACTCTTTTACCTAAGCTCCTTCTCGGATGGAGGGACAAAGTTTGTCAACAAAGCAATGAGACATATTTGTAATATTGACATTTTGTTTCTCGGAAAATTTTTCCCCCCCTCATATGGTGCTGAATTACTCCTAAACCCAAAATAGTAATTTAGGAATGTTTATGAATGCCTAAAACATAGTTTTTATTGGATGGGTCAGGACCCTTGCTTCTCAACAGGCTTGTAATTGCTGCACTAATTTGCAGCTGACTCCTGATCAACCTTCCAATTTAAAATGTGATCAAGATAAACCATGACCATGTCCTCATTAGTGCAAGTGCTGATCTTCTTATCAGTACAATTGTTGTTCCAAAATTATGTGAACAACCTAGAACTGAGTTTAATCCATTAGACAATGTCTTAACTTGCAACAGCTGACCCATCTAATTAATTTCAAGCACCTGTAAATATGATAATAAATTGGTACTAAATACCAATCCTTCGAGTCTTATAGTAATGATTAACAATTTGCTAATAACAACTGTTTTTCAGTGTTGAAGATGTCCATTTTGATAAAATGCTTTTACACTGTAAAATGATCATATTGAATGGCGGTGCAGGCTCGAAGGGCTGAATGGCCTACTCCTGCACCTAATTTCTATGTTTCTATGTAAGTGTATTTAAAATGATGTCTTGTATGGCTTTACCACCACATCTTCCTTTTCCCTGGGGAAATTTATGATACTAATTTTCTTACCTCTTTATTGGAGATATTTTGGGTGCAAACCTAAAATCAATTTTTAGGTTTTCCTATACAGGTGAACCAATTCCTTCTACAAATTTTTTGTAGATCCTTTACACATTAAAATAAATCAATCCGTTGTTATGCCATATCATTGATCATAACACACCTGTAATCTCCCACAATTGGAGATTTCATCAACTTCTTTTTTTGAAGTTTTTGCACCTCTTCAAATGTACATGAAGCCTTCTCTCCCCAACCATATGGGTTCACATAAGGCTGTGTTGGATAAATATTTATTTATCATACTCCTGCCTTTGCTTTAATCCATTATCAAATCTTTACATTGGATCATAATTTTGCCAAAGTTTAATGACCAATAGTCTTTTCCTTTGTAATCAATGTCTTTGATTTATCCTGAGGCAGGTTTACTCCATAATAATCAGGAGTTTTATATATATATATATATATATATATATTTATATTTATATATTATACATTTTATATATATATATATAATATATTTTTATCCCATTGAGCTCCACAAACTAATGGCAATTTGTCTTTTTATTTAAAATGTTTTGGTTATTGCACTTGTTTTACATAAGTAGTGATGCCACGCACCAGCTTGAAATACTTTGAAATCGTATTTCCTTATGTCTCCATATAATTGAGACATGGGTACCATAATCGGATTCACCGTTGATACCTTAATAAAACATAAAAGTTTTATCAATAACTCTGCTGTTTCAACCATAACAGCTTTGGTGAGAGACCAATTAATGTTGGTTTCCATGATTCTTTCCATGGCCTCACTCCTTCATTCAGGTATCGTACTTAGTGCACCTGTTTGTATATTTGTGCTGTGGTGGGTACTTTATGACCAGCCACCACTATCAATGCACCTTTAGGGTCAGTTTTTTCATTTTCTTTTACTGCCCAGGTACTCCTGAGTTTTTCCTCAAGGAGACTACCTCCAAAACAATCCGAGATAGATATTCCCACATTGTTAAATCCCACCATATATATTAATATATGGAAACCCCTCAGCGTCTTTTTTTGGGAATATTCTGGGCCTTTTTAAACCCTTTGGTTGAATTTTTTTATTTTTGGAGTCTTTCTCCATTAATTTTAAGCCATTAAGCTTTTTTGTCTGGAGGCCTTTTTTATTAGAACTTTTAATTCATGGCCTCTCTGACTTTTAAAAAATTTTCCTCCCCACTGTAGTTTTCCTCATAGCCAAAAGATTGTGGAGCAACTAAAGTCTCCCTAACAGTAATTTTAACGGCCACCGGTATCGGAACCGGCTCCGCACTAATCTGCCATCCCGATCGCTAGTTTTCCCCTGGGACGCTTTTTAAACTCCGTTTTTTCCACCCGGAGTATTTTCTTTTCTTTTTAACTTTTAAACTCCGTTTTTTCACCCGGAGTATTTATTTTCTTTTTAACTTTTAAACTCCGTTTTTTCCACCCGGAGTATTTTCTTTTTCTTTTAACTTTTAAACTCCGTTTCCCCCCCCCCCCCCCCCCCCCCCGGAGTATTTACTTTTATTTTTTTGCTTTTAAATTCCGTTTCTTTTTAATTCCTGGTGGCTCTATACACCAGCCACGGAGTTTGGATATGCTCTATAAGTAATTCAACTGTACTTACCTGCGGGCCTGTACCTACCGCTGTATAGGAGCTGCGCTCTGCAGCACTTGCTCAGCCGTCAGCGTCGACGTAATGCCGATCAAGCGCCAGGCGGGGCTTCTTCACGTACTCACGTGACTCCGAAGTAAAATTGTAAAATTGTCCCTAGTATGTGTAGGATTGTGTTAATGTGCGGGGATCGCTGGTCGGCATGGACACAGTGGGCTGAAGGGCCTGTTTTCGTGCGTTATCTCTAAATTAAAATAAACTAAACTTCTTCCCTGCTGTTTCTGAACGGACCTCTCACATGCTGGGGATAAGTTCCTGATCTTCCAATCTACCTAGTTGGCCCCTTGCACTTTGTTATCTGCGCTTTAAAGGTGTAACACTACATTCTGCACTCTACCGTTTATATGACCTGATGTACTCATGGATGGTTTGCTGTTGCTTGACAGCACACAACACAAATCTCAGTGGGTGGCAATGACAGGCCGATACGGACAGTTCAGTTACCTTCTCCCCAGCGCAGTCACTGGCAATCTCAGTAATGGGGTCTGTGTGTTCTTCCAGTACTTCACACACCGTGATGTTGGTCCCTTTAGCAGGGATATTGAAGACCAGGATGGAGCCCGTGGAGGAGCCTGGAACGAGAGACGTGGGCAGGTCACTGATGGAGATGTGAGCACAACTACTGCAACTGACAGCCACTGAACGGGGAAACCGACAGCAAACGCAACAAAGGCCCACGGCACATTTGCCCCAACTACCTCTCCCGGCCGCTCGGTCCATACACCCTCCACCCTCTGTGTGGAAACACTGCCCCTCAGTTTCCCATTAAATCTTCCCCCTCTCACCTTAAACCAATGTCTTCTGGTTCTTGATTTCCCTACTCTGGGTAAAAGACTCTGTGGGTTCACCCGATCCATTCCTCCCATGATCTTATATACCCCTACAAAATCACCCCTTATTCTCCTGCACTACACGGAATAAAGATCTGCTCTGCCCAAGACCACTAGAAATTACAGAGTTGTGGATGTAGCCCAGTCCATCACACACACCACTCCCCACCATCGTTGATGTAGCCCAGTCCATCTCACAGACCACACTCCCCACCATTGTAGATGTAGCCCAGTCCATCTCACAGACCACACTCCCCACCATTGTAGATGTAGCCCAGTCCATCACACAGACCACACTCCCCACCATTGACTCCATCCACAATTCACGCTGCCAAGAGAAAGCAGACAACATAATCAAGGACTACTTACACTCCAGCCATTCCCACCTCCCCTCTCCCATCACACAGAAGACACAAAAGTTAGTCAGTACATCCGACCAGATTCAGGAGCAGCATCTTCCTCGTTGTTATTAGACTGCTAAATGGTCCTCTCATAGCTGGGGTGTTGTTCTGATCTTTCTCTTTCACTTTATTGTCACATGTACCGAGGTAGAATGAAAAGCTTTTGTTGCCTGCTAACCAGACAGTTGAAAGACAATAGATCTTCCAACCTACCTCACCGTGGATCTTCCCCTTTTTTATCGGCACGCTCTTTGTTGCACAAATACCAACACTATATTCTGCACTGGTATTTTTCTCAGGTGCCAATAATAAACTAACCCATACAGCCAATCTGATAACAGTACGTACCCACGGTGATGTAGTGGCCTCCTGTTGCTGCAATCCCTCGGGCAAAGACCGCTTCTGTGGGCAGATAGATTCTCCATTAGAACCAGGACCACTGGCCCACCGTCCTGTCCCCACTTCTACAAAGTCAACACAACCATATCTCAGTCCACACTCACTGTCAGAGCTGAGAACAGTAAGAACGTGAAATAAAACAGGAAGAAGGCTTTTGACAATGTTATTGTCAACCATTGACACAAATATGATCCCAGGCTGGTTGGTGGTAATTCCCCAACGGTCCACTGATATAAAACACACCACCCTGGCCACGCTCCCACCCACAGGAGCCTGAGAAACGTAACCTCCAGGCTTTAGAACAGCTTCTTCCCAGCAACCAGCAGCTTCTTGAACACTGCACAACACTAACTTCAGCAACTCTGATCTACAGGCTGTGTCTTTGGTTGTACTACAGCCTGGTTCAGTAACTTGACCCATGAACGAAGGAGATTACAGAGATTGGTAGACACTGACCGGTCTATCACAGTACTGACCTCATCCCCACCATCGAAGGTCCATCACAGTCCTGACCACCCCACCATCACAGTACTGACCTCCCCACCATCAAAGTGATCTACAGGAGTCACTGCCTCAAAAAGGCAGCCAGTATCATCAGATACCCACACCGCCCTGGCCGCACTCTCATCTCGCTGCTACTATCGGGCAGAAGGTACAGGAGCCTGAAAACCGTGACCTCCAGGTTCAAGAACAGCATCTTCCCAGCAACCATCAGACTGTTGAACCACCCTGATCAACATAAACCTCAACCCAACCCCAGTTTCCCCTCCTCCGCACACTCATCTCCCCTCCCCATGGCACAATTTCCCCGTTTCCCCTCCCTCCCTCCCTCTGGCCTTACATTTCACTCCTCTCCGTATCTAGCACCTTTTGTCTCATATACACCTCTTGTCTTTGCCACTTGATGAATGAATGAATAGGTTTATTGGCCAAGTATTCACATACAAGGAATTTGCCTTGATGCTCTGCCAATAAGTGACAACATGACATACAGTGACAGTTAAGAATGATACATAAAACATTAAACATTAATAATAAAACATTATTATTAATATGATGGCACTCTTCCAGCAGCATGGTGACCAAAAATGAACACAAAGCTACAAGTGCGGTAAGGATGAGAGGGATGGTGGCCATGACTTCCATGACCACTGGTTGTAAACCCTCTCTGGCCATGAGCAGAGCTGAGAACAAACATGAGCAGAGGCCACCCACTGTTACCTGTCTGTGCTTCCGGGGTGTCCATTGCATGCCAGTACACCATGATGGAGCCGTCTGGTTCATACATCTGGAAAGACACACAACTGTGAGGTGCTGGCAACATTCACACCCACGTTACAACTAGCCATCTCTCACAGCCCCATTGCATCCCAAACACACCACTCCATTGTAACCACTTTACTGAGAGCATCTATCACAGACGCAGCACCCTCTCAGCAAACATAGAAACATAGAGAATAGGTTCAAGAATAGGCCATTCGGCCCTTCCAGCCAGCCAGATCATTCAATATGATCATGGCTGATCATCTAAAATCAATACCCCGTTCCTGCTTCCCCCCCCATAGCCCTTGATTCCGTTAGCCCTCAGAGCTAAATCTCTTGAAAACATCCAGTGAATTGGCCTCCACTGCCTTCTGTGGCAGAGAATTTCAATGAGAGTCAATAATCAGGGGCAATGGACTAAAGTAAGAGTGGGAACAACACTAAAGCTGGAAGTCAGAATAGTCTCAGAAATGGCTGGGAGCTTTATGTTCCTTGGCATTAATATTACCAAACGATCTGTCAGGGACCAACCAAGTTGACGCGATGTACAAGGCACCAATGCCACTACTTCCCGAGGAGACGGAGGAAGTTCAGCATGTGTCCAGCGTCTCTTACAAACATCTACAGATACACCATAGAAAGCACACTGTTGGGTTGCATCACAGCTTGGTTTGGGAACAGCTCTACCCAAGACTATAAGACATTGCAGAGTTGTGGACGTGGCCCAGTCCATCACACAGATCACACTCCCCACCATTGTAGATGTAGCCCAGTCCATCACACACACCACACTCCCAACTATCGACTCCATCTACACTTCACGCTGCCTCAGAAAAGCAGCTAACATAATCAAAGCCTTGTCCTAGCAATGTTACAAAATTTTGAGATTTAAAAAATCAAGTCTACAATTTATCTCATCAGATAAAGCATAAAAAGAAGTTTAAATTGACACCTAATTCACTTTTATATCTTCAGTATTAAAAAAGTTATGGCCATTTTCATACTTGGAAATTAGCATCTTTTTCCCTATTGCTTTTCTATTGACTTAACACAAAAGCTGTGATCGAGGCCAGTCAAAAGCCCATAACTTTCTTAAAATTTAAGAGAACTGAATGAAATTTTCAGTTATTATAGATTGAAGCATTTGAAACAAATATAAAACATCTTACTTGGATGACCTGAAATTAAAGCATATAATTAGTTAATTACCTAATTCTAGCTAATTACAAAATTGACCGTTGTGACAGAAATAATAATAAACACCCAGACTACCTTGAAAATTCAAAAATGTGATATTCTCAAGATCAGAACTTTAATATTATTGTATAATATGCTGTAAGTCCGTAACAGATAGGTAAATAAATTACAATTTCTAGCAATAGACCGTCTTTATGGAGAAAATTAATTGCTAGCTGGTGCTTTGGCATATCATAATCAGTAGCATCATCATTTGAATTTGAACCCCATATCGGCAGGAAAAACACCTAGCTCTCTGCTCAGCACTCTGAGCCCACATCATCACCACACTCCTTGCCTTCTCACCATCTCCTCAATCACTCTCCTGCTTACACCAGTCCCAGGAAGCTCCAAGCCTCTCCCAGTCACATCGCAGAAACACAAAAAATAGGTGCAGGAGTAGGCCATTCGGCCCTTCGAGCCAGCACCGCCATTCAATGTGATCATGGCTGATCAACCAAAATCAGTAAACCATTCCTGCTTTCTCCCCATATCCCTCTATTCCTTTAGCCCTAAGAGCGAAATCTAACACTCTCTTGAAAACATCCAGTGAATTGGCTTCCACTGCCTTCGGTGGCCAAGAATTCCACAGATTCATAACTCTCTAGGTGAAAAAGTTTTCTCCTCATCTCAGTCCTAAATGCCCTTGTTTCACTCCACACAAACGGCACGTTCCATAACACGCACATGTCTCATGAACACAATTGTACATGACGGGGTGATTTGTGAACATTCTCGCTGTGGATACACATGAATTAGCAGCATTTGTCACTGGCTCTTGGTCTGCAGCAAGAAAAGATTTCCCAGTCAGTGGGCTAGCGAGCTGCCACCCTGACCACCATACCTGGATGCCTTTCTGTGATGCCAACACCAGGAGAATTCGAGAGGGCAGCACGCACCATGATGCCTGGGGAAAGGCAGAAAGTGTCGATCAGCAATCTCCACCTCATCACAACACACAGTGAGTCAAGAGTCAAGTGTTTTATGATCATATGTCCCATATATAACAATGACATTCTTACATGCAGCAGCACAACACAATATGTAAACATAGTATTCTGTCAACAATATAATAAAGAAGAAAATAATGTTCAGTGTGCGTATATACTGTACATACATGCCCCATACACACAATGACCCACACCTCTGTACACACATGTCCAACACACACACATGACCCACACCTCTGTACACACGTGCCACATAGGAATTAGGAGCAACACTAGCAAGTTTGCAGATGACACTAAGCAGGGTGGCAGTGTGAACTGTGAAGAGGATGTTAGGAGGTTGCAGGGTGACCTGGACAGGTTGAGTGAGTGGGCAGATGCGTGGCAGATGCAGTATAATATAGATAAATGTGAGGTTATCCACTTTGGCGGCAAAAACAAGGGGGCAGATTATTATCTCAATGGGGTTAGGTTAGGTAAGGGGGAGGTACAGCGAGACCTGGGTGTCCTTGTACACCTGTCACTGAATGTTGGCATGCAGGTACAGCAGGCAGTGAAGAAAGCTAATGAAATGTTGGCCTTCATAACAAGAGGATTTCAGTATAGGAGTAGAGAGGTTCTTCTGCAGTTGCATAGGGCTCTGGTAAGACCACATCTGGAGTATTGCGTACAGTTTTGGTCTCCTAATTTGAGGAAGGACAGCCTTGTAATTGAGGCAGTGCAGCGTAGGTTCACGAGATTGATCCCTGGGATGGCGGGACTGTCATATGAGGAAAGATTGAAAAGACTGGGCTTGTATTCACTGGAGTTTAGAAGGATGAGGGGTGATCTTATAGAAAAATATAAAATTATAAAAGGACTGGACAAGCTAGATGCAGGAAAAATGTTCCCAATGTTGGGCGAGTCCAGAACCAGGGGCCACAGTCTTAGAATAAAGGGGAGGCCATTTAAGACTCAGGTGAGGAAAACATTTTTCACCCAGAGAGTTGTGAATATGTGGAATTCCCTGCCACAGAGGGCAGTGGAGGCTAAATCAAGGGATATGGGGAGAAGGTAGGCACGGGTTATTGATTGGGGACAATCAGCCATGATCGCAATGAATGGCGGTGCTGGCTTGAAGGGCCAAATGGCCTCCTCCTGCACCTATTTTCTATGTTTCTCTGTTTCTATGTACATGACCCACACCTCTGTGCACACATGACCCACACCTCTGTACCCACACACACACATGAAGCACGCATGAGGTACCTGCATGATGAGGGAGGAGCCGTGCCCACTGCCTCCCTCCTTGGACTGCAGCTGTCTGTGGGAGAGGTTGAGGCCATCAGTGGAGGAGCTGACCAGGTTGACTAGGCTGCCGTGGATGGCAGCAAAGTAGGTCAGCTTCTTGTGTGGGATGGGCAGCACGCTGAGGTTGTTGTAAAGGGCAGAGCTACTGCTCTTCATCTGAATACTCTTCTCCCTCTTGTACATCCTGCAGCAACAACAAACAAACTTCATGGGGTCACCGGGAACTGGCCTGGAGTCTGCAGCGTGAGGTGCTGCTGCCTCACAGCACCAGTGACCGAGCTCGATCCTGACCTCAGGTGGTCTGTGTGGAGTTTGCACATTGTCCCCATGACCGCGTGGGTTTCCTCCAGGTACTCCGCTTTCCTCCCACATCCCAAAGACGTGTGGGTTTGTAGGTTAATTGGCCCTCTGTAAATTGCCCCTAGTGTGTAGGGTGTGAATGAGAAAATGGGATAACCTAGAACTGGTGTGAACGGGTGATCGCTGGTCGGCGTGGACTGGGTGGATCAAAGAGAATGTTTCCATGCTGTATCTCTAAAACTAAAAGCTACTTCCAAATTGTTGACGATGGGAGATGAAGAGGAAAGTTGGCGGCTGTGAACGGTCCGTGAACGTGCCTCCCCCGCCAGTGGAAAGTTCTGGGAGCAGGACAAGGTGAACTGTGTGCACAGGAATGGAGAGGCGGCTGCTGGAGGCAATGGATGGACATGCATTGACGGTGCCCACAGGCGGTGGTGTTGGCGGAGGTGCTGCGGGAGGCCCTACAGCAGCCAGGCGGGCGGGTGAGTGGGTGAGCGGGCAGATGGAGCACACAACGGGGCGACGGTGGAAGGAGCCGATGTTGGTCATGGCGCTGGGCCAGGCCCAACCCTACTTCACCCATCTAGTGAATCCCGCCGCCACATAAATAAGGAAATAAGGAACTGCACATCTCCCTGGGCCAGTAGATCAGACTGTTCATTGATTTGGAAGTTGCAAGACGGCGTTGGAACATGGCGACTGTCCATAAATGTTCGATTGTACTTGTGTACGGCGGGATTAGCCTGGACAGCGTGCAGAACAAGCTCTCCACTGTACCTCAGTACACTTGACAATTCTAAACTAAACTGTCCAGAGATGATCGATTGTACTTGTGTAAGGCAAGATTGGCCTGGAGAGCGTGCAGAACAAGCTCTCCACTGCGTATAATATCCCAACATAATAAATCAATATCATCGTATACACCAAAACAGAAGTTACATTCTTACTTGCACCACCACTTCCTCCACGAAATGAGAATCAAAAGGACCGCAGATGCTGGAAATGTGAAGCAACAACCAAATATTGTGGAAATATTCAGGTTAGGCAGCGTCTGTGGAGAGAGAAACAAAGTGAACTCCAAAGTGAAGCTTGTGTCTCTCCACAGACATTCCCCAAAATGCTAGGGATAGACACAACATGCTGGAGTAACTTAGTGGGACAGGCGGCATCTCTGGGTGAAAGGAATGTGTGACATTTCGGGTCGAGACCCCTCTCCAACATGCTCACTACTCCAGCATGTACTGTCATTGTACCAACTTCCCCACAGTCCTAATATCATCTTGAAAACTGTTTATCACCTTTAAATATCAACCTAGCTCATCTGTGATAAATATCACACAGCCTAGCAAATGTCACCGATTCACAACGGCACACCTGACTGGTTAACACGGGCCTTCACTGTACCTCGGTACATGCGACCATCAACTAAACTGTACACCTCCATGTGTTTGACACCCTCACCAGTTATTACAGCCATCCTACCCTACCCTCATCACCTATAGTCCCCCCTGCTCCCCCCTCCTCTACTCCAACCCCCCACTCCCTAGACACCCCTCTCCCCACAGACCCCGCCCAGCCCCACAGACCCAACCCTTCCCCACAGACCCCCCTCAGAACCCTCCTCCCCACAGACCCCCCACTCTCCACAAACTCCGTCTCCCCACAGAACCCCTTCTCCCCAGACACCCCACAGAGCATCCCCTCCCCACAGACCCCCCTCCCGAGACCGCCCCCCCTCCCCATAGACCGTCCCCTCCCCATAGACCCTCCCTCCCCACGGACCCACTCTCAACAGACCCCCCTCTCCCCAGACACCCCACCGACCAACCCCTCCCCACAGACCAACCCCTCACCACAGACCCCCACCCAAGCGCCCCACAGACCCCCCTCCACACATACCCCCCTCCTCGACTACAAACTCCCCCCATCCCCCACAGACCTCATAACCCCCTCCTCCAGTCCACAGAAACCCCCTTTCCCTCCCCATCATAGGAAACCAACCCTCTAGGATCCCGTAAACCACACCACCCCCCACACTCCTCCCCGCCATCTACATCTCACCCCTCAGACCGAGTACCCCCCCCCCCCCCCGGCCGCCAGACCGCGTACCCCTCCCCCCGGCCGCCAGACCGCGTACCCCTCCCCCCGGCCGCCAGACCGCGTACCCCTCTCTCGCCGCCCCCCCGGCTCCATGGCAACGGGACCGCTCGGGAGCGCGCCTCTGACGTCAACCCGCAGCGCGCCCGTGACTTCGGGGACACGGCGGCGCGTTGACGTCATGCCACCCAGGGGCGGGGTCTGTTGCCAGGAGACGAAGAGACGCGGCCTCGAGACACGTGAGTCCCGGGGAGAGGGAGACACACACGCACCAGCATCTCCCACCACCGCTGATGTCAGGCTAACTGAGGGAGCAGGGAGAGAGGGAGGGGGGATGTCGTGGGGATGGTGCATCCGCTGAGCTACAGACAGATACAGAAGAAGGGGGAGCGAGGGGGAGAAGGGGGGAGAGACGGGAGGGGGATAGGGAGGGGGGAGGAGGGAGGGGGAGGGGAGAGGGAGGGGGAGGGGAGAGGGAGGGAGACACAGCAGCATCTTCCCCACGACTGATGTCAGGCTAACTGAGAGGGGGAGGGAGAGAGGGAGGGGCGGATGTTGTGGGGATGGAGCATCTGCTGGGCATGGATGGGTTGGGCCGAAGAGCCTGTTTACGCTGTAACACTATATGACAGGTTTAGAGGGATAAGGGCCAAACGTGGGCAGGTGGTTGGGACGAGTGTACGTGGAGCATCTTGATGAGCATGGAGGGTGTGTTATGGTGTGACCCTGTACTGGGTGAGGGCACCTGCCCTTGACCCCACTCTTGACCTCTGCCCTTGTTTTCGTGCCAGACGACCATGTCACGATCGGGTGTGTCAAAGTCGCGGTCAGACAAGACCCGGACCACCGCCCTCCCAGCGGCCACACCTCCGATCACCGTGATCGACATTGTCCCCGGGCGCCTCACCGAGAGCGAGTGGCAGAGCCTGGCCATGAGCGAGGAGGGCGACAGCAACGTCATGGACATCATTGATGACCTGGTCGGCCTTGCTCTGGAGCAGGTCTACAGCCTTCACATTGAGGAGCAGGTAACGGCAGGGAGGGAGCATGACAGGGAGAGAGATGGCCACAGGCCTCTCCCCAGGACTAAGACAGGGCACAGCCTCACGGGCACCCAGACACAGAGGGCACAGCATCACGGGCACCCAGACCCAGAGGGCACAGCTTCACGCAGACAGGGCAGAGTTAGATAGGTGTTGTTTAGAGAAACAGCCTGGAAATATTCCCTTTGACTGCAGAGTCCCAGCTGACCAGCGATCACCCTTTCACACTTGTTCTAGATTATCCTACTTAAAAATCCATTCCCTACACACTAGGGACAATTTACAGAGGGTTAATTAACCTACAATCCCACACATCTTTGAGATGTGGGAGGAAACTGGAGCATCAGGAGGAAACCCCTGTGGTCACAGGGAGAACGTACAAATTCTACACAGACAGCATCCGAGGTCACGATCGAACGCTGGATAAGCTTTTCCCATTGAGGGTAGGGAAGATTCAAACAAGAGGGCATGACATGAGAATTAAGGGGCAGAAGTTTCGGGGTAACGTGAGGGGGAACTTCTTTACTCAGAGGGTGGTGGCTGTGTGGAATGAGCTTCCAGCAGAAGTGGTGGAGGCAGGATCGATTTTAACATTTAAAAGTAAAGTGGATAGGTATATGGACGTGAAGGGAATGGAGGGGTATGGTCTGAGTGCAGGTAGATGGGACTAGGGGAAAACAAATGGTCGGCACAGACTGGAAGAGCCGAGAGGGCCTGTTTCCGTGCTGTAATTGTTATATGGTTATATGGTTATATGGTCTCTGGTTCAGCGAGGCAGCAGGTCTACCCGCTGCACCATTGTGCTGCCCCATTTAATAGGCACCTGACGGCAACTTTTTCACAGAGGGGGGAGGATGTATGGAACAAGCTGCCAGAGGAGGTAGTTGAGCAGGGACTGTAACAACATTTAAAATATATTTGGACTGGTAGACACAGAAAGCTAGAGTAACTCAGATGTACAGGCAGCATCTCTGGAGAGACGGAATGGGTTCATGTCAGGTGGGTACCTAGGAGAGCATGGATGAGTTCGGCCGAAGGGCCTGTTTCTGTGCTGGGTGACTCTAACTCCAAATAAAATGATCGATATGTGGCGCCCCATTACACGTGTATTCACACAACCTCTTTGAATTGACACAGTGGTTTAAAACACAACGTTTCAAAGGCAATTGAACATGCAAATGGATTGGAAAGGCAGAGGGGGATGGGGCCTAATGTGGTCAAAGGGGATCAGTGTGGAGAGGCATCGTGGACAGCATGGACAAGGTGGGTCGAATGGCCTGTTTGTCTGTTCTACAACTATATGGCACTATATGTGCCATGGATAGTACAGGTTTAGAGGAATACAGGCCAATTGCAGGCAGATGGGACTAGTGCAGCTGGGACATGTTGGCCAGAGTGGGCAAGTTGGGCCGAAGGGCCTGTTTCCACTTTGTATGACTCTTAGGTCCTGCAAGTAAGCAGAGGTTGGGTAGCCTTGGATTGTTTTCTCTGGAACGTTGGTGGCTGAGAGGTCTGATAGAGGTATACATTCTTGAGAGGCTTGGATGTGGTAGACAGTCAGAACCATTGTTCCAGGATGGCAATGTCAAAGACTACAGGACATAACTGTAAGGCAGGAGTTTAAAAGTGATGTGGGTGTTTTTACAGAGGTTGGTGGGGGCCTGGAACCCGCTGCTGGGGATGGTGGTGGAAGCGGATATGATAGTGGTGTTTAAGAGGCTTTTGGATTTAACATAGAAACATAGAAATTAGGTGCAGGAGTAGGCCATTCAGCCCTTCGAGCCTGCACCGCCATTCAATATGATCATGGCTGATCATCCAACTCAGTATCCCGTACCTGCCTTCTCTCCATACCCTCTGATCCCCTTAGCCACAAGGGCCACATCCAACTCACTCTTAAATATAGCCAATGAACGTGCAGAGGCATCTCAGAGTGTTGTTGCATGGTACCTTGAAGGTGGAGTCGCAGGTCGATATGTGGTCAAAAATGATTTTGGCACATTGGCCTCCATCAGTTAGAGTTTTGTGTGGATGTTGGGAGGTCATGTTGCATGTCTTTTCTAAGATGTTGGTGAGGCTGCATTTAGAGTATTGTGTTCAGTTCTGGGCACCATGTTATAGGAAAGATGTTGTCAAGCTGGAAAGGGTTTACGAGGATCTTGCCAAGCCTCGAGGGTTTGAGCTCTCAGGAGCAGTTGAGCCAGCTGGAACTCTATTCATTGGAGTGCAGAGGTGATCTTATAGAGGTGGATAAAATCATGAGGAATAGATCAGGTAGATCCACAGAGTCTCTTGTCAAGAATCGAAGACCAGAGGACATAGGTTTAAGTTTAGTTTAGAGATACAGCGCGGAAACAGACCCTTCGGCCCAACGGGTCCACGCTGACCAGCGATCCCCGCACATTAACACGAGGGACAATTTACATTTATACCAAATCAATTAACCTACATCCCTGTACATCTTTGGAGTGTGGGAGGAGACCGAAGATCCCGGAGAAAACCCACGCAGGTCACGGGGAGAACATACAAACTTCATACAGACAGCACCCATAGTTGAGATTGAACCCGGGTCTCTGGTGTTGCAAGCGCTGTAAAGCGGCAACTCTACCACTGCGCCACCATGCCTGCCCATAAGGTGAAGGGGAAATGATTTAATAGGGTAACTTTTTCACACACATGATGGTAGGTGTATGGAGCAAGCTGCCAGAGGAGGTTGAGGCAGAGACTATCCCAACATTTAAGAAACAGTTAGACAAGGATAGGTCAGGTTTGGATGGATATGGGCCAAATGCACGGGACAGTGGCCCGGAGCAGTGGCGGCAGCAGGCTTACAGCCAGCGCGGAGAAGTGCTAACTCCACCTCAACTCTGCCTGTTCCGCCACTGCTCCGGTAACCAACTGTCCTGGACAGGCAGCATCTTTGGAGAAAACGAATAGGTGACGTTCTGGGTCGAGACACTTCCCAGAAATGTTACCTGACCCGCTGAGTTACTGCAGCATTTTGCCTGTATCCCCGTTGATGACTGGTGCTCGGCTTTCGCCGGCACCGAGGGGGTTAACTGACAGCCACCGGATTAGGCAAGAGTTGTAGCTGACGGTCCCCGGCACGTTGGGGATCGGGTTCCTTGGGAGTTGGAGCAGAGTTGAGCTGGAGTTGGCGCTTCTTCTCCACGCAGGCTGTGAGTCTGGGGCCTCCACTGCTCTGGGTCGGTGTCCCATCAGTCCAGGGTCACACCGGATATCTCCGGCCGCCCCCGGACAGTGATGGGACACTCGGAATGGGACGCGGACGGTCCAGCAGATATTCACCAGCGCTTGCAGCGCTGGAGACCTGGGTTCGATCCTGACGACGGATGAAATGCAGGTCTGTTTATCGCGAATGACCGATGACCTGGGCATGCGCAGACGGAATACCAAATTCGCTTACTAAGAAGTGTGTGGGCAGTGGATGAGAAAGTGGGATAACATAGAACTAGTGTAAACGAGATGGTCAGTGTACTCAGTGGGCTGAAGGGCCTGTTTCCCTGCTGTATCTCTAAACTAAACCCTTCAGCCTCCTGCGCTCCAAGCTTGTCCAACCTCTCCTTGTAGCTCAGGTCTTTGTGTCATGGCAACATCCTAATAAATCTTCTCCGCACCCTTTCCAGCTTCATTACATATTTCCTACAGCAAGGTGACCAAATCTGAGCCCAGTTCTCCAAATAAGTTACCAGGTTACACACCACGGAAACAGACCTTTCGGCCCAAAGTGTCCATGCCGACCAAGGTGCCCCATTGAAGCGAGTCCCATGTGCTTGTGCTTGGCCCACATCCCTCTCCACATTTCCTAAGCCTTCCATCAGCTGGATCCTTCCCTCAACTACACCACAGCTCAATCTTCGAAACTACCTTATCAGTTTCAGTTCAGTTTAGTTTTTTCCACGTGTACCGAGCAGGCACGTGCCGTCAGGGTAGGCAAGGTAGGCACTGCCTACCCCGACTAAAATTATAATATAGTAATTACTACATATAAATTGTAAAGGCATGGGAGAATTATGCCTATCTCAGAGATCGATCTCTTAGGTAGGCATAATTATCCGTGCCTTTCAACCGCAGCACTTGTAACACGGGAAGCTCTGTGCAGCCCACGTGCCATCAGGGCTGCCTGAAGCCGTCAATTTCAATCGGGACTAAAGGCAGCAGAAATTCTGCCTTTGCAGCACTGCGCTAGTTTCTTGGCGGGGTTTTCAAATACGAGTGAAATATAAATTCCAACAGCGCGATTGAGGTTACTCAGCTGTGGGAATTTAAGGATTTGCAGAAAGCGGCTGACATGAGCGAGCGGCAGGTGAGAAGTGTTCAGACGGAGAGCACTGCCAGAAGTGAGCGGGCCGGCGGAAGGCGCTGAAGTGGCGGCCAGTTCTGTTGTCGGGTCCCGGCGGCCGCTCGCAGCTCCCCGAGCTGCTTCTATCCCCGGCTACAGTGCGAGGCTTCGCGCCCGGAGAGCTGCAGGAGCGGTGAGTGAGTGAGTTACTGGCATTATTCCCCCTCCTTCTCAACAGTCCTGCTCTCCCCGCAACTTTACCCCTGGCACAGACTCTCCACACGCTGTGAAAGGAACTGTCCCCCCAATTGCTCCCTTGAACAAGTGTTGTCTTTCAAAAAGATGACGACTGATTCAACTTTTCCCTGTACTCGTTTTTCCCACCGTCTCTCCACCTGCCATCAATCTTCACCCCCCACCCATTCAGTAATTCAGAATAAAGGAGACTAGGAAGCCTTGGGCAAATTGAATTGCTATTATTTTTATTATTTATTTTTACAGAGAGAATAATCTGCGCATGCGCGGTTTACTTTTTTTTAAAAATCCGACTGAGTGCCTACCCTGAGTAATTACTCACGGCACGTGCCTGGTACCGAGGTACAGTGAAAAGCTTTTGTTGTGTGCTATCCAGTCAGCTGAAAGACCATACATGATGATCATAGAGCCATTTACAGTGTATAGACATGGGAATAACGTTTAGTGCAAGGTCAATCCAGCAAAGTCCGATCAAAGATAGTCCGAGGGTCACCAATGAGGTAGATAGTAGTTTAGGCCTGCTCTCTAGTTGTGGTGGGATGGTTCAGTTGCCTGATAATAGCTGGGAAGAAACTGTCCCTGAATCTGGAGGTGTGCATTTACATGTGTGTTTTGGAGATTGGACTTTGTCTCTGGAACTGATGCGTTACGATGCTGGGAACTGTATTCTGCACTCTGTATTTTCCCCTTTGCTCTACCTGTTGTACTTGAGTCTGTCTGTCTTGGTTGTGTTTATATACAGTATAGTTTCATCTGATCTGATTGGAAATCACCCAAAACAAAGCTCTTCCCTGTACCTCAGTACAGGTAAGAATAATGATCCCAAACTTGTGCATTGATCTCAAACTGTCACTGTCCAAATTCCCCTCAGCCCACGGGAGAACCACAGTAATGCACCTGACCCTGGCGTCCCTCTCCCCCCACCCTCTCTCCTGCCACCCCCCCCCCAATCACTCGCCCCACCCCCCCACCCCGTCACTCTCCCCACCCTCCTCTCTCCCCCCCCTCCTCTCCCCCCACCCCGTTCTCTGCCCCATCCCCCTCTCTCCCCGCCCCACTTCCCAATCTCCCTCCACCCCCTCTCTCCCACTCTCCGCCCGCGCCCTATGTCTCTCCCCCCACACCCTCTATCTCACCGCCCCCCCCCCCCCCTTCTGGTGTGATGCGGTTTGTGTGTGTGTGTGTGGGGCCCCAGGGGGACAGTGCCGTGTGTATGTGTGTGCGTGTGCGTGTGTATGCGTGTCCTCAGTGTGCCCCAGTGGGACAGTGCGGTGCGGTGCTCTGTGCGTATGTGTGATGGCCACACTTGTCTCCCACAGCTGCTGCCGTTCACCATTGCCCAGGCCAGGGAAGCCATCCTCCAGATCATCGAGTGGCGATTCCTGAACCACGACAGCGGCGAGAGTAACGTGGCCCTGGACCACTCGTGGCACGAGGACACGGAGCCCACGGCCACTGGCACCGACAGCTGGGCACAGGGATCTGTGCCCCTCATGCCAGCCAAAGACACACAGGTAGACCACACTGAGATAGGGAGCAGAGACAAAGGTAGACCAGACACACATGTAGACCGCACTGGGCAGAGAGCAGACTCACAGGTAGACCAGAGACACAGGTAGACCAGACACACATGTAGACCAGAGACACAGGTAGACCACACTGGGCAGGTAGACCAGTGGTGTTGGGGGAGTCCAGCACCAGGGGCCACAGCCGATGCTAATCATAGCAGATGCTAATCTGGTGGGCTTGTGAAACACATGATAGTTTTTAAACACCACTATCGTATCTGCCTCCACCACCACCCCTGGCAGCGCGTTCCACACTCTCAGCACCCTCTGTGTTAAAAAACCTGCCCCGCATTATTATTATTATTATTATTATTATTATTATTATTATTATTATTATTCTTCTTCTTCTTCTTCTTCTTCTTCTTCTTCTTCTTCTTCTTCTTCTTCTATTCTTCTTCTTCTTCTTCTTCTTCTTCTTCTTCTTCTTCTTCTTCTTCTTCTTCTTCTTCTTCTTCTTCTTCTTCTTCTTCTTCTTCTTCTTCTTCTTCTTCTTCTTCTTCTTCTGTTTGAGGCAGCAGAAGTCCGCAGCAGGGTGATGCCATCCGGTTCGACATCCGTAGGTGCCCGCCCTAAAAAGGGCGCATGCTTCGGGTTGGCGCCAAGCTGCGGCGCTGCTGCTGTCTCCGTTTGTTGTCGTTCGCCTGACTGAAGTCAGTTGACAGGGCTCACCACGGGGAGGTCGACAACATGAGCCCCCCCGCATATCTCCATTAACCTTCTCGCTGTGTCCTCTAATATTGGGCATTTCCACCATATGCCTCTCATAGTTCTATATACGTTTATCAAGTCTCCCCTCAATCTGTTTATCTAAACTCACCCTGCAGCTGAAACCGTCTAATCCAGGCAACATTCTGGTAAACCTCCTCTGCACCCTCTCCAAAGCCTCCACATCCTTCCTATAATGGGGGTGACCAGTACTGCATGCAATACTCCACATGCGGCCTGACCAAAGTCCCATAGATCTGCATCATGGCATACTAGCTCTTATATTCAATGAAGCAATGGGTGTATGGAACGATCTGCCAGAGGAGGTAGTTGAGGCAGGTACTATTACAATGTTTAAAAGACACTTGGACAGGTAGATGGATAGGACAGGTTTAGAGGGATATGGGCCAAAGGCGGGCAGGTGTAGATGGGGCATGTTGGTCAACAAGGGTGAGTTTCCCTGCGGTCTGACTGTAAGCTTACCATAATGGGGACGTTTGGTTTACTGTCAGGTTTCCCGTCGGGAGTCTAGAGAAGGGTCTCGGATGGAGGAGGGCCAGTCTGGCATCCGAAGAGTGGCCTCCCCAGCTGGTCAGGGGGCAGAGTGCGGGGCCCAGCCACTGGCCCTGCGCCCCCAGGACACCAGCCTGTGTCGGTGGATGATGGGCCTTGACCAGGAAGAGGAGCAGGAGGAAACAGAGATCGAGGAAAGTTTGATGACAATTGTCCCAGCTCCACAGAACTTTCCCCAGCCACACCCCAAGGTAGGATGCAGGGGTCATGGATGCAAGGGTCGTGGGTACAAGCGGAGGCTTGGTTTGGAGGAAGGTTGGAGTGTAGAGGAAGAGTGGAGGGAGTATGGAGGGAGTGTGGTGGGTGGAGGGAGGGTGGAGGAGGGTGGAGGGCGTGGAGGGAGGGAGTGTGGAGGGTGGAGCGGGTGTGGAGGGAGAGTGGAGGAGGCGTGGAGGGGGCGTGGGGGGGTGGAGGCAGGGAGTGTGTAGGGAGGTGGAGGGTGGGCGGGTGGAGGGCGTGTGGAGGGAGGAGGGGTTTGTGCGCTGTGTGTTTGGCATTTGGGAGACTGACATTGCGCACCACTGTCATTGACCAGAGCCCCTGCGACACAAACCCCCACAGCCCAGAACGCATGGGGTTCGAGGGAACTCTCTGCACCATCTCTACATCTCCCCCTCTCTCCCTCTCCGCACCCCTTACCCTTCTCCACCTCTCCCTCTCCTCCCCTGTGCCCCACCTGAGCACCCACCCACCTCTCCCTCCCCCGTCCTATGTTCTAACAATCTGCCTAGCAAGAACCTTCCTCGCCTACGTCAGATTCACGTTCTTGGACCATTGGGATCTCTTCTGTGCAGAGGTGACCTGTACAAGAAGAATGAGTTGCACCTGAACTGGAGGGCCATCAATATTCTGCTGGTGCTTGATGACACTAACTACATCTGCCATCTCTCTGCTGATTTCTGGAGCTGATCTATATATCCCACTGTAAACTTTGACAGCCTTCCTAAAGTGCACAATCCCAGCAATCTTGGTGTCATCTGCAAACTTACTAACTAACGTGTCTTTTTTCTTGTCCAAGTCATTTATATATTTCACAAACAGCAGAGGTCCCAGCACATATCCTTGCGGAACTCCACTAGTCACCGACCTTCAGCCTGAAGATTCTCTTTCCACCACAAGCTGCTGTCTTCTATCAGTGAACTAGTTCTGAATCCATACGATCAAGTCACTGTTAACCCTGTACATCTTAATCTTCTGGATCAGCCAACCATGGGGGACTTTATCAAATCTATATATAACTAAAAGTTGGAAAAAGGGGAAGTACAACGGGATCTGGGGGTCCTTGTTCATCAGTCAATGAAAGTAAGCATGCAGGTACAGCAGGCAGTGAAGAAAGCGAATGGCATGTTGGCCTTCATAACAAGAGGAGTTGAGTATAGGAGCAAACAGGTTCTGCAGTTGTACAGGGCCCTAGTGAGACCACACCTGGAGTATTGTGTGGAGTTTTGGTCCCCTAATTTGAGGGGACATTTTTGCTATTGCAGGAGTGCAGCGTAGGTTTACAAAGTTAATTCCAGGGATGGTGGGACTGTCATATGCTGAGAGAATGGAGCGACTGGGCTTGTATACTCTGGAGTTTAGAATGATAAGAGGGGATCTTATTGAAACATATAAATTATTAACGGTTTGGACACACTAGAAGCAGAAACATGTTTCCGACGTTGGGAGAGTCCAGAACCAGGGGCCACAGTTTAAGAATAAGGGGTAAAGCCCCTGTCCCACTTGGACGACCTATGTCGAGCTTTTTTACTTGTGGACATTTTTTATCAGGTTGGAACCTACTTGAGGCCACGAGTACACGGAGACCACTCACGAGCATGGGGAAGAGTTACGAAGACCTCCCACAACCTTGTGGCGACCATGCTGCGAGTTTGAGTCAAGGGCAAACTCGGCAGAGGTCAGCAATTAGGTCGTACAAGTGGGACAGGCCCTCCTTACGCCATTTAGAACGGACACGAGGAAACACTTTTTCACACAGAGAGTTATGAGTCTGTGGAATTCTCTGCCTCAGAGCGCAGTGGAGGCCGGTTCTCTGGATACTTTCAAGAGAGAGCTAGATAGGGCTCTTAAAGAAAGCAGAGTAAGGGGATGTGGGGAGAAGGCAGGAACGGGATACTGATTGGGGATGATCATCCATGATCACATTCAATGGCAGTGCTGGTTTGAAGGGCCGAATGGCCTACTCCTGCATCTATTGTCTATTGTCCGTGTCGAACATATCTCATCTGACTGCACATGATCCATATTCATCCATTCCCTGAGCTTCAATGTGCCTATCCTCCAGGAGCAGGTTATTGTGTGAGGCAAGAGGAGATTGTGGCTTGGATCTTTCGAGGCGAGGTCTCGGAGGACTCGAGAGTGGCTAATGTTGATCCTTTGTTGAAGAAGAGAATCCAGTGAATTCTAGGCCAGTGTGCCTCACGTCAGTGGTAGGGAAACTATTAGGGGAGGACTCTTTGGGATAGGATTTACTCCCATTTGGAAGAGAATGGGTTAATTGCGGACAGTCAGCATGGGTTTGTACGCGGCAGGTCGTATCTTGCTAACCTGCTTAAGTTGACCAGAGTAGGGAATCGAGGACCAGAGGACATCGGTTTAAAGTGAAGAGGAAAAGATTTAATAGGAATCTGAGGAGTAACGTTTTCACACAAAGTGCGACGGGTGCATGGAACAAGCTGCCAGAGGAGGTAGTTGAGGCAGGGACTATTGAGATGTTTAAGAAACAGTTAGACAGGTACATGGACAGGACAGGCTTAGAGGGATATGGACAAAATGTTTCCACGCTATATCACTCTATGACTAAGCTGTTTGAGGAGGTGACGATGATGATGGACAAGTGTGGGACGGTGGATATTGTCCACATGGATTTTAGTAAGCCACTAGACTAAGTGGGACTGGTTGGGTCCCTGTCACATAGGAGGCTTGGTCCCCAAACGTAATATTCCTCCACCAATACACCACAGGCACAGCTAATTTCCCCTCATCCCTAGCACTCTCCCCCTCCTCTTCACCCTCCATCTTCTTCCCCCTCCTCCTCCCTTCCCCCAATCCCTCCCTCACCTCTCTCTACCTCTCCTTTCCCCTACCCTCAGTCACTCCCTCCTCTCCCCTCCCGACCTCCCTCTATCCCCCACTTCCCCCCAATCCTCACCTCCCCCTATCCACCCCACTATCCCTCCTCACCTCTCCTCCCTCCTCTCCCTCCATTCCCCACTCCATACCTCCCCCCTCCTCCCCCAATCTCCCTCCTCCCTCTTCTTTTCCCTCTCCTACCTTCCCCCAATTCCCCCTTCACCTTTCCAAGATTGACAAGGATGTTGCCAGGACTAGAGGATGTGAGCTATAGGGAGAGGTTGAGAAGGCTGGGTTTCTATTCCATGGAGCGCAGGAGGATGAGGGGAGATATTATAGAGGTGTACAAAATCATGAGCGGAATAGATTGGGTAGATGCACAGTCTTTTGCCCAGAGTAGGGGAATTAAGAACCAGAGGACATAGGTTCAAGGTGAAGGGGAAAAGAATTAATAGGAATCCGAGGTGTAACTTTTTCCACACAAAGGGTGGTAGGTGAGGCTGGGACTATTCCATTGTTTAAGAAAATGATAGTTAAGACAGGTACGAAGGGCTGAATGGCCTACTCCTGCACCTAATTTCTATGTTTCTACATGGATAGGACAGGTTTGGAGGGATATGGACCAAGTGCAGGCAAGTGGGACTAGTGTAGCTGGGACATAGTTGGCCAGAGTGGGCGAGTTGGGCCAAAGGGCCTGTTTCCACACTGTATCACTCTTCCATGACTCTTCCACTGAAACACCGGTCACGTGGCCAGACTCAATTCCCAACAAATGTCCAGTGTGTTCCCTTCTTGGGTTGGACTGTCCACAGACTTTCAACAAAACCTCTTGGACACATCTCACAAACTCTGCCCCGTCTATGCCTTTGGCACCGAGTAAGCCCCAGTCAATATTGGGGAATTTAAAGTCACCACTAAGACAACCCTAACCATGGCATTCCCTCTTTCTCTTTTCCTCCCCCACCCAAAATGCACCACTTCTCGTTTTCACCCAACGCTAAAATGCCAGTTTCCTTTATCATCTTTACTATTTTGCATATCTTTCATACATTGATCTTTATCCCTCTACTTCATCATCTATATCTCTCATTTCCCTTCGCTAACTAATCTAAAGTAGGGTCTTGACCTGAAATGGCACCCATTACTGCTCCCTGTCCCGCTGAGTTACCCCAGCATTCTTCTTCTTATAGGATTCCGGCAGTGTAGACGCTGCTAAGCGTATTACTGACCTCCACAGGTCAAAATTTGAACTAAATTCTTACATACAGTCCTGTAACATGCAGGAATTGAAGAACAGCCCTGGATATCAGCTGATGTTTCTCACTGTGCCCAAACAAAGATAAAACAGAAAAAGCCTCAACTCCAAGTCCTGTCAGTCTAGCAAACAATGCCTTTCACATCGAGTTGCTAAAATGGGCTCTCGGGGGTCCCTCATGCCACCAGAACAAATCCCATGATGCTCCTCACCTTTCTTAATTTTTTATTAATGACATGGATCAGAGAACTAGTTCTGCCCAGATCCCGAGGCTCTATAAGCAAGCTCAGTTGGAACAATTTAACCAGTATCTGCAGTTCCTTTTCAAAATGGCAGGCAGTCAATAGTGTGCTGCAAGGCTCGGGATCAGTGGGGTATTGCATTATACGCGTGTGTGTGCGTGTGTGTGTATTTGCCTTTGAATCACATCACGAAAATCCGATGCCGAAACGGGGAAATTGCTTACATATTATTTCACGAGTTTTTTACTAAAATTGTTCACCAACCTGACTTTTTTTTTCAACGTGGTAACGGGGAAATTTTTACATATTCCGGTAGAGATATACCTTATGATTTCAAAAATCCCGTCGACTTGGTTAATTATTGTTTTAGTTATTTCTTCAAATTCTTCACCAATCTGAAGGTAAAATTAACTAAAGCTGAAGCTAACCGGCTGATGAAGTCACAATGTCTACTCCTCACGGCAAGCTGCGCAGATTTTTCAAGGTGCAGCCTGTTAGCCACTCTTTTCCACGAGCTGCCCCCCCCCCCCCCACCAAAACTCGCACTCCGACGGCCAACCCGAGAAATGCCGACGAGCACCCGAGTGTGGCCGGCCGTAGCTCCCTGGAGATCACCGGCGCTCACGAGTACCCCGACTTGTTTTTGAAAAAACTTTTTTCTCCTCACGGCCTGTGCAGCGAGTGAAGCCCTTCCCCCGCTGCTACCCGCTCCCTCCCTCCCCCTCCCCCCGCTTCGGGATTCCCGAGAGATGCAGAGTCGGCCCCTGTACTCTCTCTCTCTCTCCCCGGCCTCTTTCCACTTTTCGCAGCCCGCTCACTCGCCCAGCTCTCCCCCCTCCCCTCCACCCCCTCCTCTCTCCCTCTTCCCCTCCCCCTCTCCTCTTCTCTTCCCCCTCCACTCTCCTGCCTCCACCTCTCACCCTCCCGACTCCACCTCTCTCACCCCCCTCCTCTCTCCCCCTCCCTCTCCCCTCTACTTCATCTCCCCCCCATCCTCCCCCTCCCACTCTCTGACCCCTCACTATCCTCCTCCACCACCCCTCTCCTCCACCTCTCCTCCCCCCTCTCCCCTCCCCTCTCTCCTGCCCTCCTTTTCCCTCTACTCTCTCTCCCCCCTCCCCCTCCTCTCTCCTCCCACCCTCTGGCTACCCTCCCCATCCTCCACCCCCCCCTCTTCTCTCCATCCACCTCCCTTCCCCCTCCATCCACCGCCCTTCTCCCCTCCTCTCTCCCCCTCGCCTCACTTCCCCCTCCCTCCCTCCACCTTTGCCCCCCCTCTACCCCCACTCCGCCTCACCACCCCCTCCCCTATTCTCTCTCCCCCTCCCCCCTCTGCGCCTCCCATCCCCATCTCCCTTCCACCCCACTCCCCCTCCTCTCTCTCCCCCTTCCCCCTCTCTCCCCTTCCACTCCCTCTGCCCCCCCCTCTCTCTCCTCTTCCCCCCCCCCTCTGGCCACCCCTTCTCCCCTCCACCTCTCAACCCCCCTTCCAGCCATGTGTGTGGGGGGTGGTTTGTGTGTGTGTGACGCCGCAGGCTCCCCCCCCCCCCCCCCCCCCCCCGCAACCACAGGTCCCCCTTGGTCTAGTATATATTAACAATTGAGACGAGGGAATTAAATGTAACATCTCCATGTTTGCAAATGACACAAAGCTGGGTGGCAGTGTGAGCTGCGAAGAAGTTGTTATGATGCTGCAGGGTAACTTGGATAGGTTAGGTGAGTGCATGGCAGATGCAGTATAATGTGAATAAATGTGAGGTTATCCACTTTGGTGGCAAGAACTGGAAGACAGATTATTATCTGAATGGTGTCAGATTGGGAAAGGGGAGTTGCAACGAGACCTGGGTGTGCTTGTACATCAGTCGTTGAAAGTAAGCATGCAGGTACAGCAGGCAGTAAAGAAACCTTCTTGGCCTTCATTGCGAGAAGATTTGAGTTCAGGAGCATGGAGGTCCTACTGCAGTTGTACAGGGCCCTGGTCAGACCGCGCCTGGAATATTGTGTGCAGTTTTGACCTAATTTGAGAAAGGACATTATTGCTATTGAGCGAGTGCAGCGTAGGTTCACCAAGTTAATTCCCAGGATGGCGGGACTGACATATGATGATAGACCAGGTCGACTGGGCTTGTATTCACTGGAATTTAGGATGAGGGGATCTTATCTTATAGCAACATATAAAATTCTTAAAGGAGGGATCTTACATAGAAATATATAAAATTATAAAAGGACTAGACAAGCTAGATGCAGGATAAATGTTCCCAATGTTGGGCGAGTCCAGAACCAGGGGCCACCTAGACTAAAATAAAGGGGAGGCCATTTAAGACTGAAATGAGAAAAAATGTTTTCATCCAGAGAGTTGTGAATTTGTGTAAATCCCTGACAGAGGGCAGTGGAGGCCAAATCACTGGATGGATTTAAGAGAGTTGGATAGAGCTCTAGGGGCTAGTGGAATCAAGCGATATGGGAAGAAGGCAGGCACAGGGTATTGATTGGGAACGATCAGCCATGATCACAATGAATGGCGGTGCTGGCTCGAAGGGCCAAATGGCATCCTCCTGCACCTATTTTCTATGTTTCTATGATTGGACAAGCTAGATGCAGGCAAACTGTTTCCGATGTTGGGGGAGTCCAGTATCAGGGGTCACAGTTTAAGAATAAGGGGTAGGCCATTTAGGACTGAGATGAGGAGAAACTTTTTCACCCAGAGAGTTGTGAATCTGTGGAATTCTCTGCCACAGAAGGCAGAAGAGGCCAATTCACTGGATGTTTCAAGAGAGTTTGATTTTGGTTTTAGCGCTAAAGGAATCAAGGGATGTGTGGAAAAAGCAGGAACGGGGTACTTATTTTAGATGATCAGCCATGATCATATTGAATGGCGGTGCTGGCTCGAAGCTGCAGCCACTCCGCCTCAGTGGATGCACCGTCCAGTATGTCCTCTCTGAGTGCCGCCGTGATAGTCTCCATGATCAGTAATGTAACTCCTCCACCTCTTTACCTCGCTCTCCATCACGTGTGAAACATGGAAACTCCACAACATTGAGCTGCCACTATTGTCCATCTCACAACCATGTTTCCCAATGTTCACAACATCATAGTCCCAAACACTGATCCAGGCTCCAAGCTCAACTGCTTTCCTCACAATACTCCTTGCATTATAATCAACACAGATCAGCCCATGAGCATCCATATTCCTTCACCCCTTTTTGCCTGTCTTTCCTTTGAAACTTGTGGTCCTAACTTTTACCATCGCATTACTCCTCCCAATTTCTGACCTGCTCTGGTTCCCACCTCCCTGCCTCTCTTAAACTCTCCTGTCTGTATAGCACTAGCGAACCTCCCTCAAGGATACTGGTGTCCAGCTCAGATCACGCCGACCCTCTTGTACAGGTCACCTCTGCACCAGAGATCCCTCTGGTCTAAGAGTCAGAATCCCTGCGATGGTGGTGCCACCCTGTACTAGGCTAACCCTGTTGTTGTTTGATGCCAGGAAGCTGAGGTCCCTGCAGAAGCCTCCACCGCGGGGAGGGAGCGCTACAGACCGCAGGGCAAGTGTTGCCATCGAAAGTCCGACAAGCAGCAGCAGGCGCCCAGATCCATGGACAGGGTGGAGTTGGCGGGGCACCAGCAGCAGGTAGCTGAGTTGCCCAGGTCCGTGGGCAGGTTGGAGCTGGAGGTGCCCAGAGACTCGGCGCCCTCTCCCTGTGCTACCTTCTGGATGCCGCGTTGTGTGCAGATGATGCTGAAGAGCCAGCGCACCCGTCTGCCCTCCAGCAATGCCGTCACCTTTGACCAGTTTGGAAACATCTCCTCGGTGCAGCGTCTGGAGGCCGGCCGTTTCCGCTGGCACCGCCCCGCGCCCGTCTTCCAGCTGCTGGAGGAGGCGACAGGCTGCGGCAGATGCCGTCGGCGCGGCGACCCGCCCCTCAGGCGCCTGGTGTTCCGGAGCCCACCCCTGCCGCTCCGCCCCGGCACCGGGAGAAGGACGGGAATGCCGGGGAGAGCCGCCGGCAAACCGCCCAGTGCCGGTGTCGCCGTGGGCCAGAGGTCGATGCTGCCCCACGCCCAACCCTCTCCCGACTTCCCAGAGTTTATTCCCGACGGGCCGAAGGACAGGAATCATCCCCACTGCGGCCGGCACCCTCAATGGGAGGCGTCATCACTGGATCAACTTCAGCCCATCAGCAGCAGCCTAGTGCTCCCGCCCATTGCCCTGGAGCAGCTGGCTGTAGACCTCTCATTGTAGGCCCAGAGATACAGTTGTGTGTAGCAATGTGCCAACTACTACCCTCCCCTCATCTCCTCCCCTCCACGCCCCACCACCGTTATCTCCTCCCCACTCCTCCCCTCCACCGTCATTTCCTCCCCTCCACGCCCCACCACCGTCATCTCCTCCCCACTCCTCCCATTTCCTCCCTCCACGCCCCACCACCGTCATCTCCTCCCCACTACTCCCCTCC
Source organism: Okamejei kenojei (assembly GCA_035221665.1). Lineage (NCBI taxonomy): Eukaryota > Metazoa > Chordata > Chondrichthyes > Rajiformes > Rajidae > Okamejei > Okamejei kenojei. Next base: position 197,586,832 of record CM069131.1, read on the forward strand.
CCACCCATCATCTCTCCTCTCCGCCTCTTCTCCCTCCCTTCCACCTCAACTCACTCCCCTCCAGTCTTCCATTCTCCCCTCCTCTCCTGCCCCTCCCATCCTTTCCCCTCCCCCCTCCCATCCTTTCCCCTCCCCCCTCCCATCCTTTCCCCTCCCCCCTCCCATCCTCCCTCCCCCGTTACCTAGTGTGGACAACACATTAACAAGTAACGCCCCACCCCTTCCTGCAAAGGCGGCAGGACAATCTTGTAAAGGATTTGCTTACAGTTAACATCAGGACAAGAGAGTTTAATGTGCGTAATGGGACAATAAAATACGTATTGCTGTAGCTTTGCAGCCCCTTAACGAAATGAACTCACAAATGACTCATAATTATTGCAATAACACTTAGATAAATAAATATTCATGGACAATAGATTAACTAAATAACAGTAATGCTTGCTAACCAGTCGAGCATCCAGCAACACAATCTGTAGATGATAGTTGCTGAGGTTAGACACAAACTGCTGGAGGTCAGGCAGCATCTCTGGTGAAAAGGAATAGGTGAAGTTTCTCCAGACTGTCAGGAGAGAGCGAAAATAGAGCTACTAAAAGTTGCAGAACAAATCAGAGCCAGCACCGATGATTCAGGAAAGGTGGAGCCCACAATGATCGATTGTTGGCTGGTGAGGAGGTGGTAGTAGATACAGCACGGAAACAGGCCCTTCGGCCCACCGGGTCCGCACCTTAATTAACACCATCCTACAGACACCAGGCTAATTAACCTACATACCTGCTGTACGTCGAAACCGGAGCATCCGGAGAAATTGGGAAGGTCACGGGAAGAAAGTACAAAATGCGTGCAGACAGCACCCGTAGTCAGGATCAAAGATCCCAGAGGATCCTCTAGCATCGTTGGTCAGGATCGAACCCGGGTCTCCGGCGCAGCATCCGCTGTAAGGCAGCAACTCTCCCGCTGCGCCGCCGTGACCGCCCAGGGCATGATGATGCCATACAGTGAAGGGAGGGAGTCGGGGCGGGGGGAAGAGAGTGAGTGAGGGAAGAGAGAGTGAGTGAATGGGGGGGGGGGGGGGGGGGAGGGAGAGAGAGAGTGAGTGCGGGAAGAGAGAGTGAGTGAATGAGTAGGGGGGAGGGGGCGCTCTCCCCCGCGGCCGCCACGCACAAAATGGCGCCGCTCCCATCCCGCGCCTCCTGCGCGGGACCAACGGCCGCGGGGTGGAACGTGCTGGAGATTGGGGGGGGGGGGGGTGTGGTCGTGGCCTTATTGGGTGGGGGTTACGTGACAGAGCGCTTTGTTTTTTCGAGAAGGTGTGATTTGAATTTTAATCTTGTGTGATTTTCTCTGCCATTTCCTTTATAAGGAAGCAGTTTGTCCATTTCCACCTCTAACTGAGTGATGTCACGTAAAGGCACCTCACCAAGACTGAATGTTTGTGCTATACGTCTTATTCAGATCTTCCCTCACAACATTCCAGTCAGTGTTCCAGGCTTTATCGATCTCTCCAGGTTTAGCTTCCATATTTTTCAGCAAACTGCTCATTGAAAGTGTAGAAAACCTTCTTCCCATAGGACGCTGCCTGTGTGGAAATTTCCCGCTGGATGGTCCAGGACTTGTAGTAATCATTGACAGTTTGGTAATCCTTGAAGGGTTTGTATTCCCATTTTGTGTCGTTATTACAAAAGGATGCATTATCTGCGACTGAAGCTGTGCAGACGGCAGTTACAAGACGTTCACTGCCTCTCCATCGGCAGCGACTGAGTCCTTCAGGTCTGTGCTGCTTACAAGAGTGCTGTGAGTGTACCGGGGTCTCTGAATCACAGAAAACCCCACAGAAAGGACATTTCTTAGTACAATTGAATATTCATTTGAACAGCTCATCCCTGAGTCTAATGGATAATTCTTCTATCTTTGCTTGGACATCCCAGCCTGTTACCTCACTGAGGAGTCTCTGCTCCATAGCTTCAATAGATGGCAGAACTGCTTCTGCCCATTTCTTGCCATCACCGTCACTGTGAAACAGAACAACTTTCATTTCATCTTTGGGCATTGAGATTCTAGTGTTTAACTTTTCAACAAACATGTCCAGGAAGCTCTGAGCATTTCCAGCAAAGTTGTGCATCACTGCATCCTCAACAATCTCTTTAACTTACCCAGTGATCTGTGTGAGGATTCCTTTAGCCAGATGGGTAAATGTGCTCTCTCCATCACGTTGTGTCTTGCAGTGTTCAATAACCTGCTGATGGAGCCAGTCTTTGGCCAAATTCTCACGGTTAGTGATATACTGGTGATAGTCATCAAATGTATCCCTTTGTTTCAAGTGCACCAGGAGGGCCACAGTGAAGTTGTTGCGGAGACTGTACTTTATCTCAGGGTCATTTTGTTTCATATCATCCACGATGTTCACACTGAGAGCCTTGAGGGTAGCGTCTGTGAGGGCTGGCAAGAAACAAGATTATGCAAACTGTTCTGCTTGTGTCTGATTCTCATCCTGCTCTGTGTAAATATCCATGAAGAGATCAAAGTATTGACCCTTCATGTTTGCCAGTCTTTGCCGCGGGTCGTGTTTCTGGATGAACCTCGTCTGCATCTCTTGGAATCTTGGTACAGCGTAACCACACATGTGATGTTTAAACTCAGCCCTGAATTCCTCACTCAATGTGAAGTTTGGGTGTGAAATATTGTTAATTTTCTCCTCTATAATATTCAAAAGTTCAATGCAATATCTAATGTCATAATCCATGTCTGTTTTTGTGATGTCACTGATCCATTGATGGCATTCATCCTCGAGGGACTGTGTTATCATTGCTGCATGATCAACATCTGATTGGTGCGAGGATAGCCAGATTGTGGTTTTAGCACGTCTCATCCATGTCGTGTTGATGTGTTTACCTTCAATTTGAAAGCACCGGGTTCCCTGTTTGCAGAGAGATTTTCTTTCTAGCATTTTATTAATCACCCTCCCTTGAGTCGCTGTGTTCTCTCTAAGAAGATTTTCAATCTCCAATTCAATGTTTCTTTCTCTACAGGGCTGATAGTCCAGCTGTGACACTGTCTCTTGCCACATCTTTCCAAAGGCAGCTTGCAGTTCCTTGTCACCCAACACCCGATTTGCCCGTTTACACTTTAATAAAAGCTCCTTGACCTGTTGTTCGATCTTCTGATGAAATTTATTCCAACTATCATCCACTTCCTGCAGTCCCACACGTCTGTTCACAGCATCCTTACATCTGTGCATTGAATCGTCCTGAAGCCGTCTACATAAACTGGAGATGCTGAGCTTGAATTTCTCCCTGTATTTCTCCATCAGCTGCACGTTATCAGCCCCACTTTCAAACAGAGCTTTTAGTTTATCCAGAGTCTCACCCTCCCTTTTGTTAATCTCCATCCTGATCTCACGTTCCAGTGTTTGGAGCAGTAGGTTGAGGTCACCTCTGGCATTGTTTACTGTGTTTTCAGCTTCATTTCCCCAGGAGTGTGTGAATTTGCGGAGCTCCCACTCCCAGTCCTTGTACTTCACAGAGAGCTGGTTGTAAGCCTCTGCGAACAGACTGTTCTGGAAGCTGAAAATGAAATGCTCCCAAAGGCCAGTCATCCATTTGGTAAAGTCTGGGATTGTGAAAGCTCCTTGGTCTGGTTTCCCTTTGAGTAAACATTGAATGAGACTCTTCTTCAGTTGGAAGACATGTTCACTATAGCCAGTGTTGACGGCAGCCATTGGGGGCGTACCTTGCCACAGACCAGGGATGTACCAGTTATCCTTGTCAGCATCATAGTCCATCACATCACGGAACATTACTCCCTCCACCTTCTCCAGTTTTGCTGCAGCCTCTGTCATCTTATCCAGCTGTCCCAGTAGTTTCTGACGGCCTCTCAGATTCTGCTCATGTGCACTCACATCTCCAACATTCTAGTGGACAAATATACACTTTGGCCTTTTCCCCGCCAGTTTCATGCGGAGTAAGGAATGAACAACAATCTGTAAAATATCTTTCATCTCTGCGATGTTTTCCATGCTTATGTTTACCAACGTTACGTTGCTTAATCCCACCACGAATGTTGCCAGCTCATTGTCGTGTTCGTAGCTGTCTGTTAGTGTTGCAAGTTCGAGAGCTCTCAGCCACTCCGTGTCAATGACCAGGATGAAGTCACAGCCCAGCTCCTCCGCCAGGCTCCCTGTGACCTTCATCAGCTGCATGTAGGCCCCTCGAGTACATCGGCCGCTGCTCACAGCAAACCGCAAACAGAACATTGTATTGAGGAGAGTGGACTTGCCTGTGCTCTGAACTCCAATCACTGTCAGCACAAACACTAGGGAAGCACGTCCCACCTTCTCGGCCACTGCTCTCAGTACAGCAGTGATCCATAAAACAGGAACGTTGGAGACGTCTCCATCAATGAGCTCCAGTGGGAACCCATCCAGCAACAGCTCAGCAGCAACACCCGGTAACTGAAGCACATGGGGGTGGATCTGTGTTTGTTGCTTGATGTTGTGTTGTGTCACTGAGAGTTCATAAACCTGGCCCAGTTCCCTCGTGAAGTGCTCAAGCCCCAGGGAACTATCAGTCATCTTCTGATCCATGTCCTTCAGCTCCTTGACCTTGTGCTTTGAGTCTGCTCAGTTCTTTATAATCCCTGCGCAATCCTGCCATGATTTCCCTTGATTTACTGTCCAGCATCAGCTTCAGCCACTGCAAGGAAATGGCCCTGTCATCCCTACCAGGACAGGTGAGGTGGTCAATGAACATCTGCATCTCCACCGACAGGCTCTGTCTGAGCTGAGCTCCCCGGATTCTTTTCTTGTCTTGGTCCAGCTCCTGGTTATACTTCTCTGTGGATCTGTCCCCGCGGAGTTTCATCCGAGACTTCTCTTTCTCAACTTTAGACAGCCCTTGCCAGGGCTTTCCATGAAAGGGCAGCACTCTCTTTTTATACCCAGTGATGTCTGCAGGGTCAAGACTGCCCAGTATTTTGGTCAGGTCCTTGGCCCGTTGTATTTCGGGCTGATGTTCATCAACCTGAATCCCACTTTCTCTCGCAATGTTACCCATTTGTTCCAGACTCAGGAAGCTCTGGTCCCTGTCCCTCATTGGAATCACTTGTTTTACCTGAGAACGAAGTTCTTCCACAAGTTTGGCCTCGTTTACATTTGTCCGAACAATGCATTGTTGACGTTGTAACTTCAGATATTTGAACAGTTTCTTTACCTGCTCAGGGGTGATATGTTGCTCACTGATGTAAGTGTTCACTATCAGAAAGAGTTTTGCCGGTGACTGTGCGAGAGAGGTGAGGAATTCTCTTTCCTTCTCACCGATAACGTCAATGAAAATAAAGAGAGCAGCAGAGACTTTTGCCAGAAAACGAGTGTGTCCCTGGTAAGTTTCAGCATCACCTCGGAGGTTAATGAATGCAGCAGCCTCCGGGAAAATGTCCGTGTTGCATTGCCCAGAAGGTAGATACCAACTGATCTCAGCCATCCCATCCGATATCTCACGGGGCACATTCCCACATTCCATCCCGGAGTGCAGGAAGATGTTCTGCTGCAGCTGGGTCTGGCTCAAGGTGAGATTGAGGAGTCTGGATTTGGACACTGTGCACCTTCCGAGTCTGAGGAAGGAGACAGTTGGCACGGTTGCTGTCACGATGGGCATCTCCACAACGGGGCTGTTCCCTGTGGGAGATTGTGGGCACCACATTTTAACAATGGGCCTCATGGCCCAGAGGAGAAAGGTGGCACCAGGCTCTTCCATGGGTCCCCTCACCTTGTCCCTGGGGTAACTGTGCCCTTCCGGCAGCAGAAAGGGTAATGCAAGTTGGCACAGAGACATCTTCAGCATCAGTTCCTGCTGGAGAGAGGGGTCGGCACAGAGGAAAATGGCACCAATGATATCCAGAGGGTTAATCCCAGAATCTCCTGGCCCTTGTGCTTGAAAGTAATGGCTGAAATTTTCTTCTTCATCTTCATTGTCTTTGCAAGATTGAGCAGGAGGCCATTCAGGATTCCTCGCCAGTGAATTAGCTGAGAGGATCCTTTGGAGAAATCGCCAAGGAAGATCTTCTGGTCGAGTTGGTTTGCTGTCGTCCAGTTTACCCCAGGATACCTCCCGCATGGACGTCAGTGACAGTTTGTGAGGATAATGATCCTGTAAACCCAAATCCCTCACAAGTTGTAGGGGGCTCCGATTTTCAGTCTGGTTATTTTCAACTGGTGGAACACCAATCATTCCCTGTGGCAGACCTGGTGAATACCGGTGAGATGGATGCTCTGATCCCCAATTGTCTCCATGGTCGGCCTCGCTCTGTAGTTTCGACATCAGGTCCTTGGCCCGTTGTATTCCAGGATGATGTTCATCGACCTGAATCCCACTTTCCCTCGCAATGTCACCCATTTGTTCCAGACTCAGGAAGATTTGGTCCCTGTCCCGCATTAGAATCACTTGTTTTATCTGAGAACGAACTTTTTCCACAAGTTTGGCCTCGTTTACATTTGTCCGAACAATGCATTGTTGAGGTTGTAACTTCAGATCTTTGAACAGTTTCTTTACCTGCTCAGGGGTGATGTGTTGCTCACCGATGTGAGTGTTCACTATCAGAAAGAGTTTTGCCGGTGACTGTGCGAGAGATGTGAGGAATTCTATTTCCTTCTCACCGATAATTTCAATGAAAATAAAGAGAGCAGCAGAGACTTTTGCCAGAAACCGAGTGTGTCCCTGGTAAGTTTCAGCATCACCTCGGAGGTTGATGAATGCAGCAGCCTCCCAGAAAATGTCCGTGTTGCTCTTCCCAGAAGGTAGATACCAGCTGATCTCAGCCATCCCATCCGATAACCCACGGGGCACATTCCCACATTCCATCCCAGAGTGCAGGAAGATGTTCTGCTGCAGCTGGGTCTGGCTCAAGGTGAGATTGAGGACTCTGGATTTGGACACTGTGCACCTTCCGAGTCTGAGGAAGGAGACAGTTGGCACGGGTGCTGTCACGATGGGCATCTCCACAATGGGGCTGCTCCCTGTGGGAGATTGTGGGCACCACATTTTAACAATGGGCCTCATGGCCCAGAGGAGAAGGGTGGCACCAGGCCCTTCCATGGGTCCCCTCACCTTGTCCCTGGGGTAACTGTGCCCTTCCGGCAGCAGAAAGGATAATGCAAGTTGGCACAGAGACATCTTCAGCATCAATTCCTGCTGGAGAGAGTGATCAGCACAGAGGAAAATGGCAGCAATGATATCCAGAGGGTTTATCCCAGAATCTCCTGGCGCTTTCACTTCAAAGAAATCACTGAAGTCTTCATCGTCACTGTTGTGACCATCTAACAACTGAGCAAGCGGCCATTCTGGATTCCTCACCAGTGAATGAGAGGATCATTTGGAGAAATCGCCAAGGAAGATCTTCTGGTCGAGTTGGTTTGTTGTCATTCAGTTTACCCCAGGATACCTCCCGCATGGACACCAGTGAGAGTTTGTGAGGATAATGATCCTGTAAACCCAAATCCTTCACAAGTAGTGGAGTGGTCAAGTTTTCAGACCAGCTATTTACAGTTGATGAAGCACTCGCCATTCCCTCTGACTGGGTGAATGTACTTCTATGATCTGTATGCTCTTTCCCAGAGAGGTGGTTCTTATCCTGGAGTTCCTGTCTTGTAAATTGCAGTTGGGTGAATCTTCACCAGTTGTACGTTTCTGTCCCAGTATCTACCTTGAGGCCTGGCTCCTATTTCACAATATAGCACGATGCCCGGATACTGGCCCAGGATTTATCGAGTTGTCCGGTCTCCTGTCCCGGAATATTTCACAGAACCCAGATTACCAAGTTGTGGTGTGTTGGAGTGCTTGGAGTCCCTATCCTGGGATCACAGGGCGGGCCACTTCTTTGGTTCTGACTGATGATCCTCCTGTTGTCCTGACACCGTGTGTTTCAAGTACAGTCAGTGTGTGATCACCGTGGGTACCTGGAATTGGTCACCAGAATTATACATGGCCTTGGAATTGGATTATTATTGTCACGTGTATCGAGAGACAGTGAAAAATTCTGCACACTATATAGTCAAATCATACCATACATGATACAATGAAGCCTTACAAAAGTACAACAAGTAGCATAAAAATAAATATACCAGTGTAGAATGTAGTCTACCATGTTACAGTTACAGTGAAAGTGCAGATTAAAACATGCAAGAATCCTCAATGAGCCGTTGCTGTTGGTTTATTATTGGTATTACTGTTGTTAGATTGTGAGATTGGGATTATCCCTGTTTTTTATGGGAGGACCATTCAATAGTCTGACAGCGTTCCTGAATCTGGTAGGATGTGCCTTCACCTGTGCAGACGGGACATCGAAGGACGAGAAGCTGAAGCGAAGAAGTGGAAGCGAAGATTGCGAACAGTAACGAACGCTGAAAAGTCAAATAGCAGAATGGACATGACGCCTAAAAGCCAAATAACCGAACGGACATGACGCCGACAAGCCAAATAACCGAAAGGGCACAACACCGAAAGGATACGAACCCGAATGGACTCCACGCGAAAGGACAACATGCAGAATGGACACAACGTCGAAAAGCTGCTGAACGGACATGACGTTTCCAGGGACGGGATTTGTCCAAGACCTTGTCAACGATTGGTCCAGACCTCTGGTCCATCACATCACTGGCCGGGTGAGACGAGAGGGATTTTTTTAAATTTTCCTTTGCCACTTTTGGACTTTCCTGAATATAAAATAAAACCCCGTGTGATTGGAACTTTCGGTTGATTTAACAAAATGATAATCCAAATTGGTTCCATAGATATTTACACCAACAGTACCGCTGAAACAATTATATTTTGACTACCAGAATACATACACTACCGTGCATCTTGAAGCCCAGTGGTCCTTTGGGTGTGAATCGAGAAACCAGACAAAAAAAAATTACTGTTTTAACGAATATCTTAGCTCCCCGGGTTGGTTCAGTGATATGACAGTTCTGGTCGTTTAGCGTTCGGGGTTGGAAAAGTTCTAGAGAAAACCTTTATCAAATGCATTGGGTGAAATTAAACAAATTTCAGAACCAGTTTTCGTCTTATCTAACCGACCATTTGGCGTCGTGGTCATTTGGCTTTTCGGCATCATGCCCTTTCAGTTATTTGGCTTTTCGGCATCATGCCCTTTCAGTTATTTGGCTTTTCGGCGTCGTGTCCATTCGGTTATTTGGCTTTTCGGTGTCATTTCCGTTCGGTATCTTGGCTTCCACTTCTTCGCTTTGGCTTCTCGTCCTTTGACGTCCCGTCCAGGTACCGTGCCTTCATGCTTTTGTAATCACTGTCTGATGGAATCGAGGGAAAAGACCATGGTGTGAGTGGTCTTTGATTATGTTGGCTATTTTCCTGAGGCAGCGTGAAATGTTAGTGTAGTCCATGGTTGGTGGTGGGGGTGGTAGTCTGGTCTGTGTGATGGATTGGACTATATCCGCAACTTGCTACAATATCTTGTGTTCTTGGACAGAGAAGTTTCCAAACCAAGTTGTGATGCAATTGGATAGAATGCTTTCTGCTGTGTATCTTTTTTGAGACCATATCTGAAGGATTGTGTACAAACCTGGTGCCCTTACCTAATGAAAGGCGCACTTTCTATAGAGGTGTTGCATTGAAGATTCTCCAGACAGCTTCCTGGGGTAAAATCAGAGAATCCGGGAAGTGCTCAGGGGTTCAGGCTGCGTCTATGGAGAGAGAAACAGTGTCCAAGTTTCAGGTTTACACGGGTTTGTCACACGAGGTATCCAGGGCCAGGGAAACAATCTCAGAGTAAGGGTGGGCTATAAATGATCAAGTTGCGGAGAAACCTCTTCAGCATTTTGCCTTATGACAGACACTGGCAATAATGGGAAAGTTAAAATCCCCTACTAGGACAACCTTATTTGTCCTGCAGCTGTCTGCAATCCCCTGGCATATTTGCTCTTCTAATTCCCGTTTACTATGTGGGAGTCTGTCGTACATTCCCCACAAGGTGTACATTGAGCTTGTGGGGAATGTACTTGTGGGGCCAGCCCTGTCCTTCTCAATCAGGTTTCTATAATGGCTACAACATTAAATCACAAGTACTTATCCATGCCCAGAGTTCACCTGCCTTAACCTCTCAGGCCATTCACATTAGAATACCGCAAGTGCAATTCAAACCAACAGTCCGTTCTCTCTCCCTGCCTATTCTGTCCACTGCACTTTCCTTCATCACCATCTTTACCGATTTCCAGCCTCTTATCTGCCTCAGTACAGTATCGGATCCCACCCTCTTACCAATCTAGTTTAAACCCACCCGTGTGGCACCAGTGAACCTGCCTGCCAGGATTTTGCCCCCACTACAGTTAAGATGCAACCCATTCCTCTTGTACAAGTCACATCTGCCCCGAAGAGATCCCAATGACACAGAAATATGAATCCCTGCCCCCTGCACCAACTCCTCAGCCACACATTCATCTCCCCCATCTTCCAGTTCCTACTCTCACTAGCACGTGGCAATGGAAACAATCCAGAGATCACTTCCCTGGAGGTCCTGCTTTTTAGCCTTTTATCTAACTCCGATACTAATTTTATAGAACCTCCTTCCTTTTCCTGGCTATGTCAATTGCGCCAACATGCATAACGACTTTTGGCTGCTCCCCCTCCAATGAGAATGTCATACAACCGCTCCGAGACGTCCTGGACCCTGGCATCAGGGAGGCAGCACACCATCCTGGAGTCCCCACTGCTGCTGCAGAATCTCCCGTGTGCATCTCTAACTAAAGAATAACCTACTATTATGGGTGCCTGATCTTAGCCTTACCTGCTGAGCCTCAGTGCCAGGCTTGGAACCACAGCCCTGTCTGGTACAGCTGTTCAAACGTGATGTGTCATCCACCCGACATCACCCAAAAGGGTGTACCTGTGGAAGGGTGATGACCACAGGGGTCACCAACACTCCATGTCGATTTTCCATCCTCGTGGTCACCCAACTTCTCTCTTCCTTGGGCTTACTATACATCTTGTCCAAGAAACTCTCATTCTCCCACATGGTCCTGAGGTCATCCAGCTGTAGCTCTAGTTCCATAATGTGGTCTTTAAGGAGCTGCATTTGGTCACAATTCCCACCAGTGTAATCATCAGGGACACCAGTTTCCCTGACTTCCCACATCCTGCAGGAGGAGCATTGCACCAACTTACTTTCCATCACCACTGCAACCGAACCAAGAAAGAGAGAAATAAACAAGTCACAAGATTCACACACACAAGCAGACTGCACCTTCCCCCTCTGATTGTCTCCTTGCCTCAGCCTCTTTGTCAAAGACTCTCATTTGACCTCAACAACAGCCTACTCCACTACACTTTGCCTTATTTTTATTAGCTGTTCAATTACCATATTTGGATGCTCCAACCAGTTCACCAAGTGCCTTTACATTGTCCTCCTCTCTAGTTAACTGCTTGCAGATGCCTCCACTAATCCGCTACTCACGTTTTAAGTTCTCCTGTGCTTTTCTAAGACTGAAATTTGATTTATGTCTATGATTAGGGTGGGAATTCACTTGGAGTGCAGGAGACTGAGGTAGGCTCTTATAGAGATGTCGAAGATCATGAGAGGAATAGATAACGTAAATGTAGTCTGTAAACTGTACCATTCTATCAATAACTGGCTCGATTGTAATCATGCATTGTCTTTCCACTGACTGGTTAGCACACAACAAAAGCCTTCCACTGTACCTTTGTACACATGATAATAAACAAAACTAACAGAGTAGGGAAATCAAGGACCAGAGGACATAGGTTTAAGGTGAGAGGGGAACGAATTAATAGGAACCTGAGGGGCAACATTTTCACACTGGGGGTAGTGGGCATATGAAAGGAGCTGCCGGAGTCAAACTAGCTAGCTATGGCATGCAATGCAACAAATTGTAAACACATTTACATGATACGTGGTACAGACTGGATAGGAAAGGTTTTGAGGGATATGGGCCAAACGTAGGCAGGTAGGACTAGCGTAGATGGGGCATTTCAGTTGGCATGGGGAAAGTTGGGCCAAAGAGCCTGTTTCCATGCTGCACGAGTCCATGATTACGACTCTCCTGTAAACCCTCCAGATCAGGTAACATACTTGTAAGTCTTTTGTGCAGATTCCAGTTGAACAACAGCCTCTCTGGTTAGTAGGGCGATCAGAATTGTACACTTCACTCAAATGTGGCCTCACCAATATCTTGTACTATTGTAATATGTCATCCCAACTCCTGTACTCTGTATAATGACAAATGAGGCCAAGTGTGCCAAATACCTTCATCGCCCTACCCCCATGTCACCATCGTCATGGAACCATGTACCTGCACTCTGAGATGTCTCTGTTCTTCAAAGCTCCCACAGTCTTTATCCAAATGTAGGGCAGTGTGTATTAGAGGGGGAGGTTGAGGGGGAAAAGGGAAAGATTTGATAGGAACCTGAGGGGCAACATAGGAACATAGAAAATAGGTGCAGAAGTAGGCCATTCGGCCCTTCAAGCCTGCACCGCCATTCAATATGATCATGGCTGATCATCCAACTCAGTATCCTGTATCTGTTTCTCTCCATACCCCCTGATTCCTTTAGCCACAAGGGCCACATCTAACTCCCTCTTAAATATAGCCAATGAACTGGCCTCAACTACCTTCTGTGGCAGAGAATTCCACAGATTTGACTTTTGACTCAGAAGGTTGCAAGTAAACGGATCAAGCTGTCAGAGGAGGTTGTTGAGTCAATGGTTCAAAGGTTCTTTATTGTCACGTGTACCGATTTGAAGGGTGAAGGGATTTGGTGACATTGACGGGCTGGAGTATGTTTACTTCAATGCCAGGAGTATTGTGGAGAAAGCAGATGAATTTAGAGCCTGGATCAGTGCTTGGGACTAAGCTGTTGTGGGGAATCGTGGTTGCTAGAGGGGCACAACTGGGGTTTTGATACAAACATAGAAAATAGGTGCAGGAGTAGGCCATTCGGCCCTTCGATCAGTGAAATTTCATTTGCCATACAGTCGTACAAGAAAAGCAAGACACATAACTACATAGATTAAACAGACCTAAACGGCCCCCACAGCGGCGTGTGAGAATCCCCAGGACACACAGAATAAGCGGAGCCACATCCATCAGATCAATGTCCGGGCCACACACACGCTCCGTCACCGTGATGTGACCAGAGTTGTACAGACCGCTGTCACTCTCTGCAGTCCCTGTCCGCCCAAACAGTCTGAAAGCCGTCCACACTCGCACCAGACACCGGGATGTCCTCATAGAGCGATGTCCCCGCAAACACCGAGGTCACTGCACTCACGGCACTCTCTCCAAGCCTCATCAGTGCAAGCAGCACGTCCATCTTGTTTTTTTGGAGACCTCACATTCCCCACTGCGATGGAAGGCAAATCATTTATACCTTCTTTCCTCCTTTTCTCCCACGGCTGGGGTGATCGAAACATCCGCAGTCGGGGTGATCGAAACATCCGCAGTCGGGGTGATTGAAGCTCCCACATCGGGGTGATTGGGGCTTAAGCGATTGGGGCGGTCGAAGCTCCTGCGGTTGGTGTTCCCGCAGTCAGTCCCGCCAGCTCTTCGATGTTAGCCCACCGTGCAGACAGAGATACGATATGGAAAAAGTCGCATCTCCATCGAGGGAAGAGATTAAAAAAAGATTCCCCCAACCTCCCCTCCCCACATAATACAAAAACTAAAGTACACTAAAACACACAAATAAACACAGACTAAAACAATAAAAGAAGAAAGGGACGAAACAGGCTGCCACGTACGATGCCTCCTGGTGGATCTGTGTATTAGTCAGGTATTAGAACAACATTTAAGACCTGGATACATTGATGGAAAAGGTTTTGAAGAATTTTGGCTAATAAAAGTGGGTAATATCCTTGCATGGAAGTTCACTAGTGCTTCTCGGGAGGATTTAAGCTGGAGAGGCAGGGGGTGGGAACCAGAGTAGGTCAGCAATTGGAAGGAGTGATGATATTGTGGAGGTTATGAGCTGTAAGTTTCAAGGGAAGGACAGGCAGGGAGGGGTGAAGGGATTTGGTGACATTGATGGGCTGGAGTGTGTTTACTTCAATGCAATGAGTATTGTGGAAAATGCAGATGAATTTAGAGCCTGGATCAGTGGTTGGGACTAAGTTGTTGTGGGGAATCGTGGTTGCTAGAGGGTCACAACTGGGGTTTTGATATAAACATAGAAAATAGCTGCAGGACTAGGCCATTCGGCAGTTCAAGCCAGCACTGCTATTCAATATGATCATGGCTGATCATCCAAAATCAGTACCCCGTCCTGCTTTCTTCTCATCTCTCTTGATTCCGTTTGCCCTGAGGTATATCTAACTCTGGAATACATCCAGTAAATTAGCCTCCACTGCCTTCTGTGGCAGAGAATTCCACAGACTCAACTCTCTGGGTGAAAAAGTGCTTCCTCGTCTCCGTTCTAAATGGCCTACCCCTTACTCTTAAACTGTGACCCCTGGTTCTGTACTCCCCAAACTTCGGGAACATTTTTCCTGCATCTAGCCTGTCCAATCCCTTAAGAATTTTATATGTTTCTATAAGATCCCCTTGCATCCTTCTAAATTCCAGCGATTACAAGCCCAGTCGACCCATTCTTTCACCATATGTCAGTCCCGCCATCCCGGGAATTAACCTGGTGACCTTAAGTTGCACTCCCTCAATAGCAAGAATGTCCTTCCTCAAATTAGGAGTCCAAAATTGCACACAATACTCCAGGTGCGGTCTTGTCAGGCCCCTGTACAACTGCAGTAGGACCTTCTTGCTCCTATTCTCAAATCCTGTTTTAGAATTATGTTTTAGATGTGATCGAGAGGAAGGGAAAAGAGGTTAAGTTGCAGTACTAATCAGGGAGAAAGTCACAGTGGCACTCAGAGAGGAAGTACTGTAGGTATGTTACAATACTTACCTTCAGCGGCACTGCAGTTCTGCCACTGGGCGTGTGCACGACTTTGGCGCCTTTGGGGGGGGGGGGGGGGGGGGGGGGGGGGGGGAATTAAAATGCTGTTTTCTCATGCCTGTCCGAGATATATTTTCTCGGGCTGCTACCTGATGCAGTAAAATCGTTCCGACTTCCGTTCTCTGAAGTTTAAAAAAAAAAAAAATCGCGGGACAATTTAATCATTGGAGTAAAATTAAAAAGCTACTTCTAACGTTGTCAACGCCGACAATGGGACGGATCTCACGTAGGGGACAAAAGATAAGGTAAGTTGTTGATTTTACATATAAACTTGCTTCTTAAGATGACTTTAATCCAAATTTCATTGGCAAAAATGTGATTTTGGCCCTATACGAACCGGCAGTGTTTTTCTGGGGTTCAAATTCACTGCAACTGCAACATTCCAATCGATCGCGTTCCACAAAAACCCACTTGCAAGATGATTTAAATGGCCATTAGTTTACGGGAATTCCTTCCATTTGGCCTATAAATTAAAGACAATGAGATTTAAAAATCATGTTATATTGTGAATTCTTGTGTGAATGTTATTTGGACACTTGGGCTATTTAAAAATGTTAATCTTTTCTTAAGAAATGGATAGATGTTTAGATCTAGTAATTGAATTTTGTAATTAGCTACAATTAGGTAACTATCTTTATCTTTATTTCGAACGATTAAAAAAAGAAAAGAAAATATGAAAATGAATAAAAAGGAAAATTATATATATACACATATATATATACACATAAATACATACACATACATACATATACATACACATACACACATATACATAACATATATGTACATACATAAATTAAAAAATCAAAAGCCA
Source organism: Okamejei kenojei (assembly GCA_035221665.1). Classification (NCBI taxonomy): domain Eukaryota; kingdom Metazoa; phylum Chordata; class Chondrichthyes; order Rajiformes; family Rajidae; genus Okamejei; species Okamejei kenojei. The sequence continues at coordinate 197,602,613 of CM069131.1, forward strand.
ATTTCAACATAATACACATTAGACTCGTTCGAAAAGGGATAGGAAGAAGCCTATGCTTGTCAAGTCCTACACCCATTCTTCACCATTAACAAATGCAAAATTCAATAAAATAAACTAAACAGACAATTCAAATAAAACTACTCCAATCAAGCTATTAATAATTTTTTAAAAAATAAAAAGAAAAGAACAAAAGAACAAGCACCATTAACATCTGTGAGATTTACATTCTCCTTCCTCATTACTGTACTTTTCAAGGATATATCTTTTGTACATTTTTTTAAATTGCATTATATTCATACTTTGTTTAATCGTTTCATCAAGACCATTCCACAAAACTACCCCACAAATGGAAATACACATACTTTTTAAATGGGTCCGAGCATAATGCTGTTTCAAGTTTAGTTTCCCTCTAAAGTTATAACCCCCCTCTCTGTCTTTGAACAGTTTTTGTATGTTTACAAGAGCAGTTTATTTTTTGCTTTATAAATTATCTGTGCAATCTTAAATTCTACCAGATCCTTAATCTTTAAGGTGTGTAATTTTACATACAATATATTGGTGTGGTCATGATATCCTACATTGTTTACTATAAGAATAGCTCTTTTTTGTAGTGTGCTTGGTGATTGTAAGGTGGTTTTGTAGGTGTTGCCCCATACTTCCACACAATAATCTAAATACGGTAACACAAGTGAGCTGTACAGAATATACAGTGCTCTCTCATTCAAAACATGCCTTGCTTTCCCCATCACTCCAATACTCCGTGCTACTTTTGCTCTCACATGTTTTATATGGGGTTTCCAGCAGATTTTGTGATCAAGAACCACACCCAGAAATTTATTTTCATACACTCTTTCTATTTCAACATTATTTATCATTACTTTTACTTGTGTATTTATTTTGCGTTTTCCAAACAGCATAAGTTTGGTTTTGATTTAATGATAATTTATTCAAATCAAACCATGTTTGATATGGTTTGATATATAGCAGAAGATATTAGAGAATATCACGCAGCCACATGTTGTGCTTATAATTAAACAATACATAACTTATTACGAACGAGGGGATACACTGATATTTCAAAATGGCGCAGGCCAGTCCATCTTTCCACGTGGCTCCACCACCCAATCTAAAGCTCAAAGAGAACCGGGTGGAAGAGTGGAAAATGTTTAAACAAATGTACGAAAATTATGCAGTGATTACAGAACTGGATAAGAAGGAGAAACAGTATCAAAAAACAGTTTTCCTCATACTGTTGGATCGGAAGGACTGTGAATCTTCAATACCCTGACGTTCAAAATTGTAGCAGATGAGACGGATGTGAAAGTCATCATCGACAAGATGTCTACCATCATCATAGGAGAGACGAATGAAACGTATAAAAGATTAATTTTCAATAAACGAGACCAGAAACCGGGGGAAAGCATTGAATCATATGTTGCAGAGCTGAAGGATCTTGCCAAGGCATGCAACATCTGCGATTGCCTGAAAGAAAGTCTCATTCAAGATTGCATCGTCATTGGTATTGCAGACCAGTCAATTAGGAAGACACTTCTTCAGAAGAGGAATCTGACAATGCTGGAGACTGTGGACATATGCAGGTCCTCGGAGGTAACAGCAACAAGAATGCTGGTCATCGGCGAAGAGCCGACAATACACAAGGTGGGACGATTCAAACCGAGGGAAAAGAAGGTTGATTTTCCTTCACAGAGTCAGAATCAAGGACCAGTCAAGTGCAAGTTCTGTGCGAGGATGCACAAGAGCAGGAAGGAGGGATGCCCAGCGTATGGGAAGGACTGCAACAGATGCGGACGACAAAACCACTTTGCCTGCTGCTGCAAGCAGAGGAAGGAGAGCATGTAGAAACGGGGTCTGCACAAGGTCGTAGAGTCATCTGACACACCGTCCATTTCCTACGCAGTCTGTGAGTTGCAATGAGGTCAATGCAGCCGGAAATAATTCCTCTTCAGGCCTATTCGCTGAGATGCAGGTCGGCACAGCAGCCATCAAGGTTCAGATTGACTCAGTTGCCCGTGTTAATGTGATTCCCAAGCATCTTGTACCCAACAAAGATGACATTAGATGAGAGAAAATCATCTTAAAGATGTACAATTCAAAGTTTTACATAGGTTTCATTTAAGCAAAGCCAGGCTTGCTGACATGTATCCAGGGACAGTCGCTGACTGTGACAGGTGCTCCTTCTCTCCAGCCGATCTAGTTCATGCATTCTGGTCTTGCCCCAAACTTGGTAACTACTGGGCAGTGGTTTTTAAAACCATCAGTGAAGTCCTTGGGATGACAGTGAGGCATTGCCCACTTGTAGCTGTATTTGGTGTAGCAGATAAAACCATGGGTTTATAATCAGCCCATCATTACATTTACATCACTTTTGGCCCGTAGGAGAATCTTGCTGGTCTGGAAATCTACCACTCCTCCATATGCTGCTTTTTGGCTGGAAGACATGATGGGTTTTTTAAGGCTAGAAAATATAAAATTCACATTGAGGGGGCCTGTGAAAATGTTTTATTTGAAAATGGAACCTTTTTTTAAAATCATACTTTGAGGGTCTAAAGGAACCATCTATTGACTGAGGGAACTTGACCGTAAGTGGGGAGCCGCCTTTATTCTGTTTTGTTACTTTATTATTATTAAAATGTGCATTTGTATTTGTGATATGTTTGTATTGTATTGTGAACACATTAGCTGCCAAGGGGTGTTTAGGGTAAGGATTATTTTGTTATTATATATAAAAAAACAAAATGGAGGGAAATGTAATACAATACGTCAGATATACTGGGTTTTTTTCCTTCAATAAAAAATATATATATTTTTTTTAAAGTACAACGGATCCAACCTGCTGGCAGAAGGTCGGACGAAAGTCATACTCCGGAACAAGACGAACAACAATAAGTTGTTGAAGGATCTGACATGGACATCACACGCTGCAGCACTGGCGAGTAAGGCAAGGCAGCGCCTTTACCACCTCAGGCAATTGAGGAAATTCAGAGTGTCTCCGAGGATCCTCCAGTGCTTCTACTCAGCGGCTGTGGAAAGCATCTTGTCCGGAAACATCACGATTTGGTTTGGGAACTGCTCTGCCCAGGACAAGAAGGCTCTGCAGAGAGTAGTGCGTTCGGCCAAACGCACTATGGGAACTACACTCGCCCCACTGCAGGACCTATACACTAGAAGGTGCAACTCCAGAGCCAACAAGATCATGGGAGACCCCTTCCACCCCAGCAACAGACTGTTCCAGGTGCTATGGTCAGGCAAACGCCCCCCATGCCATGCTGTGAAAACGGAGAGGATGAGAAGGAGTTTCTTCCCAGAGGCCATTAGGACTGTAAACTCCTATCTCTCCAGGGACTAACTTTACAGTACCTTTTTACTGTTGTGTCTTTTTAAAAGTAAAATTTGTTTTTCTTTTTTTCCTCCCACAAATATGCAAATATGTGTTTCTGTTCCATTCTGTTTTGTAGTTTTTTTGCACAATCCATGAGCATTGCCACTTTTCATTTCACTGCACATCTCGTATGTATATATGACGAGTAAACTTGACTTTGACTTTGAAGTACCGTGTTCACTTCATAGTGGTAGAGGAAGGCCAGCTCACACCGCTCCTAACATAGAAACAAAGAAACATAGAAAATAGGTGCAGGAGGAGGCCATTCGGCCCTTCGAGCCAGCACCGCCATTCATTGTGATCATGGCTGATCGTCCCCTATCAATAACCCGTGCCTGCCTTCTCCCCATATCCCTTGATTCCACTAGCCCCCAGAGCTCTATCTAACACTCTCTTAAATCCATCCAGTGATTTGGCCTCTACTGCCTTCTGTAGCAGGGAATTCCATAAATTCACAACTCTCTGGGTGAAAACGTTTTTTCTCACCTCAGTCTTAAATGACCTACCCTTTATTCAAAGACTGTCGCCCCTGGTTCTGGACTCGCCCAACATTGGGAACATTTTTCCTGCATCTAGCTTGTCCAGTCCTTTTATAATTTGATATGTTTCTATAAGATCCCCCCCTCATCCTTCTAAACTCCAGTGAATACAAGCCTAGTCTTTTCAATCTTTCCTCATATGACAGTCCCGCCATCCCAGGGATCAATCTCGTGAACCTATGCTGCACTGCCTCAATCACAAGGATGTCCTTCCTCTAATTAGGAGACCAAAACTGTACACAATACTCCAGAGCCCTATACAACTGCAGAAGAACCTCTTTACTCCTATACTGAAACCCTCTTGTTATGAAGCAAAGCTGCACAACAAACAAAACTCATCACGGTTCACTACGAGAATTTCAAGAGCCTGAATGCTGTTAGCGAGGCTGACTCATTACTCAAGAGCTACAATGATGTCTTTGACGACGAAAGACTGGGGAGAGGTTGGAAGAGGTTGCCATTTGGACTGAAAGTAAGTGCAGAGATCTTCCAGAAGAAGCTGCAACAAGCCCTAGAAGGATTAAAGGGAGTGGAATGTGTTACAGATGACATCATCCTATTCGTAGTAGGAGACACCAGAGAAGATGCAGAAAGGAATCATGATGGAAGACCTTCAGCGATACAGAGACAAAAGGTATCAAGCTGAACCGGAAGAAGTCGTAAGTGAAAACTACTTGTGTCACATTTCTAGGAAATGTAGTTACAGATCATGGCCTGAAACCGGATCCAAAGAAGATCCAGGCTAACCTAGAGATGCCCTCCAACCCAACAGAAATCCAAAGATTACAAGGCAGTGTAAACTACTTGTAAGATTCCTGCCAATGTTGTTGGACTCATTCAAGCTTTAGAAACATTGAACAATAGGCACAGGAGAAGGCCATTTGGCCCTTCAAGCCAGCATCGCCATTCAATATGATCATGGCTGATCATCTAAAATCAATCCTTTGAGGAGATCGACCCACCGGATGCAGAGTGGGAATGGTCATTAGAACATGACGCGGCAATGTCAAAGATCAAGGAGCTGTTGACAACGGCACCTATTCTGGCGTACTACACACCAGACGAACAGCTGACCATACAATGTGATGCAAGCAAGGCAGGTCTAGGTGCAACACTTATGCAGAAAGGACAACCACTGTCCTATGTGAGTCGAGCATTGACGCCAACTGAGCAGTGAAATGCTCAGATTGAGAAGGAGGCGCTAACAATATTGTTTGTCCTCGAACGCTTTCATCAGTACACCTACAGACAGAGAGTGATCATTGGGAGTGATCACAAGCCATTTGAAGGCATCATCAAAAAACTTCTGCATACAGCCCCAAGGCATCTTCAGGACACGATGATGCTACACTATGACATCAAGATCAAATGCATCTAGCAGATATGCTCTCCCGAACATGCCTCCCGCGCACCACAGGATCGACCAGATTCACTGATGTGGTTGAGTCCTTGAGCATGGGAGAGGACAAGGTAAAACACATCCAATCCCACACCAGAGAAGACGAAACACTAGATTGTTAAGAAAGTAATCCAAAATCAATGGCCAGATCACAAAGTCGCAGAGGCAGCACAACCGTACTTCAACGTCAGAGATGAGCTGAGTGTGCAAGACGGCCTAGTATTCAGAGGAGAGAGAGTTGTAATCCCTGTCACTCTTCGCAAAGACTTGAAGGAGACACTCCACACCTCTCACCTAGTAGTAGAAGGAACCCTCACACGTGCTAGAGAATGCACTTTATGGCCCGGAATGAACTCCGATGTGAAGCAGTTCATTTCAAACTGTGAAGCCTGCAGGACGTACAAACAACAGAATCAGAAAGAAACTCTGATGCCCCATGACCTCCCAGATAGCCCATGGGAGAAAGTGGGAACCGATATGTTCGAACTTGAGGGAAAGCACTATTTAATCACAGTTGACTATCTAATTTCTGGGAAATAGACAGACAGTATGACCAGACCAGCAGGACAATCATTGTGAAACTCAAGAACCAGTTCGCAAGATCCGGAATTCTCAGCACCATGGTAAGCGATAACGGGACACAGTTCTCAACAGAGGGGTTTGCCAAATTTGCCAAGAAATGGGAATTTGACTACAATACAATTTCTCCAAGACATAGCCAAGCTAACAGTAAGGTGGAACCGGCAGTCAAGGCAGCTAAGCGAGTGCTGAAGAAAACCACTCACTCCAAGACAGATGTCTACTTGGCAATACTGGAATTGCGCAACACCCCTGTGCACAGAGTGAACAATAGTCCTGCACAAAGACTACATGGAAGGAGAACAAGAACGACACTTCCAACTACATCAAACCACGTTGTGCTGAGATACCCACGGAAGAGAGGAAAATGATAAAGGATTTGCAAGAAAAATATACTTGTTAAATGTGTTTTGTGTGTTCTGTTGCTTTTTATTTGTATGACTGACTTGGCAAATGAAAGTTGCAAAACATACTTAGCTAATAAAGTATTATTGTGATTGTGTGATTGTGGTGACTGTGATGTGGACTAAATCTACCGCCTTGCCCTCGACAACCTTCTTGCCTACTTCATCAAAGGTTTCAAGCAATTCCATGAGACAAGATGTCCCACGCGTAAAATTGTGCTGACTGTCCCTAATCAACTTTTACTTTTCCAAATGCAAGTATATCCTATCCCTCAGAATCCCCTCCAGTAACTTACCTGCTGCATACATTCCCAGGTGAAGGCCAAGACTGCTGTGTACAAGTGAAACAATCCCGAGTGGTACAAGAAATCATGCTATGATCTATGCAAAGCCATCTGTGACCAGGACAACTATAATGGGCTACAAAGCAAAGCCAGGCATCATCCCTGATCAACAACAAATTATTGCGTTAAGCAGAAAGCCAATATGTTGAGGACATCCACCCCACCAGACCCAAGTGTGCCTTTTCCCACAGTCACTGTTGGTGAAGTAAGATCAGGTAAACCCACGGAAAACAAGTGGTCAGGGACTCCATCGGGGCCATGTCACTAGGAACTGCGTGGACTAGCTAGCGGGAATGTTCACCAACATTTTCTAATCTCTCCTACACATTTCTGAGGTTCCCATCTGCTTCAAGAAGACCACTATCATCCATGCCAAAGAAAAGCAAGACCTCATGCCTTAATGACTACCGTCCAGTGGCCGTGACATCCACCATCATGAAGTGCTTTGAGAGGATGGTTACGGTGCAGATTAAATCCAGCCGACCAAGCAACCTTGATCCACTGCAGCTCACCAACCACCACAACAGATCCATGGCTGATGTCATCTCCCTGGTCCTACACTAACCCATGCCGACCAAGAATAGAACTATGGCCACTGGTCCCAAAGTGCTTCCCCAGTGACATCTCCAATACTTGCCCTGGCCTATTTCACAAGAGTAGATCAAGCTTGGCTCCCTCCATAGTAGATCATCTATGCAGTACATGAATGCAGTTCCTGAACACACTCATCGATGCCCTTAACACTTTGGTAGTCCTAGTCTGTATTAAGAAAGTTAAATTATCCTACTATGACGAGTCTGCTGTTTATACAACTCTCCACAATCTCCTGCCATATTTGTTCCTCTAATTCCTGTTGCCTATTTGGAGGCCTATGGAATGGCTTAAATGAGTTGTGCAGGAGTCCCTCCCTCGTGGCCATCCTTGTCTCAAACAGATATACCATGCTACTTATTAGAGTGAGGAGTATAAAATAATGAGAGGAATAGATCAGGTAGATGCACAGAATGTCTTGCCCAGAGTAGGGGAATTGAGGACCAGAGGACATGGGTTCAAGGTGAAGGGGAAAAGATTGAATAGGATTCTAAGGGGTAACTTTTTCACACAAAGGGTGGTGGGTGTATGGAACATGCTGCCTGAGGAGGTAGTTCAGGCTGGGACTGTCCCAACATTTAAGAAAAATGCAGATACATGGATAGCACAGGTTTGGAGGGATATGGGCTAAACGCAGGCAAGTGGGACTAGTGTAGTTGGGACATTGTTGGCCAGTGTGGGCGAGTTGGGCTGAAGGGCCTGTTTTCACACTGCATCACTCTATGACTCTATCCCTGTCCATGTCCAAGTCCAAGCCTGGATAACAAGGGAAATTGAGGCTCTACAGGAAGCTGGGATCGTGTATTCCTTAAGGAGTTTCGGAGGCTAAGAAGTAAGTTTACAAAGGAACTCACAAGGGCAAAGAGGGGACAGGAGATAGCTCTGGCAGATAGCATTAAGGATAATCACTTGAGGTTTTATAAGCACATGAAGGGAAAAATACCCCTATAAGTTCTGCCCTTGTCAGTTCCCAAAATAACCATATAACCATATAACAATTACAGCACGGAAACAGGCCCTCTCGGCCCTTCCAGTCCGTGCCGACCATTTGTTTTCCCCTAGTCCCATCTACCTGCACTCAGACCATACCCCTCCATTCCCTTCACGTCCATATACCTATCCACTTTACTTTTAATTGTTAAAATCGATCCTGCCTCCACCACTTCTGCTGGAAGCTCATTCCACACAGCCATCACCCTCTGAGTAAAGAGGTTCCCCCTCACGTTACCCCTAAACTTCTGTCCCTTAATTCTCATGTCATGCCCTCTTGTTTGAATCTTCCCTACCCTCAATGGGAAAAACGTATTCACGTCAACTCTGTCTATCCCTTTCATCATTTTAAAGACCTCAATCAAGTCCCCCCTTAACTTTCTGCGCTCCAAAGAATAAAGACCTAACTTGTTCAACCTTTCTCTGTAACATAGTTGCTGGAACCCTGGCAACATTCTAGTAAATCTCCTCTGTACTCTCTCTATTTTGTTGACATCCTTCCTATAATTAGGCGACCAAAATTATACACCATACTCCAGAATTGGTCTTACCAATGCCTTGTACAATTTTAACATTACTTCCCTACTCCTATATTCAATGCTCTGATTTATAAAGGCCAGCACACCAAAGGCTTTCTTTACCACCCTATCTACATGCGATTCCACCTTCAGGGAACTATGCACAGTTATTCCTAGATCCCTCTGTTCCACAGCATTCCTCAATTCCCTACCATTTACCATGTACGTCCTATTTTGATTTGTCCTGCAAAGATGTAGCACTTATCAGCATTAAACTCCATCTGCCATCTTTCAGCCCACTTTTCCAAATGGCCCAAATCTCTCTGTAGACTTTGAAAATCTACTTCATTATCCACAACACCACCTATCTTAGTATCATCTGCATACTTAGTTATCCAATTTTCCACCCCATCATCCAGATCATTGATGTACATGACAAACAACAGTGGACCCAACACAGCACAACACCGCACATTTCTCTGTATTAAATTCCATCAACTATTCCTCAGCCCACCTGCCCAACGGATCGAGATGCTGCTGCAATTTTTGACAACCATTTTCACCATCTACAAAACCACCCACCTTAGTATCATATACAAACTTGCTAATCTTACCTTGTATGTGCCAGAAGCCTCTTGACCACCGTACTCACCCGTAACACCACTTACAAGGAACTATATACCTGCACTCCTAGATCCCTCTACACCATGCCCCGAGCCCTGCCATTCACTGTGTAGGTCCTGCCCTGGTTCGACTTCGCACTTATCCGCATTGAACTCCAGTAAACATTCCTCAGCCCCCTTACCCAAATGATCAAGATATTTGATCATGGATAATTGCAAGGGTGTCCAATGCTGGAGAACTCCTCAATATGTGGGGAATCAGAGAGATTTCCCTTGTCCCTGGTGACCACATGTGAGGAAGTGTGTCTTGCTTCAGATCCTGACTAATGTACTGTACATCTGGAGCTGAAGTTGGTCTCACTGAGGATCATCCATGGTGCTGAGGACATTGTGGATGGCATGTAGAGTGAGCTGGTCACCCTGTAAACAATGGGTAGAAATGCAGTGGGTGCCCACCAGGGATTATTGGACACAGGCGGATGGTGCAGGAGACCCCTGTGGCCGACCCTCTGTTAAACAGGTAGACCATGTTGGAATACGTTTGGGGGCCACCTCATTGGGATGGGAAGAAACGGGCATGTTTGTGACACTGAGACTAGCTCAGCTGCAGAATGAGTGAGGACAAAGATCAGCAGAGCTGCAGGGGCTCAATTGTAAAGGAAGCAGTTGGGTGAACAAGGCCCTTGAATTCTGTGTTGTCCTCCTGGTGCCAGGTACATGGATATCTCAAAGCGGTTGCATTACATTCTCATCAGTGGTTGTTATATACGGCACTATTAATGACATGTAAATAAGGGATCAATGGCAACAGGATGAAATTGTCAGTTACACAGAGTGGTGGCACGCAGAAAAGGTGCTATTCCTTGCAGTGCAGGAGGCTAAGGTGTGATCTTATAGAGGTATACATAATCATGAGGGGATAGTGTGAATGCACTGTCTTTACCCAGCTTAAAGGAATCAAGAAGCAGAGTTCACAAAAGGCTGGAGAAACTCAGCGGGTGCAGCAGCATCTAAGAAGCGAAGGAGATAGGCAACGTTTCGGGTCGAGATCCTTCTTCAGACTGGTCAGTGGGGGAATGGGGAGAGAGGGCAGTGTTGCGGGGTATGGAGGAGACCCTAGTGCGAGTAGGGGAGGGGAATCCCCTTTCTCTATAGTAGGGGAGGGGAATCCCCTTTCTCTGAAGAATGAGGCCATTTGTGATGACCTGGTGTGGAACAGCTCATCCTGGGAGCAGATGCGGCGTAGACGGAGGAATTGGGAATAGGGGATGGAGTCCTTACAGGAAGCATGGTGGGAGGATGAGTAGTCCAGGTAGCTGTGGGAGTCAGTTGGTTTGTAGTGGATGTCAGTCAGGAGTGTATCACCTGCAATAGAGATGGTGAGGTCAAGGAATGGTAGGGAAATGTCGGAAATGGTCCAAGTGTATTTGAGTGCCGGATGGAAGTTGGTGGTGAAATGGATGAAGTCAGTCAGTTGTGTGTGGGTGCAGGAGGTGACACCTAAGCAGTCGTCAATGTAACGGAGGTAGAGGTCGGGGATGGGGCCCTGGTACGCCGAGAACAAGGATCGTTCGACGTACCCGACAAAGAGGCAAGTGTAGCTGGGGCCCATGCGTGTGCCCATAGCTATGCCTTGTGTTTGGACCCCCCGGTACGCCGAGAACAAGAATTATTTGGTTTCAGGTGAGAGGGGAAATATTTAATAGGAGCCTGATGGACAACTTTTCATTCAGGGGAGTAGTGAGTACATGGAATGCGTTGCCAGAGAAGGTAGTTAAGGCAATTACTATAACAATTTGAAACGGCATTTGGACAGGTACATGGATAGAAAAGGTTTAGAGGGATATGGGCCCAACGTGAGAAAATGGGGCCAGCTTATCAGTATATTGGGTCAGTAGCTTGGTCGGTATAGACATATTGGGCTGAAGGGTCTGTTACCGTGCTGTATGACTCTAAGCAGGCCCTTTGGCCCATCATGTCCATACATCTTTGCCCATTTGCAGTAATCCATTTACCCGCATTAGATTTGATCCTTCCATGCATTACATAGCAGAATCATGAGCAGGACCTTCAAAATTGTAATCTCTGCATTGTTTCTGGTGTCACATGCTCCCGAATATAGGAATACAAAGATAGGCCAGATGAATGTGTGGTCAAAGGGATGGTGTAGGAGGGAGGGCTTTAGATGTTGGGACATAGACATTTCTGGAGAGGGTGCAGCCGATACAAGCAGGTCAGTTGGCACCTGAATGGGGCAAGGTCCAATATCCTTGCTCGCAGTCTTTGGTTGGGGGAAATGGGACTTGGACTAGATGTGCGATTGGGGGCAAGTTTCAGTCAAATGTAGAAATACTAGGTCAGCCATTAGGTAGAACAGACATGGGCATGATGTTGTACATGGTAGGATGAGACGGTGAAATTGCATCTATATGTTATGTTGTAAAGATTCTGACCATTAAAGCAGATGAACTTAGCATTGATCAGCATGTGGTAATATGGTAGTTTTGCAATCGCTGAGACATAGTTGAAAGACCAGCAACTCAATGTTAAAAGGTATAGAAGTTCCAGGCATGACAAGGACAGTGTAAAAGAGGAGAGAGCATTGCATTATTTGTGAAGGACATTATCATTGTACTAATGGGGAGGATGATTTAGCAGGCACTTCAAATACAACAATATGGGTAGAGGTAACAAAAGGAGGCAATTAGATTCCCAACAGTTAGCAGAAGATAGGGGAGCAAATATCAAGGCAAATTGCAGAGAAAAATTGTATTGGAATAATAGGGAATTTGAATTTCCCCAGTATTATGTGGGATCATCTTTATGAGATAGGAATACAGAGGTTAGAGTTTTTTTAAGTGTATCCAAGAAAGCTTTTTGTGCCAGAAGATAGATAGTCCACCTATGGATGGGGCCATGCTGGGCATAGTCCTATGGAATGGTCAGATAAATGGGTGAAGTGTCAGTTGTGAGCACTTTGCCATTAGTGGTCGTATCTCAGTAGATTTCTGTTTGGGTTTAAACCTCAGCAGCATCAATTTGACTGCACAATCCCTCCCAACACGGCCACTCCCACTCTACCTGGCCCTTCTTCTATACCTCCGTCGTGGCGATCCCACAGAAGCTGCCGGTCTCCGTCCCCTCTCTTGGCCTTGCCTCTAACGAGAGTTATGTCTGTGGCTCCGATCACACGATCTCATCGCTCACACTCTGCCAGAAATAACATTGGAAGGCGAGTGAACTGAACACCAGAGACAGCACTGAATAAGTGTAACGCAGACCAATAGACAGCAAAAGGCACAGTGACTGATTACCAGCTCCTTCCTTCAGTGCTTCAGGTTGTCAGTGTGACCTCTCCTCAGATTGTGCCTTGTTTTACTGAGAGCTTCAGTGCTTTCAGTTTCACTACAACCACACTCTTGGCTTTTCACAGAAATCATGTATGGGTTTTCAGATTAGCGTAACAAGAAGAGGCTGGGGGTTATTTTTATGTTAATTGGAGGCTGAAGGGTGACTTTACAGAAGTTAATAAAACCATGAGAGGCAAAGATAAGGTGGATGGTCACAGTCTTTTCCCTGGTATTGGGGAGTTTAAAATTAGAGGGTACATAGGGTTTAAATTAAGGGGGAGGGGATTTAAAGGGGCAACATTTTCACACAAATTGTTCAATGTTTAAATATCTTTGCAGCATCAAAACAGGCGATTCAGCCCAAATCGTCCATGCAGACCAAGTTACAAACTAAGTCATCCCAGAAGCCCATGCCTGGTCCATGTCTCTCCAAACTTTTCTATCAATGTACATGTCTAAATATCTGTAAACATTGTTATTTTTCCTGCCTCTACTAGCTTATCTGACAGGTAAAGTGACAATGTTTAAAAATATTTGGACATGTAAATAGATAGGAAAGGTTTGGAGGGACAGGGACCAAGTTACTAACTCAGTAACTGAGTCAGCAAGGACGAGTTGGGCAGAAGGGCTAGTTTTGATGCTGTTTACCTCTATGACTCTAACAGTCACGTGATTTCTGTGAAAAGCAAAGGATGTGGTTGAGGTTGTGGTTGGTGTGGAACAGAAGCTCCCAGTAAAACCGAGCACACTCAGGTACATGGATAGGAAAGGTTTAGAGGGATATGGGCCAAACGTGAGAAAATGGAACTAGCTTAGATGGTTGGTATCTTGGTCAGTATAGACATATTGGGCTGAAGGGTCTATTACCGTGCTGTATGACTCTAAGCAGGCCCTTTGGCCCACCATGTCCATACATCTTTGCCCATATGCACTAATCCATTTGCCTGCACAAGATCTGTATCCTTACATGCATTACATAGCAGAATCCCGAGAAGGACCATTAACAATACGATACGATAAAACTTTATTCATCCCCGGAGGGAAATTGCCAACAGTCACAACACACAAGGTGCACAAAAATTTGAAATTAAAAGTGAAAACATAAAGAAAAAGACAAGCGACTGATGCCTGGCTGCCATGTGCACAGCGTCTTCACCAGAACAAATGAATGCAGGCTTATCCCCTGGGCAGAGGGTTCTAAACAAGAGTGCCCCCCCCCCCCTCACGCACACTGGGTCCCCCTTGTTCTCCCACCGTCCCTCACGGCGGTCCCCCATGTCGGGTCCTCCTTTGTCTTCCCCTCCCCCCCCCCCCCGTCAATGAGGTTCCTGCTGACACCGCTGCTCCATTGATCCTGAGGCCCCCGTTGCCGTCGAGGCTCAAGCTGCCGCCGAGGCTCCCGCTGCCACCGCCGAGCTTCCCATCGCCACTGATGCTCCTTCTGCCTTAAGATTGTAATCTCTGCATTGCTTCTGGTGTCACCTGCTCCTGAATATAGGAATACAAAGATAGGCCAGAAGAATGTGTGGCCAAAGAGATGGTGTAGGAGGGAAGGCTTTGGATGTTGGGACATAGACATTTCTGGAGTGGGTGCAGCCTATACAAGCAGGTCAGTTTGCACCTGAGTGGGGCAAGGTCCAATATCCTTGTTGGCAGTTTTACTCCTATTGTTGGGGAGGTTTAAAACTAATTTGGTCGGGGGAAATGGGACTAGATGTGTGATTGGGGGTAAGTTTCAGTCAAATGTAGAAACTTTAGGTCAGTCATTAGGTAGAACAGACATGGGCATGATGTTGTACATGGTGCGATGAGAAGGTCAAATTGCATCTATTATGCTGTAAAGATTCTGACCAGTAAGCAGATGAACAGCGCTGATCAGCATGTGGGGATATGGTATTTTTGCAATCACTGAGACATAGATGAAAGACTCGCAACCAGCGAGTAACTGCGCCTTGTAGCTGAAACATTCCAATCCAAGCATCATTCTGGAAAACCCCCTCTGCACCCTTTCCAAAGCCTCTACCTGTAATGAGGCGACCGGAACTGCACGCAATACTCCAAATGTGACCCAACCAAAGTTCTATACAGCTGCATTATGATTTCCTGACTCTTATACCCATGCACAGACCTGTGAAAGCATGCATAGCATAGACTGAAGATAAAGGATGTAATAAATAAAAGTTACAGTGAGGTCCTCACATCTCGGTAACAGGCAGATCAAAAACGTTCTTAAATGCCACTATTATATCTGCCTCCATTATCAGCACATTCCAGGCACTCACCACTACTCTGTGTCAAAAAACATGCCCTGCACATCTACTTTAAACTTTGCTCCTCTCCCCATAAAACTATGGCCTCTAGAAATTTATATTTCCATTCTGTAAAAAAGGTTCTGAATATCGACTGTAATGGAGATTTCTAACTTTGCCAGTGTCTTCTTTTCCGTTGCCATTACTGTCCAATGACCCAGACATACTCACGAACATGGTACAACAGTATTTATTGAAAAGCACATATATCACACTACAGCATGTTGCTTCAGCTGTGTAACAGCATGGACTGCCAGCACAAGTTGGGTTACGATAATATGAACAGTGTAGTAGGCCGAGCTTCTAATAATAAAGCACTACATTGGTTAGTGAACTAACCAATCTACATCTTTCCTGGTAGAAATAAAAGTGAAGCACATCTAAATAAAAGTGACCTATAAGAATAAACACACTACTATGTGATGACTGAACAATACAGTACCCGAAAATGCTAATAGTGCATACAGGGACGTACAAATGGTTTAAAACAAAATCCCCATATCTAAGGGGCGGCCTACAAACCCATCCCGCGCACGTACGGTACAGATCCGCATTCCTCCCTTCACCTGCTAAATAACCGGGGACATATGCGGCGAGCGCACCGGTGACCCGGGGGATGGTCATGGTGAAGCTGCCAAGCGGGGCACCGAACATGGTGGGGGGTGCGTAGGGGGCATAGCCAACGGTTGGTCTGCAGCAGCAGAGCGCGAGGGGAGAGACAGTCCGATAGTAGAAGGGTAGAGCGAACGCGTCGCATCAGGATACGAGACAGCAGGACGTGGTTCCTTCACAGGAAGGAGATGTTGACGGTTGAGTCTGTAGATCCCTCCGTCGGCGCTTACCAGGTACGAGCATGGCTCATTTGCAGGGCTGTGGATGTGATCCAAACGGCCATAGCCCTTGTCAGTCTGTAGGCGAACGACTTGCTCACTGGAGAGAGGTTTAAGTGGTTTGCTGGACTTACCGAAAAATCATTTCTGTGCATCTCGTTTCAGCTAGAGTTGTTTCTGCACAACAGGAGGTGAATGAACCTGTGGCTGTAGCAACTGCTGGCACATGGGCAGGGCAGCACAGGTCTGCCGAGACATCAGGCGTTAGGCAGGAGACCCCAGTATTGGGTCATGGGAGATGTTCCTTAAGTTGAGCAGGTCCAAGTAGACATCGGATTTGGCAAGGTGTGAGCGCTCTATTAATTGTTTAGCACTCCGGACAGCCCGTTCTGAGAGTCCGTTTGACTGTGGAAATTCTGGACTGCTGCTGATAACACGCACAGTTTCATGAATGTCTCCTCTATAACATAAACATAACATGTCAATCTTAAGAAGCAAGAGAGGCTGTACTAAGCTTTATAGATAACGTATTGCTGAATCGTCGAGTGGAGGGGTATACATACATGTCCTGAAAACATTGTACCTTTGTGTGGGACTTCTCTGATTAGTCTGTTATCAGCATACTGTAAAGAGTTTTTAAACCACATCTGCCTGGCGAGATAAAGACTTTACTGCTTATATTGATTTTATTTGCATTTCTGTCTGTTTAAGAATATTTGGACGACGACAGAATGACCCAGTTGTACTCACGAACATGGTACAACAGTATTTATTGAAAACCACATATATCACACTGCAGCATGTTGCTTCTGCTTTGTAGCAGCATGGACTGCCAGCACATTGGGTTACGATAATATGAACAGTGTAGTAGGTGGAGCTTCTTATAATAAAGCACTACATTGGTTAATAAGTGAAGTAACCAATCTACAATTACTACACTGGTAAGTAGGAGTGATCTTACGCAGACCAAAAAGAACAAGACTTCTAGTTGTTATTTCCAGTTTGATTGGTTCTTTATTGAAGTAGTTGTACAAACAAAGAGATTAACATATCAGGTTCTCCTTCTACAAGTTGTAGCTTTCTGTTCTCCCCGATCTGGTGAGAACTGTGTACTCTCCACCTCCTGTACCTGCCTTGAATCAGTCCCTGTCCCCCAAGTCCCTGTGTTACACCCCTCTATGCATCAAATGACTGCCCCCAAATGTCCAAAATAATACTGCTAGAAATATCTAGACAAAATCATATAATATGCCAATAGTAGCTATCTTAAACATAAATGGCTTCTACACATTGCCCCCTAATTGTTCTACGTATATAAAACAATTCCCAATAAACATTAAAAGGAGCTATAAAACCTTTACATATTATCAAAAACAAAAGTATGTACTATGTGTTGGCATTTAATACTCTTCAGTGATTCTTCAATCTTCTCTTCCTTCTGTTATCCTTCTTCTTTGGCTTCTTGGGGCAGACATACCTTAGTTATCGGTCTTTCCAAGATGTTAGTCTGAAGTCGTACTGTACGCACAAGACCTTGTGCATCTGGTATGGTCTCCAATATTCTGCCCATTAGCCAGGAGCCTCGTGGTGCAGTGGAATCAACCACCACAACGATGTCACCTGGAATAAAGTTCCTCCTTACCCTTGATCACCATTGTCGTTCTTGGATTAGAGGCAAGTATTCCTGTGTGCACCGTTTCCAAAAAAGGTCTGCCATATATTGTACCTGTCTCCATCTGCGTTTAATGGACAAGTCTTCCTTCACAATACTACCAGGTGGTAGTATTGGCTTGGTCTTCAACAGAAGAAGATGTTTTGGTGTAAGTGCTTCCAGGTCCATTGGATCTTTAGAATTCTTGGCAATGGGTCGATCGTTTAAAATTGCTTCAACTTCACAAAATAAAGTTTGCAATCCTTCATCGTCCAGAACTTGTTTTTGGTTCTTGGTCCTCCAAAATATTCCAAATGGAATTTAAACTGGAGATGGCAGAGGGTGGACTTAAGCAAAAAAGGATTCTTGGAGAAGTAAAGCTACCTTAAATTTAGTTGCGTCTGGTTGAGTAACTATGGTAGGGTGAAGACTGTTGTTTGAGAACAGAGCACAGCACATTCCGAACCATGCGGATCAATCGTTCCCTAACACCGCCGTGATGGGATCCTGCTGGGGGGTTAAGGTACCACTTTATCCCTCGCTGAAGCATGGCATTTTGGATCTTGTTCTGATTCAAGTAATTCAGTGCTTCTCTTAATTCTCTTTCCGCTCCGATAAAAGTTGTGCCATTGTCTGGTCTTAAAGATGAATCTTGACCTCGTCGACAGATGAATCTTAGCATTCGGCCCTTCGAGCCAGCACCACATCAATGACTCGTGCTTTTCGCTGACTTCATTACAGAGCTTGATTAATTGAACCAGGTGAGATTGTACTTCATTCGCATTTTCATCTGATTTCATGAGCTCCTTCAGCTTTTCAATTAATTTGTTAGCATGTTTACATATTGAGTTTCTTGACTTCTAACACTTTTCCATGAACAATTCCCAGCCTTTCGCTTTTGTGTACCATTTTGGCTGTAGTTTGTCAACTTATTGTTGTGACTCTTGTTCCACGCAAATTTCCGTTATTTTTCGGAGATCCTCAAAAGGTTCAGTCCTTTCTTGTTGTGTCTCTCATTTCTTTCTGCTCCTTACTGCTTCACAACGTCTCTTTGCGGTGTTCCTTGACCATCCTGCAACATGTTTGCTCATATTTCTTGGCATAATGTAAAAAAAAGATAAAGATATTTATCAAGATGTAGATATTTATAAACTTGTAAAGACAATGTTATCTATTGTAGACATTTATAAACTTCTAAAGACAATTATAAATATCAATGAATTAACATATGATTAAAAAAAGACATTACATGATTGTGTACAGTTTTGGCTGCATTTTGGCAACTTATTGTTGTGTCTCCTGTTCCATGCAAACTTCCGTTATTTTTCGGAGATTCTCAAGAGGTTCAGTCCTTTCTTGTTGTGTCTCTTGTTCACTTCTGCTCCTTAGTGCTTCTCAACGTCTCTTTGCGGAGTCCCTTGACCATCCTGCAACACATTTGCACCTGCTTCTTGGCATGATTTAAAAAAGAGATATTTATTACGATGTGGATATTTATAAACTTCTAATTGATAATTTTATCTATCAATCCATTAACAAACGAATTTAAAAAAATTGTGCTATCGTATACCGATTTAGGTGTTTTCTGGCAACTTCTTGCTGTGTCGCTTGTCCCTTGCTGTCCTTGCTTTATTTCTCGCTGATCCCCAAGACGTACAGTCTAAATATCTGGGATCCAGAAATGAGGTGACAATGACAGCTCTAGACAATAAGGCAGCATTTGAACGGTATGGTATTAAGGCATTCTGATAAAACTGTATCAAGGGTAAAAAAAACACTGCACTGGCCCCAAATATTTTCAAATACTGACCTTTCTTCCATCTTAAGATCCAAAATCGATATTCACTGATGGTTATAGAATTTTCAATTCCACTTGCAACTCATGAGAAAATGCAGTCCATGCTACCATACAAAAGACCTCGACAATAGACCAAAGTGGCAAGTGACACTCATGTCAAACAACAGAAGAGTAAAGATAATCTCCCACAAGGCAGAATCTAAGCACATAACCTTGATTCTCGATGCCATTACCAATACCAAATCCTCGACCATCAATATCTTGGCAACATCATTTACTCAATAATTGACTCAATAATTGAACTGAACCTGATACATCTATATTACTAAACGTCTGATCTTGACCACTTCCTGTTGTACTGTATATTGATTTTAGAAAAAACGTTGCCACTTATGGCTGTGATTTACTAGAGTCTATCCTCCGCTGCACAGGACAAGAGGATTTTTCCCATCGATTAAAAATAAAAGAGTTATTAGTGTTTAAAAAATGTTGAGATTCTCTCTCCTGAAGGCCACGCCCCTTCCAGGGGGACTATAAAACCCGGAAGTGTTGAGTGCCTCAGTCAGTCTCTGCAAGATGGGGGAGCAAGAGGGGCAAGTCTCTCAGTCTGAGCTGTGAATAACACTGAACTCATGTCTACTAAACTGTGAGTGGTTTTACTGACCTGTCAGAGCCCTTAATGTGGTTTGAAAATATAGTTTGGAAATGCTAAAGCTGTGTTGCCTTTGGTTTGGAACTGCACTTGAATTTGGTGGCCTTGCACCCTGCTTGAAGTGGTAAGAAACTGCACCTGAATTTGGTGGCCTTGCACCCTGCTTGAAATGGAATTTAAAGTAATAGCCGTGTCAACTGCCAGCCCATCAGCCATGAGTGAGTGAGTGAGCTGCCAGCACAACAGGCTTGAGTGACTGAGCCGCCAGCCCAAGAACCCATTCGGCCCACAATGTCCATACTAGCCCTCTGGAGACAAGTCCCTTAAGCCCACAACACCCATACTAGCGCTCCAGAAAGCCCCCCCTCCACTGACCACCAATATTGGAATTGGTGGAGAGGTGGAATATTGTGTTGGGGGACCAACCCTCCCATGTGATGCAAAGACCCAACGGGTTCCACTTAGTCTTGTATACTCTAGATGTGCAGGCCTGTATATCTTGCAGCAAATAATCCTTCTGCAAGGTTTGCAGAAAGACTGGATAGACTTGGCTTGTACTCGTTAGAATTTAGAAGACTGAGGGGGGATCTTATAGAAACTTACAAAATTCTTAAGGGGTTGGATAGGCTAGATGCAGGAAGATTGTTCCCGATGTTGGGGAGGTCCAGAGCAAGGGGTCACAGTCTAAGGATAAGGGGGAATTCCTTTAGGACCGAGATGAGGAAAACATTTTTCACACAGAGAGTGGTGAGTCTGTGGAAATCTCTGCCACAGTAGGTAGTTGAGGCCAGTTCATTGGCTATATTTAAGAGGGAGTTAGATGTGGCCCTTGTGGCTAAAGGGATCATGGGATATGGAGAGAAGACAGGTACAGGATACTGAGTTGGATGATCAGCCATGATCATATTACCATACAACTATATAACCATATAACAATTACAGCACGGAAACAGGCCCTCTCGGCCCTTCCAGTCCGTGCCGACCATTTGTTTTCCCCTAGTCCCATCTACCTGCACTCAGACCATACCCCTCCATTCCCTTCCCGTCCATATACCTATCTACTTTACTTTTAAATGTTAAAATCGATCCTGCCTCCACCACTTCTGCTGGAAGCTGATTCCACACAGCCACCACCCTCTGAGTAAAGAAGTTTCCCCTCACGTTACCCCTAAACTTCTGTCCCTTAATTCTCATGTCATGCCCTCTTGTTTGAATCTTCCCTACCCTCAATGGGAAAAGCGTATCCACGTCAACTCTGTCTATCCCTTTCATCATTTTAAAGACCTCAATCAAGTCCCCCCTTAACCTTCTGCGCTCCAAAGAATAAAGACCTAACTTGTTCAACCTTTCTCTGTAACATAGTTGCTGGAACCCAGGCAACATTCTAGTAAATCTCCTCTGTACTCTCTCTATTTTGTTGACTGGCGGTGTAGGTTCGAAGGGCCGAATGGCCTACTCCTGCACCTATTTTCTATGTTTCTATGTCTATGATTCTATGTTTGTCAGGAAACATGACAGCAGCTCCAACAACGTTCTATCCGAAAAGCCAATGCAACTGGCAAGATTTTACATGTCACTTAATGTGTCCTTGAAGCTCTTTCTGAGGCATCATGTTCAATCTTTTGTGCGCAGAAATGTGATTGCTGTTTTAAACATCCCTTGTTGAACTGAGGAGCAATCATCAAGAGTGTCGAAACTCTGGTTCAGTTCCTTCTTGCGTCTCTTGTTGCCTTCAGTTTTGCGTTCTTTCTTTAACTTTAAGAAAATTTGAGCACTTACTGCAGGAGTCATCACTCAACGAAGCACGTGTCTAATGACAACATTTCTGGTTGATGTCCCATCCTTCAGGAATACCTTTACTTGTTCCTTCGGCTTTCCACGGCTAAGAGCCACATATAGTTGTCCATGTTGAAATACTGGTTTCTCAAGGTATATCAAGACCTTCTCCATTGTTTGTCCTTGTGCTTTATGAATTGTCATAGCAAAACTCGACTGAATTGGGAATTGGCTCCGCCTAATGGGAATGTTTTCGCCTTCTTTTAAATTGATCTCATCCTAGGTATGAGAACAATCTCATCTTTGAAGGCTCCCATGTTGATTCTTGCAACAATTAGACTATTGTGTAGCTGTTCTACAATCAACCTCGTTCCATTGCATAGCCTTGAGGGTTGCATGTTTCTCATTAAAATGATTGGAGATCTATTTTTCAACTCCAATTTGTGTGGTGATAATCCACAGATCTTGAATGAATCGAGGAATTCCGTTGGGAAATGAGTAGAATTTGTTCCGTCAGTGACAGTATTGAAAGAATAGTACTCCCTCATGGTTTCAGGGAAGCGTCTGACACACGTAGAATTGATTCTTCTCATTGTATCGTTGTGAGGAACAAGATACAACTCACGGAGAATAATTTGCAGGGTGGTCGAATGCTAGATAGATATAATCAATGCAGTCCTCCAGTGTTCTTGCTGAGAGAACCATGTCTTCTGGAATGTTAAATTCATTGTCTTCATTCTTTTCAATTTTGTCTTCTCCAACATTCAACAAAAATTGAGAACTCAACCCCTCAACCCCTCCTTCGGTTAATCGCATATTCCTCTTCAATTCAAACTTGGTGAAAGTTCTCCACAAGTAGCATGTCTTGATGCAGGAATTTTGAACATCAACATAATTTCCCATCTTCACTACAGGAAGTAGTTGTCGAAAATTGGCACATCAAATGGTAAGAATCCCGCCAAAATGATCCTTGAAGGAAGGAAGAATATCCCCATCATGTGTCTTTAATGAATCGAAGGATACTGGCCCTTTGACCTGATGGAGAAGCAGTCTCAAGTAGTAGAGGTCACCACATCTTGGAGAAACTGTATACACCCGTCCCAGCACGCAGGCTTCAAAAATACCTGAGAAATCTTTCACTGTTCCCAACCTTCCTTCTTTGCCACTTCCTGTTGTTCCATGTATAACCAGGGACGTCGGGGCGATGGCTGCCCTGCCGGCAGTCTGTTCGTATTTTCTTTCTTTTTGTTATTTTTTAGTTTGTTAAAAGTTTGTTTTAATGTTCTTCGGTTGTTTTACGTGGAGGGAGGGGATCGGGGGAAACTTTTTTTCAAGTTCCTACCTTCCAGGAGATGTGATCAATTTTCGGACTCCGGACTGTGGCCTACCATCCATGGAGCTGGAAGCCTCCTCGGACTGTCATGAGCCCCACCGTGGGATGTGGACTTAACATCGGAGCGGATCCCTTGCCTGGGATCACTCCCACTGCGACGACCGCGGAATCACCATCAAGGTCTCACAGTCTCGGGTGAGGCTGAGTCGGGAGCTCCAACGTCGCGGAAGGTTCGACCAGCCCCGACGCAAGGTTCGATCGCCCGGCGCGAGCAGCTGACATCCCCCCGATGCGGCAGCTTGATTGCCTCCGCGCGGAGGGCCCGAGCGCCACCGGCTATGGGAGTTAAGATCATCCCTTCAACAGGGTCTTGAGGCCCACGACCGAGGAAGAACTAAGGGGAAGAACTTGAACTTTATTTCGCTTTCCATCACAGCGAGGAATGTGTAGGAGTCACTGTGGTGGATGTTCATGTTAAAATGTGTTTTTGAAGTGATCTGTTACTTCTAAGTCTGAAGAAGGGTCTCGGCCCGAAACGTCGCCTATCTCCTTCGCTCCTTAGATGCTGCTGCACCCGCTGAGTTTCTCCAGCTTTTTGTGTACCCTCGATTCTCCAGCATCTGCAGTTCCTTCTTTAAAACTTCTAATTGTATGACTGACCTGGCCAATGAAATTCCTTGTATATTGGAAAACATACTTGGCGAATAAAGTGTGATTCTGATTCTGATTCGGATAAAATCGGGGTACATCATTGTAGTATAGAGTTCTTGCAAATGGAACTTGAGAACACAATGCCATGAATTCAGTTAAAATCGTTCTTGCCATATTATCATTCCTCACCAGATGAGCAGCATCGATTCTGATAATGACTCATTGTTGTTGTGGTAGATGTACCTGGAGTTGAATGACATTGGGGTCTCTCTCATGATTTGGAAATCCAAGGATTGATGCCACTGCCTCCGAAGGATCAATGTATCTGCCAGTCAGGTACTGTGTAATCTCGTCATTTACGTTAATTCCAAAAATTGCCTGATCACTCCCCTTCAAGGTGTACTTGATGACGTATTTGACTGAATGTACAGAGCAGCATATCTCAACATTGATGTGAGATTTGTAAACCTTCAATTGTTCAGCATTATAGGGCACCAACCAATTGGAACTAATAGTTGGAAACCGGCGTCCTTCTTGATGTCCCTGAAATCCTCCCATGTCGGGAGATCTTCTCCTGTACAGAGGATATGAATTCTCTCCACACCTTGTGCTCTCGATAAATGGTTTTGGGAATCTCTTACTGTATCCTCCATCCTTCCAACATGGAGAGGTGGGGTTGCAGAATGGTCCATGAATTATGTGCTTGAGTACCAATTCATGCAGCTCAGGATCTACTTGCGGGTCTGGTATTTCAGCTTGCACAAATCTGTCAAAATGTTGTGGTCTTTCCTTACTCACTTCATCAAGCCAAAGCAGAGAGTGCAAATGAGGCAGGCCTCTCTTCTGATATTCCACAGTTGAGACGAAGGCTATACAGATGCCAAAGAAACCACGTGGTCCACTGAGATACTTGATGAATAGCTTTCTTTTCAGATCGAATACTCTTGCAACCAAGTCTGGTCAATCACACGGCTGCTGATTGTGAAAGAGTCACTGTCGCATCTCGCTCCATTTCAGATTGCAAGTCATCATAATGAAGAATGAAGCATCGCCATACTTCCAAACATACATCATGGCATCATTCCATCATGTATCTCGGTCCACTGACAAATGTTGAGGAGAGGATGATGCGCCTTCTGACATTTCCAAATCATCATTATCATTTAATACATCTGTCAGGCCTCTGTAAGTTGTTGATCACAACGATGCTTAATTCATGCAAATATAATAGTGAGATTAAACGAGAACTTACCTGTTCAAAGTTTGATCTTTATTTTATGAGGAGTTACGATGAGGGATTACGCGAAGAAGCCCCGCCATGCGCATGCGCGTCATACTTCAAAGCAGCGGCGTGAAAAACACAGAAACCAATAGCCGAAGTAAGATAGTAAGGCTTACAGAAGACTAGAACTACCAGATGAACCTTTAGATTATGAGGGTCGGGAGCGGAGGGCACGTAATCCCTCATCGTAAATCCTCATAAAATAAAGATCAAACTTCGAACAGGTAAGTTCTCGTTTAATCTCACTATTTTAGTTCAGAGTCACGTGAGTGACTATGTGAATTTTTTAAGCTCTGTGATTTTCATGCCGTAGATTCATTCCATACGACACACTGCTTCAGTTGACACAGTAGTGAGTAAATAATATTATTGAACATTGCTTGACTTATTCAATAACTATGTTAATAATAATAATAATAATAATAACAATGAAAGTAATAACCCCTCTATCCCAGGGGAAAATTACAACAATGATATGAAACAATGATATGAAACAAAGCAAACAAATTGAACAGAACACAATGTAGCATGTGCAAACCCTGGCACTGTGAGAACAGGTTTATCATAAATCTAGAAAGTTACTTCTTTAGACCATCCTGCGGCCCCTAGAATTTGGTCGAGCGGCATGTCCTGTGCCTTCGCCGCGGACATTGATGCCGCCCTTGTGAAGTTGAGATTTAACACATGAGTGTGAACTCCAGCTAAATACAGAACCTGTTTTACCATCTAGAATAGTGTGTACTGTCACTTTTTTACATTTTTTTTAATTTTGTGGGTAATGAGCATTGGTGTCTCACAATCTCGGAGACTCTTAGTTACTTTAATTAATTGAGTCAGATGCTTAACCACACACAATGTTTGGTCGACAGGGTATGCTTTAAAGATTACCTTGGTTCCAGCCTTCCCTGGCTTGCTTTGCTTGCTTAGATCATAGACATAAAAAGTAATTTTATCTACAGACAACTGCATACAATCTAAGCGCAACATTTGTAATGTTTGTACTCATTGTGCTGAGACTAATGACATGAGCATAACCACTTTAAATATTAAGTTCTGAAAAGACAGTGATGTAATTGGAGCCCACTGCTGAAGCAATGTGAGAATTATACTGACATCCCAGATTTCTGTATATCTGGGTTTGGTAGGATTTTATTAAAATTCCTCTCATAAATCGGGATATTAACGGATGAACCCGATAGATTGTCGTTCTGAAAATTGTCCTAAATAGGAGGACAAAGTACTCCGAGCACTATTAATGGCACTATATCTCAGGTGCAACATAGCTAGGAACTCCAATACATCCGATATGTTTGCAGTATGATAAAATATATCTGTATACAAAAGCTTTCCCATTTCCTTATATGAGACATATATTGTTTCTTAGTGCTATCTCTCCAAGCTGCAGTTATAACATCCATTGTCCTATCCGACAGTCCATCAGAACCTGCAGATAAACAATTAATACGATCATGTAATGGATGACTTCTCCTGTACTGGATGTACCAACAATACTGTAGCTGGGGATTGTCATGAATGGCTGAGTCATCATTCTGAGCACCAATGGGAACAATGGCTGTGTAGACCAGTTTGGAACCACCAAATGCCTGCGGTGGAGTCTTGCTCTAGTTTGGTGACATTGCCTAATCAAGCAAAATGGGGAACATAGAAGATTATACTTCCCCAATGTAGCGAGAATGCATCCACCGCTACTGCTCCTGGGTCTGGCTCCTATGACATATTTAGGCAACTGGAGATTTAATCTGGACGTAAACAGATCAATATTTGGTACCCATACCGACTGACAATCTTTTTGAACTTCTGGATTTAACATCCATTCTGTATTGTTATTGAACTTTCGTGATCTGTTGTCTGCCACAATATTGTCTCTCCCACAGCTGTGGTATTGTCTACTTGTAATTGAACATGTAAGTCATTCATTGTAGAACAATAATCTATCAATGCATAAAATGCCCCCAATAACTCCAAATAATTGATACCATGTGTTAGGAGAATTAATCGTCTTGGACAGTCCATCACCACCTCAACTGGTAGCGCTGTCCTTACCTCCCCATCCGAGAGCACTCCCATCAGTTTGTAATAACACTGAAGGTTGCTGAACCAAAATATATTCAAGTAGCTTGTGCAACATTGAGAATCCACCATTGCAATTCAGCTAAAGCTTTAGTTGGTAACTGCATGGACCTATCAATAACCTGCATGCTTTTTAAAAAAAAAAATATTTATTATCTTTCTATTTTGTTATTATTTTATTTATTTATTTATTTATTTTATTTTTAAAATTTATTTATTTTTACTTTTTATTTTAAGTGCTTGTCCTCTGGCTCTCAGCAGACTTTGATAATGCAGAGGTCCAAACTCAACAGCAGGAATGCTGCTACCATTTACCAATACCCGTAGCTACTTCTCGGATGGAGGGATAAGGTCTCTCAGCGAGACAAGTACACACATTTGTAATATCCCCAACCTTATCTGTTAGCAAGTTACTGACACATCAACTGAATTAATGACAAACCCCAAATAATCAATTGTTTGGGATGGCTGTAACTTATATGTTGTTGGATGGACAGAACCCTAGCCTTTCAATAGGCTTATGGTTGCTGAAACCAGTTCTTCAGCTGTCTCCTGAGTGGCATTTACAATTATCATATCCTCTAGATAAGCCTCTAGATAAGCCTCTAGCATATCCTCTAGATCAGAATGTGATTCTGAGCCCTCAGTAACACCAGTGCTGGTTTCAATAATTATGTGAACAGCCTGAGAGCTGAAGTTAACCCATTAGGTAATTCTTTAATTCTCAGCCGACCCATCGAATTAACTTAAAGTACCTGCAATAATGATGCATTGGTACTGAATAATAAGGTATCTTTTTTTTTTACGTCTATAGTAACCATATAGCAGCCTTGTGATAACAACTGCGTTGAAGGTGTACTTTATTAAATGCCTACACTGAACATATGAATTACGTTTGTGAGGTCCAGAATGATTCTGCAACCCCCATCTTCTTCTGTCTGGGATATATTTTATACCTGACGAGTTTCTGGTGCAGCAAACACCAAACCGATCAATATTATGCAGCATCATTCATTATAAAACAATTGTAATCTTACACCCAACCCAAGGTTGTATCCCAGAAATTCTATGTGTGATGGAATAAAGTTACTGTACCTCCGTAATTGAACTAGAATTGTTTTGGCAGATTTTCACCAATAATTAATTTGGTTATTGTTTGTCCTACATAGTCCTGCATTTTTGGGTATAATATTGGCCAAATGGCAATTTTCATCATACAATTAGGTTCGAATAGGCACTGCAGAGTAACGCAAGCCTGTCTTATAAGTTTTGGACATTTATCGACCCTTGTATGTCTTCCCCAAATGCAGTGATGACAACTGAATATCAGCTAGAAGACATGCTGGTAACATATTTCCTGCCCTTGCATCGTAACATTCATGGGTGCCCAAATTACTGAGTTTACTGTTGGCACCCTGAGCGAGGCACAATAGACAGGTGTTAATATATTTACTGTTTCAGTCATAACAGTTTCTTGGATCAGGTGAGAAACCAAATAATGTTAGCAGCCAGGTCTCATCCATAGCCTCACCAGTCCATACCGATATAGCAAACTTGATGCTACATTGGGAACACCCGGAGCGTGGCTCTTGTGCTCTGGTGTATACACATAAGTAGGGACACCAGCTTCAGAGTCAGTCTCCTCCTGCCCTGATACTCCCGAGTCTTGCTCTAGGAGACCTCATCCATACCTAAACGAGGTACTGGAGAGTCAGATTCACATTTTATTAATTTTTTTTAACAGGCACCATACTCAGTGTAAGGAACTCCTTCGGAGGCTGCCTGGGAATCTTTGGGTCTTTGGACCCTTGACTGAGTAAAGTGTGGAGCATTTTCTCCATTTCTAGTCTCCCGCACATTCTTGTCCTCTTTTGGAGGAGAGTAACTTTATTTGCATTTCCTTGTGTATTTGTGCATAATCATATATGTTCATGTTTAGAATTATAGATTCTGACAGGTACATTCTACTTGCAGAATATTTATATTACTCTCAGTATTACACAGTTCTCCCAATATAAGGGTTGATGTGGCTGTATTGGGTATAAACTTTGTACCCATCTCTCTGCCTCTGCTGGCCCCAGAATCAACCTTTGTATTTAACCTGCTTGTTCTCTCAGAGCAGGGATGAAAATTTAATAATGCACATATCATACACATCAACTAAGGAACTGCATCTGGTAACACATACTCAGAGCAGACCTTGTATGCTTACCTATCATTGCGGCCTCAGCCCGAACGACTCTAGTGCAGCTGGAGGGTATTACCTACAGAATAACGGCCACCGGTATCGGAACCGGCACCGCACTTATCTATTTTGCCGATCGCTGCGATGGGACCGCAATACTGCGTGGCCCATGTTTGCTCCTCCCGCTGAACAGGCTCCTGCTGACTCACAAGCCAGCCTTACGGAGCTTAAATCTCGCTGGAAGTTTTAAAAACTTACCTGCGAGGTTTCTTACTTACCACTGGTGGAGCTGCGCTCTCCAGCTCCGTTCATTGCGACATGCGTCGATGTAATGACGCGCATGCGCCTGGCGGGGCTTCTTCACGTAGTCACTCACGTGACTCCGAAGTAAAATTGAGCCTATCACCATCAATCACCGCTTCCATATCAACCACATATTGTTGAAAGAGTCGTCCTCCTCTTAAAAGGTTGTTTAATTCTCATGATTCATGATCCTATAGGCAGAATATCGCATTAGTGTCAATTTTGTGCTGTTACTCATTTGGAGTTGGTGATGTCATCCATCATCTCCAAGCAGTAAGTAAAGGACGTATTGAAAACTGTCATACGACCTATGAGACTCTGAAATGATTTGCAGACCTCCTCCCCTTTTTTTCAAGACAATGTGCCATGATGTTGCCACAGTCTCATTATTGTTTGGTATTATGACGGCAACTTTGTCGGCAGTTTGTGTGTTAAACCTCGTTTCATGTTCCAAAGCTGGCCGACAATCTGGATGAATGACGTTTGATGCTTTTGGTAAATCTCTAATTCTGTCCATTGCCATCACAAATGAATCAATGTAAGGGTTGTTTAGTCTTATCATGTTTTCAAGCATTTCAACAATGTCCCTTTGAATACCAGCATCTTGCAGTATACTCATTTGCAACTCAATGCTATCTTGGAGGTCCATGAAATACATTTTCAAGAATTGACTTTGTTGGTCTAGGTCAGGCATCAACGGACCAATGAAATGATGAATCTGGCCTTGAGTGATCACTGAAGGATTCCATCCAGGTGCCAGCACTTCCTTGGCACCGAATGACGTTACCGAATGAAAGAGGCCATTGTATTGTCTAGTATTCTTTAGGTCATTACAGACTTCATAAAGAAATGTGTGGTGGACTGCATCCCAACAAAAACCTTCCGAGTGTTTCCCAATCAGAAGCCTTGGATGAACTATGAGATCTGCACTCTTCTGAAGACCAGACACCGGGCATTCATGTCTAAAGATACAGAGGTCTACATGAAGTCCAGATACAACCTTGGTAAGGCCATCAAAAAGGCCAAAAGGGACTTCTGCTCCAAGCTGGAGGATGAGACGGATATTCGGCAATTGTGGCGGGGCTTGAATGCCATCATTTCCTACAAGGTGAAATCAGGAGGCAGCTCGAATGTCAGTGAAGCATCACTCCCTGACGAGCTCAATGCGTTTTACGCACGCTTTGATAGGGAGAATTCTGATGTGCCTTCCCGAGCCCCCATTGGCCGTGATGGTATTTCGGTCACAGTCACAGAGGTCGACATCAGAAAATCCTTCAGAGGGGTGAACCCTCAGAAAGCACCTGGACCTGATGGTATACCTGGTCGTGTTCTGAAAACCTATGCAGACCAACTGGCTGGAGTTTTTACGGACATTTTCAACCTTTCACTTCTGAGGTCTGAAAGGGCATCAATAATACCGGTGCCCAAGAAGAGCAAGGTGACGTGCCTCAATGACTATTGACCAGTGGCACTAACGCCTGTGGTGATGAAGTACTTTGAGAGGCTGATCATGGTGCAAATCAACTCCTACCTCAACAAAAATCTGGACCCACTGCAGTTCACTTACCGCCACCACAAATCAACGGTGGATGCAATCTCGCTGGCTCTCCACTCCGCTCTGGACCACTTGGACAACAAAAACTCATTTGTCAGGCTGTTATTCATTGACTAGAGGTCGGCATTTAATACAATCATCCCCTCCAAGCTGGTTACCAAGCTCTCAGAACTGGGTCTCTGCGCATCCCTCTGCAACTGGATCCTCGACTTCCTCATTCACAGACCACAGTCTGTTCGTATTGGTGGAAATGTGTCAGCCTCGATAACAATCAGCACGGGAGCACCTGAAGGCTGCGTGCTCAGCCCCCTGCTGTACTCACTCTATACTCATGACTGCGTAGCCGGTCATAGTGCAAACTCCATCATCAAGTTCGCCGATGACACCACTGTTGTGGGACGTATCAATGATGGAGACAAGTCAGAGTATAGAGGTGAGATCGACCGACTGACCAAATGGTGCCAGCACAATAACCTGGATCTCAACACCAGCAAAACCAAGGAATTGATTGTGGACTTTGGAAGGGGTAGGATGGCGACCCACAGTCCTGTTTATATCACCGGGTCGATGGTGGAAAGGGTCAAGAGCTTCAAATTCCTGGTCGTGCATATTTCCAAAGATCTCTTCTGGTCCCAGAACACTGATGCAATTATAAAGAAAGCACATCAGCGCCTCTACTTCCTGAGAAGATTACAGAGAGTCGGTATGTCGAGGAGGACTCTCTCGAACTTCTACAGGTGCACAGTAGAGAGCATGCTGACCGGTTGCATCATGGCTTGGTTCGGCAACTTGTGCGCTCAGGAGCGGAAAAGACTGCAAAAAGTTGTAAACACTGCCCAGTCCATCATTTGCTCTGACAATAGACAATAGGTGCAGGAGTAGGCCATTTGGCCCTTTGAGCCAGCACCGCCATACAATGTGATCATGGCTGATCATCTCCAATCAGTACCCCGTTCCTGCCTTCTCCCCATATCCCCTGACTCCACTATTTTTAAGAGCCCTGTCTAGCTCTCTCTTGAAAGCATCCAGAGAACCTGCCTCCACCGCCCTCTGAGGCAGAGAATTCCACAGACATCGAGGTGATCTACCAGTCGCTGCCTCAAAAAGGCTGGCAGCATCATCAAGGACCCATACCATCCTGGCCACACACTCATGTCCCCGCTGCCTTCAGGTAGAAGGTACAGGAGCCTGAAATCTGCAACATCCAGGTTCAGGAACAGCTACTTCCCCTCAGCCATCAGACTACTAAACTCAACTCAAACAAAAATATATATATATTCAATGGTATATGGACACACTGATCTATTCTGTATTTATTTATGCCTACAATATTCTGTTGTGCTGAATCAAAGCAAGAATTTCATTGTCCTATCTGGGACACGTGACAATAAACTCTCTTGAACTTGAACTCTTTCTGAACGTGTGTGCTTGTGGCGTGTACAAATTCATGAGTGCATCAGGGAGTGTCTTCAGAGGAGCAATGTTGACCTTACCCTTGATGCAGCAAAAGTTGGTGATTTCTCCTGAGAAACGGTACACTCAACACTGAGGGCAAATCTTGGTCATTTCACCAACATCAGGAGAAAGATTTCTCCTTGTGAGTTGTGCATTTCGTCTTCTTGTATCTCTGTCCCGCTGTTCATCCAGCCTTCTAGTTCTTTCATCTCCTGTCTCTTCGTCCCTTCTGTTTTGCATTCTTTCTCGATGATTATTGAGGCGTTGTTTCTTGTTGCACCTGATGTTCCCTTCTGCTTCTTACTGCTTCTCGACGTCTCTTTGTGTCGTTCCTTGACCATCCTGCATTTTTTTCTTGGCATGATGTTAACAAAATAGCCTTAACACAATTCACAGTTGTTAATTAACATGGAATAATTTGATTAAAATTGAGCTCTCATGTGGAATGAAATCAATGAAAAATGTATTTAAATGCAACTGTAAATGAAAAGTTAGTTTTTTTCTTTAAAATAGCCTAAAGACAGAGCCCACCCAGAAATATATGGGTATAATACTAAAAATACAGTGAATAAAATCTCTTTATATGCAAATGACGTACTACTATATATTACAAATCCAGAAACCAGTATTGCAAACTTGGTAAATCTTATAACTCAATTTGGCTTATTTTCGGGATATAGAATTAATTGGAATAAAAGTGAAATTATGCCAATAACGGAACTTGATTTAGAAACATAGAAACATAGAAATTAGGTGCAGGAGCAGGCCATTCGGCCCTTCGAGCCTGCACCGCCATTCAATATGATCATGGCTGATCATCCAACTCAGTATTCTGTACCTGCCTTCTCTCCATACCCCCTGATCCCTTCAGCCACAAGGGCCACATCCAACTCCCTCTTAAATATGGCCAATGAACTGGCCTCAACTACGTTCTCTGGCAGAGAATTCCACAGATTCACCACTCTCTGTATGAAAAACGATTTTCTCATCTCAGTCCTAAAAGACTTCCCCCTTATCCTTAAACTGTGACCCCTTGTCCTGGACTTCCCCAACATCGGGAACAATCATCCTGCATCTAACCTGTCCAACCCCTTAAGAATTTTGTAAGTCTCTATGAGATCACCCCTCAATCTTCTAAATTCCAGCGAGTACAAGCCAAGTCTATCCAGTCTTTCTTCATATGGAAGTCGTGCCATCCCTGGATTTATATATATTGCAACAATCTCCCTTTAAAATAGTTAATGAAAGATTTAAATATCTAGGAATTTATGTGACCAAGAAATATACGTCTTTATTTAAAATAAATTTTCCACCTTTAATTAATAAACTGCATAAGAATATTCAATATTCAAAAACACTTCCCATCTCAATGCTCGGTAAAATTAATGCTATAAAAATGATTTTTCTTCCACAATTACTATACCTTTTTCAATCAATTCCGATATATCTCCCCAAATTTTTTTTTTTAAGTTGATTCTATTGTCACAAGTTTTATTTGGGATTATAAGAATCATAGAGTAAGTAAAAAACATTTATGTAAATCCAAGACGAATGGAGGATTAGTTTTACCAAATTTTTTATTTTGCTTTTGGGCAGTCAATATTAAAAATATGAATTTTTGGTTGGAAGATATGGATCTGCCACCAGACTGGTTAAAGATGGAAAAGGAAGATTGTTTGCCTTTTGAAATTGGCCAGATTCTGTTAGCTCCCACAAAACTGAATACAAAAACCTATAGTGAAAACCCTAAAATAAACAGTGGTATACGAATTTGGAAACAATTTAAAAAGACATTAAAATTGGATAATTTATCACCTTCTCTCCCCATTGTAAATAATACTTCATTTAAACAAATCCTTCATTTGTTGGATAAAGGTTTTGTACAATGGAAAAAATAGGGAATTAAAATGTGGGACATCTTTATAGAAAAGGTATTTTTCTTTCATTTCAGATGTTACAACAGAATTATGGATTACATTCAAATAATTTGTTTAGATATTTACAACATAGAGATTATGTTAAATTACATACACAAGACTATAGAACTAGAGAGCCAGAGATTCTTGATGAATGTTTGAATAAACATCCTCATACAGTTAAACTAATTTCTTACATTTATAATACTCTTTTAGATAGTGAGATCCCGTCGACGAAATGATATAGACAAGCATAGGAAAATGAATTAGCTCAAGCTATAACTAAAGATATTTGGGAAGAAAGTCTGCAACACATACATCAATGCTCGTTAAATGCCAGACATTCTTTAATACGATTTAAAGTACTACATAGATTGCATTATTCTAAAACAAAATTAAATAGAATTTTTCCTAATATATCCCCTATATGTAACAAATGTCAATATTCAGTGGCTAATTTAACCCATACTTTTGTAAATTGTATAAAAATGAAACATTTCTGGATGGATATTTTAAAAATGATTTCCGATATTGTTAATATCCAACTGGATCCCGACCCTATAATAATTTTGGGAATATCAGAACAATGCCTAAAACTTACAACAAGCCAAATAAATTTCCTTGATTATAGTATAATAATTGGGAAAAAAATAATATTAAAAAGTTGGAAAAACCCAACAACCCCCACAAGGGAGACCCTACCTTTGGAAAAAAATAGACTTGTCTTAATTGACAAACCAGAATTATTTGTTAGAACATGGTCTCCATTTATAGATTATTAGAAGGGGTAGATTCGTCCGGCACAGGAACCTGACTGAAGCTTGAATCCAGGATTAGATGAATAGTTAATTTGTAAATCCAAAGGGTTGCTACAGCTATATTAATAGCAAAAGGATAACGAGGGATAAAATTGGACCATTAGAGAGCCAGAATGGACAGCTATCTGCAGAGCCAAAAGAGATGGGAGAGATATTGAACAATTTATTTTCTTCGGTATTCATCAAGGAGAAGGATATTGAACTCTGTGAGGTAAGGGAAAAAAGTAGAGTAGCTATGGAAACTATGCGATTCAAAGAGGAGGAAGTACTGACACTTTTGAAAAATATAAAAGTGGATAAGTCTCCAGGTCCTGACAGGATATTCCCTAGGACATTGAGGGAAGTTAGTGTAGAAATAGCAGGAGCTATGACAGAAATATTTTCAAATGTCCATTAGAAACGGGAATAGTGCCGGAGAATTGGCGTACTGCGCATGTTGTTCCATTGTTTAAAAAGGGTTCAAAGAATAAACCTAGCAATTATAGACCTATTAGTTTGACATCAGTGGTGGGCAAATTAATGGAAAGGATACTTAGAGATAATATATATAAGCATCTGGATAAACAGGGTCTGATCAGGAACAGTCAACATGGATTTGTGCCTGGAAGGTCATGTTTGACAAACCTTCTTGAATTTTTTGAAGCGATAACTAGGGAAATTGATGAGGGTAAAGCAGTGGATGTTGTCTATATGGATTTCAGTAAGGCCTTTGACAAGGTTCCCCATGGAAGGTTGGTTAAGAAGGTTCAATCTTTGGGTGTTAATGGCGGAGTAGCAAGATGGATTCAACAGTGCTGAATGGGAGATGTCAGAGAGTAATGGTGGATGGCTGTTTGTCAGGTGGAAGCCGTGACCAGTGGGGTGCCTCAGGGATCTGTGTTGGGTCCACTGTTGTTTGTCATGTACATCAATGATCTGGATGATGGGGTGGAAAATTGGATAAGTAAGTATGCAGATGATACTAAGATAGGTGGTGTTGTGGATAATGAAGTAGATTTTCAAAGTCTACAGAGAGATTTGGGCCATTTGGAAAAGTGGGCTGAAAGATGGCAGATGGAGTTTAATGCTGTTAAGTGTGAAGTGCTACATCTTGGCAGGACAAATCAAAATAGGAAGTACATGGTAAATGGTAGGGAATTGAGGAATGCTGTGGAACAGAGGGATCTAGGAATAACTGTGCATAGTTCCCTGAAGGTGGAATCG
Organism: Okamejei kenojei; assembly: GCA_035221665.1. Classification (NCBI taxonomy): domain Eukaryota; kingdom Metazoa; phylum Chordata; class Chondrichthyes; order Rajiformes; family Rajidae; genus Okamejei; species Okamejei kenojei. The sequence goes on from CM069131.1 coordinate 197,639,158, forward strand.
CATGTAGATAGGGTGGTAAAGAAAGCCTTTGGTGTGCTGGCCTTTATAAATCAGAGCATTGAATATAGGAGTAGGGAAGTATTGTTAAAATTGTACAAGGCATTGGTAAGACCAATTGTGGAGTATGGTGTACAATTTTGGGCGCCTAATTATAGGAAGGATGTCAACAAAATAGAGAGAGTACAGAGGAGATTTACTAGAATGTTGCCAGGGTTCCAGCAACTATGTTACAGAGAAAGGTTGAACAAGTTAGGTCTTTATTCTTTGGAGCACGGAAGGTTAAGGGGGGACTTGATTGAGGTCTTTAAAATGATGAAAGGGATAGACAGAGTTGACGTGGATAAGTTTTTCCCATTGAGGGTAGGGAAGATTCAAACAAGAGGGCATGACATGAGAATTAAGGGACAGAAGTTTAGGGGTAACATGAGGGGGAACTTCTTTACTCAGAGGGTGGTGGCTGTGTGGAATGAGCTTCCAGCAGAAGTGGTGGAGGCAGGATTGATTTTAACATTTAAAAGTAAAGTGGATAGGTATATGGACCTGAAGGGAATGGAGGGGTATGGTCTGAGTGCAGGTAGATGGGACTAGGGGAAAACAAATGGTCGGCACGGACTGGAAGGGCCGCGAAGGCCTGTTTCCATGCTGTAATTGTTATATGGTTATATGGTTATATGGTTAAGTTTTATAACCTACGGACCTATCTCCTCTGTATTAGTGATAAATTACTCTTTTTTTTAAATTATCTCTTTTTTCTTTTCTCTCTTTCTATCTATAAATAAAAATAAACAATTAGAAGCAGTGTTAATATGTAATTGATAAATGAGGGCCCCAGCTATTTTGATAGTACAAGAGCAGAGAGGCAGTTGGGTGTAAAACGAGGGTAGAAGCAATAGGTAGCAAGGTGAAAAGTAAAAGTGGCAGGCCGACAAAACCAGGGCAAAAATCAAAAAGGGCCACTTTTCAACATAATTGTATAAGGGGTAAGAGTGTTGTAAAAACAAGCCTGAAGGCTTTGTGTCCCAATGCAAGGAGTATTCGTAATAAGGTGGATGAGTTGAACGTGCAGATAGCTATTAATGATTATGATATAGTTGGGATCACGGAGACATGGCTCCAGGGTGACCAAGGCTGGGAGCTGAACATCCAAGGATATTCAATATTCAGGAGGGATAGACAGAAAGGAAAATGAGGTGGGGTAGCATTGCTGGTTAGAGAGGAGATTAACGCAATGGAAAGGAAGGACATTAGCTTGGAGGATATGGAATCGGTATGGGTAAAGCTGCGAAACACTAAGGGGCAGAAAACTCTGGTGGGTGTTGTGTACAGGCCACCTAACTGTAGTAGTGAAGTTGGGGATGGTATCAAACAGGAAATTAGAAATGCTTGCGACAAAGGCAAAACAGTTATAATGGGTGACTTCAATCTACATATAGATTGGGTGAATCAAATTGGCAGGGGTGCTGAGGAAGAGGATTTTTTGGAATGTATGCAGGATAGTATGCGGGAAAAAAGTAGAGTAGCTATGGAAACTATGAGATTCAAAGAGGAGGAAGTACTGACACTTTTGAAAAATATAAAAGTGGATAAGTCTCCAGGTCCTGACAGGATATTCCCTAGGACATTGAGGGAAGTTAGTGTAGAAATAGCAGGAGCTATGACAGAAATATTTCAAATGTCATTAGAAACGGGAATAGTGCCGGAGGATTGGCGTACTGCGCATGTTGTTCCATTGTTTAAAAAGGGTTCAAAGAATAAACCTAGCAATTATAGACCTATTAGTTTGACGTCAGTGGTGGGCAAATTAATGGAAAGGATACTTAGAGATAATATATATAAGCATCTGGATAAACAGGGTCTGATCAGGAACAGTCAACATGGATTTGTGCCTGGAAAGTCATGTTTGACAAACCTTTCTTGAATTTTTTGAAGCGGTTACTAGGGAAATTAATGGGGGTAAAGCAGTGGATGTTGTCTATATGGATTTCAGTAAGGCCTTTGACAAGGTTCCCAATGGAAGGTTGGTTAAGAAGGTTCAATCTTTGGGTGTTAATGGCGGAGTAGCAAGATGGGCCATTTGGAAAAGTGGGCTGAAAGATGGCAGATGGAGTTTAATGCTGATAAGTGCGAAGTGCTACATCTTGGCAGGACAAATCAAAATAGGACGTACATGGTAAATGGTAGGGAATTGAGGAATGCTGTGGAACAGAGGGATCTAGGAATAACTGTGCATAGTTCCCTGAAGGTGGAATCGCATGTAGATAGGGTGGTAAAGAAAGCCTTTGGTGTGCTGGCCTTTATAAATCAGAGCATTGAATATAGGAGTAGGGAAGTATTGTTAAAATTGTACAAGGCATTGGTAAGACCAATTGTGGAGTATGGTGTACAATTTTGGGCGCCTAATTATAGGAAGGATGTCAACAAAATAGAGAGAGTACAGAGGAGATTTACTAGAATGTTGCCAGGGTTCCAGCAACTATGTTACAGAGAAAGGTTGAACAAGTTAGGTCTTTATTCTTTGGAGCGCGGAAGGTTAAGGGGGACTTGATTGAGGTCTTTAAAATGATGAAAGGGATAGACAGAGTTGACGTGGATAAGTTTTTCCCATTGAGGGTAGGGAAGATTCAAACAAGAGGGCATGACATGAGAATTAAGGGACAGAAGTTTAGGGGTAACGTGAGGGGGAACGTCTTTACTCAGAGGGTGGTGGCTGTGTGGAATGAGCTTCCAGCAGAAGTGGTGGAGGCAGGATCGATTTTAACATTTAAAAGTAAAGTGGATAGGTATATGGACCTGAAGGGAATGGAGGGGTATGGTCTGAATGCAGGTAGATGGGACTAGGAGAAAACAAATGGTCGGCACGGACTGGAAGGGTCGAGAGGGCCTGTTTCCATGCTGTAATTGTTATATGGTTATATGGATATATAATTATCTAAATCAACATGTAGGGGAACCAACGAAAGAGCAGGCTATTTTAGACTGGGTATTGAGTAATGAGGAAGGGTTAGTTAGCATTCTTGTTGTACATGCCCCCTTGGGCAAGAGTGACCATAATATGGTCGAGTTCTTCATTAGGATGGAGAGTGACATTGTTAATTCAGAAACAATGGTTCTGAACTTAAATAAAGGTAACTTTGAGGGTATGAGACGTTAATTGGCCAAGATTGACTGGCAATTAATTCTAAAAGGATTGACGGTGGATACGCAATGGAAGACATTTAAAGACTGCATGGATGAACTACAAAAATTGTTCATCCCAGTTTGGCAAAAGAATAAATCAGGGAAGGTAGTGCATCCGTGGATAACAAGGGAAATCAGGGATAGTATCAAAGTAAAGGATGATGCCTACAAAGTAGCCAGACAAAGCAGCATACCAGAGGACTGGGAGAAATTCAGAGACCAACAGAGGAGGACAAAGAGCTTAATTAGGAAAGGAAAAATTGATTATGAAAGGAAACTGGCAGGGAACATAAAAACTGACTGCAAAAGTTTTTATAGATATGTGAAGAGAAAGAGATTAGTTAAAACAAATGCAGTCAGAAACAGGTGGGTTGATCATGGGGAACAAGGATATGGCGGACCAATCGAATAACTACTTTGGTTCCATCTTCACTAAGGAAGACATAAATAATCTGCCGGAAATAGCAGGGGACCGTGGGTCAAAGGAGGAATTGAGTGAAATCCAGGTTAGTCGGGAAGTGGTGTTGGGTAAATTGAATGGTTTAAAGGCCGATAAATCCCCAGGGCCAGATAGGCTGCATCCCATTGTACTTAAGGAAGTAGCTCCGGAAATAGTGGATGCATTAGTGATAATCTTTCAAAATTCTTTAGATTCTGGAGTAGTTCCTGAAGATTGGCGGGTAGCAAACGTAACCCCTCTTTTTAAGAAGGGAGGGAGAGATAAAACGGGGAATAACAGACCAGTTAGTCTAACATCGGTAGTGGGGAAACTGCTAGAGTCAGTTATTAAAGATGAGATAGCAGCACATTTGATAAGTGGTGAAATCATTGGACAAAGTCAGCATGGATTTACGAAAGGTAAATCATGTCTGACGAATCTTGTGGAATTTTTTGAGGATGTAACTAGTAGCATGATTAGGGGAGAACCAGTGGATGTGGTGTATCTGGATTTCCAGAAGGCTTTCGACAAGGTCCCACATAAGAGATTAGTATACAAACTTAAAGCATATGGCATTGGGGGTTCAGTATTGATGTAGATAGAGAACTGGCTGGCAAACAGGAAGCAAAGAGTAGGAGTAAACGGGCAGGCAGTGACTAGTGGGGTACCGCAAGGCTCAGTGCTGGGACCCCAGCTATTTACAATATATATTCATGATCTGGATGAGGGAATTGAAAGCAATATCTCCAAGTTTGCGGATGACATTAAGCTGGGGGGCAGTGTTAGCTGTGAGGAGGATGCTAGGAGACTGCAAGGTGACTTGGATAGGCTGGGTGAGTGGGCAAATGTTTGGCAGATGCAGTATAATGTGGATAAATGTGAGGTTATCCACTTCGGTGGCAAAAACAGGAAAGCAGACTATTATCTAAATGGTGGCCAATTAGGAAAAGGGGAGATGCAGCGAGACCCTGGGTGTCATGGTACACCAGTCATTGAAAGTAGGCATGCAGGTGCAGCAGGCAGTGAAGAAAGCGAATGGTATGTTAGCTTTCATAGCAAAAGGATTTGAGTATAGGAGCAGGGAGGTTCTACTTCAGTTGTATAGGGTCTTGGTGAGACCACACCTGGTGTATTGCGTACAGTTCTGGTCTCCAAATCTGAGGAAGGACATTATTGCCATAGAGGGAGTGCAGAGAAGGTTCACCAGACTGATTCCTGGGATGTCAGGACTGTCCTATGAAGAAACATTGGATAGACTTGGTTTACACTCTCTAGAATATAGGAGATTGAGAGTGGATCTTATAGAAACTTACAAAATTCTTAAGGGGTTGGACAGGCTAGATGCAGGAAGATTGTTCTCGATGTTGGGGAAGTCCAGGACAAGGGGTCACAGCTTAAGGATAAGGGGGAAATTCTTTAAGACCGAGATGAAAAAGACTTTTTTCACACAGAGAGTGGTGAGTCTCTGGAACTTTCTGCCACAGAGGGTAGTTGAGGCCAGTTCATTGGCTATAGTTAAGAGGGAGTTAGATGTGGCCCTTGTGGCTAAAGGGATCAGAGGGTATGGAGAGAAGGATGAGTTCGATGATCAGCCATATTGAATGGCGGTACAGGCTCGAAGGGCCGAATGGCCTACTCCTGCACCTAATTTCTATGTTTCTATGATAGCTGGGACCCCGGGACACTAGATATTAATAATATGTAATCGTTAAACAATGTCTGTAGTGGTTTGGATTATGATATGCTTCTAATAAAAATATTACCCAAAAAAAACCCTAAAGATAATGTTAGTAGTTATTGAAAATGGCAAATTGTGACTGAAACGGATTTTTTTTAATTCAAGAAAATAAAACTTTAAAATGATCTAAAGACAATCTAAGTCAAATGCAACTCTAAATGAAAATATTGTTACTTTAAAATAAGCTAAACACAATGTTAGTAGTCAATGAACATGGAAAAATATGATTTAAATGAAATTTCTGTTTTATAATAGTTTTATAATTATAATTTATATTAAAATGTTTTAAAATCAAACTTAAAAATAACCAATGTGTATGCTGTATCTTTGAAAGAAATCAATGTCAATGAAAACCGTGTTTTTTTTTTCTTCTTTAAAATGCAACTCAAAATAAAAAATAAACAAAACACAATGTCAGTAGTCAATGAACATATACCCCCCCCCCCGGATTCTGTATAACACAGTCACCCCCCCCCCCCCCCGCCCCGGACTCAGTGTAACACACTACCCCGCCCCCCGGACTCTGTGTGACACACTACCCCGCCCCGCCCCGGACCCTGTGTGACACACTACCCCGGCCCGCCCCGGACCCTGTGTGACACACTACCCCGGGCGGCCGCCCCGGACCCTGTGTGACACACTACCCCGCCCCGGACCCTGTGTGACACACTACCTCCGCCCCGGACCCTGTGTGACACACTACCCCGCCCCGCCCCGGACTCTGTGTGACACACTACCCCGGCCCGCCCCGGACCCTGTGTGACACACTACCCCCGCCCCGGACCCTGTGTGACACACTACCCGCCCCGGACCCTGTGTGACACACTACCCCGCCCCGACCCTGTGTGACACACTACCCGGCCCCGGACCCTGTGTGACACACTACCCCGCCCCGGACCCTGTGTGACACACTACCCCGCCCCGACCCTGTGTGACACACTACCCCGCCCCGGACCCTGTGTGACACACTACCCGGCCCCGGACCCTGTGTAACACACTACCCCGCCCCGGACCCTGTGTGACACACTACCCCGCCCCGTACTCTGTGTGACACACTACCCGGCCCCGGACCCTGTGTAACACACTACCCCGCCCCGGACCCTGTGTGACACAGTCGCCGGCAACGGAAGTGCGGTCCGCAGCGTGATGGCGGCGGCGCTGAGAGCGGCGGCCGGGGCGGCCCGGAGGGTGAGAGAGAGGGAGGGAGGGTAGAGGGGAAGATGGGGAGGGAGTGAGGACGGCAGGGAGAGAGGGTGAGGATGAGGGGGTGAGGATGAGGATGAGGGGTGAGGATGAGGGGGGTGAGGATGAGGGTGGGGTGAGGATGAGGGGTGAGGAGGGGTTGCGTGAGGGGTAGAGGGATGAGGGGCAGTGAGGATGAGGGGGGAGGATGAGGGGTGAGGATGAGGGGTGAGGATGAGGGTGTGAGGATGAGGGGTGAGGATGAGGGTGAGGATGAGGGGGTGAGGATGAGGGGTGAGGATGAGGGGTGTGAGGATGAGGGTGTGAGGAATGATGAGGGAGATGAGGGGTGAGGATGAGGGTTGAGGATGAGGGGGTGAGGATGAGGGGTGAGGATGAGGATGAGGGTGAGGATGAGGGGGTGAGGATGAGGGGTGAGGATGAGGGGGTGAGGATGTGGGGTGAGGATGAGGGGTGAGGAAATGAGGGGTTTGTGAGGATGAGGGGGTGAGGGGGTGAGGATGGGGGTGAGGATGAGGGGTGAGGATGAGGGGTGAGGATGAGGGGTGAGGGGGTGAGGATGAGGGGTGAGGATGAGGGTGAGGATGAGGATGAGGGGTGAGGATGAGGGGAGAGGATGAGGGTGATGAGGAGGATGGGGGTGATGAGGGGTGAGGATGAGGGGGGGTGAGGATGAGGGGGTGAGGGTTGAGGGTGAGGGGTGAGGATGAGGGGTGAGGATGAGGGGTGAGGATGAGGGGTGGGATGAGGGGTGATGAGGGAGTGAGGATGAGGGAGGATGAGGATGAGGGGGTGAGGATGAGGGGTGAGGGATGAGGGGGTGAGGATGAGGGGGTGAGGATGATGAGGGGGGGTGAGGATGAGGGGGAGGATGAGGGGTGAGGGGTGAGGATGAGGGTGAGGATGAGGGTGAGGGGTGAGGATGAGAGAGGAGGATGAGGGGGAGGATGAGGATGAGGGGTGAGGATGAGGGGTGAGGATGAGGGGTGAGGATGAGGGGGTGGGGTGAGGATGAGGGGTGAGGATGAGGGTGAGGATGAGGGGTGAGGATGAGGGGTGATGAGGATGAGGGGTGAGGATGAGAGGGGTGAGGATGAGGGGTGAGGATGAGGGGTGAGAGGGATGAGGATGAGGGGTGAGGATGAGGGGTGAGGATGAGGGGGTGAGGATGAGGGGTGAGGATGAGGGGGTGAGGATGAGGGGGTTGAGGATGAGGGGTGAGGATGAGGGTGAGGATGAGGATGAGGGTGAGGAATGAGGGGTGAGGATGAGGGGTGTGACTGCTGAGGATGAGGGGTGAGGATGAGGGGTGAGGATGAGGGGTGAGGATGAGGGGTGAGGATGAGGGGTGAGGATGAGGGGTGAGGATGCTGGGGTGAGGATGAGGGGGTGAGGATGAGGGGGTGAGGATGAGGGGTGAGGATGAGGGTGAGGATGAGGGGGTGAGGATGAGGGGTGAGGATGAGGGGTGAGGATGAGGGGGGTGAGGATGAGGGGGATGAGGATGAGGGGGTGAGGATGAGGGTGTGAGGATGAGGGTGAGGAGGATGAGGGGGTGAGGATGAGGGGTGAGGATGAGGGGTGAGATGATGAGGGGTGAGGATGAGGATGAGGGATGAGGATGAGGGGGTGAGGATGAGGGGGTGAGGATGAGGGGATGTGAGGATCTGATGAGGGGTGAGGATGAGGGGGTGAGGATGAGGGGAGGGAGGGTGAGGATCTGAGGGGTGAGGATGAGGGGTGATGAGGATGTGAGGATGAGGGGTGAGGATGCGGATGAGGGGGAGGAAGATGAGGCATGAGGATGAGGGTGAGGATGAGGGCGGGTGAGGATGAGCGTGGTGAGGATGAGGGGTGAGGATGAGGGGTGAGGATGAGGGGGTGAGGATGAGGGGTGAGGATGATGGGTGAGGATGAGGGAGGATGAGGGGTGAGGATGAGCGGGCGTGAGGATGCGGGGTGAGGCGCTTGAGGATGATGAGGATGAGGGGTGAGGGATGAGGGGTGAGGATGAGGGGGTGATGAGGGGGTGAGGATGAGGATGAGGGTGAGGATGAGGGGTGAGCTTTTTATGAGGATGAGGGGTGAGGATGAGGGGTGAGGATGAGGGGTGAGGATGAGGGGTATGAGGGAGGTGAGGATGAGGTCATGAGGGTGAAATGGTGTGAGGTGAGGATGAGGGGGTGATGAGGAGGATGAGGGTGAGGAAGGGGCTTGAGGATGAGGGGTGAGGATGAGGGGGTGAGGGAGGGGTGAGGGAGGATGAGGGTGAGGATGAGTGGAGGATTGAGGATGAGGGGTTGAGGGGATGAGTGGGGGGTGAGGATGAGGGGTGAGCGAAATTGTTGAGCGATGTCTTCATCTTTGAGGACTGGCTATCAGGGGTTGGGAAAATGAGGGCCGTGAATGAGGGGTGTCTTCATCTAATTCAGGGGCTGGGGTTTTGTTCGTAGTGTTGTGTGTGTCTTCATCCTTTTATCTGTCTTCGTTATGCTGCATCTATCGTCACCTTGGGTCTTCATCTTTTTATCTGCAAGGCCTCGATGAGCCCAGATAGGTGCATGCCCTATGGTACCGCACGCTGGCAGGTTCTGGCTGTCACAGTGGGCCGCGCAGCAGTGGAGTCTCTGCCTCAGATTCGGGTTCAATCCCGACTACAGCCGCTGTCTCTGCGGAGTTTGCACGTTCACCCTGTAATCGTGTGGGTTTTCTCCGGGTGCTTCGGTCTACATCCACACTCGACAAAGACGTGCGGGATTGCCCTCTGTAAGATGGACTGGGCTACATCCTACATCCTACATACAACACTAGAGAAGATAGACACAAAATGCTGGAGTAACTCAGCGGGACAGGCAGCATATCTGGAGAGGAATGGGTGACGTTTCAGAAGAAGGGTCTCAACCTGAAACATCGCCCACTCCTCTCCAGAAATGCTGCCTGTCCCGCATTTTGTGTCTACCTTCTGTTTAAACCAGCATCTGCAGTTCCTTCCTACACATATAACAACAGTACAGCACAGGAACAGGCCCTTCAGCCCACAATGTCTGTGCCGAGCACGATAAACGTATCTGAATGCACGTGATCCATATCCCTCCATTCCCTGCATATCCATGCGCCTGTCCAAATGTCTCTTAAACACCACTATCATATCTGCCTCCACCACCGCCCACGGCAGCGCGTTCCAGACATTCACCACCCTCTGTGTAAAAATAAAACTTGCCCCGCACATCTCCGTAAACTTTGCCCCTCTCACCAAGCTAGGTAACATGACCCAATCATACCATAAGATCATAAGACATAGAAGCACAATTAGGCCATTTGGCCCATTGAATACTCCGCCATTCAATCATGGCTGAATCTTTCCCTCTCAACCCCATTCTCCTGCTTTATCCCTCCTACCGATGACACGCTTACTCATCAAGAACCTGTCAATTTCCACTTTAAAAATACCGATGGACTTTGCTTCCACAGCCAACTGTGGCAATGAGATCCACAGATTCACCACCCTCTGGTTAAATTAATTCCTTATGGGCTTGTCCGACTTAGGCGGCTGCAGGAGACTATTGCAGTCGCCACATGGTCGCCACATGTTCGTGGGTGATTGCCGGGGAGTCGCCTTCATGGTCGTAAGGAGTTCCCGCATTCTGGGAACTAGTCGCGGCCTCATCATGGACGCCGCAAATTTTTCAACATATTGAAAAATTAGCGGCGACTAGAATGAAGCTGCCATGGAGAGTAGCGAGAATTCTCGTGCCGTAGGTGAGTCGCCAGGAGGTCCTAGTGGGTTTCCAGGATGTCGAAGGTTCTCGTAGGTTGTAGCCGGTGCTGACCGGTGAATTTCATTGGCTCATTGGGGAAAAAAAACCCATAAGTAGTAGTTTTCAGAAACAAGGATAACCGACCGGTAATGTTAATGTCCGCCGAGCTTCACAGCCGTGTATCTCTGGCTTCTTAAAAGTTGTCTTCTTCTCCCTCTTCCCCCCCTCTTTTAAAGTACACTGTGCTTTAGCCATCTTAATTACAGCACCAACCTTCCTGCTGATCGCAGTGTGTCTGTGTCACCTTGGCTATCACCTTGGCTTTGCACCGTGTGAATTTCACTCAGACAGCGCTCTCCCCACTTGCCCTGTACCCCGCCTGCATAACGGGCTGTGAAGGAAGGTGTGTTTGTGTGTGTGTCTTTTTTCCAGTCTGACAGTCGCCGTTCCAGTAGCTAGTTTTCCACCTAAGTGAGACAGGCCCACCAGGATCACCCCTCATCCTCCTGCACTCCAAGGTATAGAGTCTCAACCTCTTTCTTTAGCTCAGGCCCTTAAGCCCTGGCAACTTCCTCATAAATCTTCTCTGCACCCTTTCCTACTTAATAGCATCTTTCCAATAACTTGGTGCCCACAACTGAACACAATACTCTAAATGTGGCCTCACCAACGTCTTGTACCACTGTAACGTGACCTCCCAACTTCTGTACTCAATACTCTGGCTGATGAAGGCCAATGTACCAAGGTGTTGAAAATCTTTTTGACCACCCTATCTACCAGTAACCCCATTTTCAAGGGACCATGTACCTGTAAGTCCCAGATCCCTCTGCTCTACAACACCACCCAGAGGCCGACCATTCACTGTGTAGGTCCTGCCCATGTGAGATGTCCTAAAATGCAACACCTCACACTTCTCTGAATTAAATTCCATCAACCATTCCTCCGCCCACCTGGCCAATCGATCCAGATCCTGCTGCAATCGTTCACAACCATCTTCAACATCTGCAAAACCACTCACTTTTGTATCATCAGCAAACTTGCTAATCTTGCCCTGTATGTTCTCATCCAAATCATTGTGTAGATGACAAACAGGAACAGGCCCAGCACCGATCCCTGAGGCACACCACTAGTCACAGGCCTCCAGTCTGAGAAGCAACCTTCCACCATCACCCTCTGCTTCCTTCCATGGAACCAATTTACTACCCATTCAGCTATATCTCCCTGCGTGCCATGCTGGGGGACGGGTATTTTTTCTCATGTGCTGCCGGGGGTGGTGGTGGAGGCAGATACCATAGTGGTTGTAGACGATATTTGCATGGACATGGACATGGAGGGATATGGATCACGTGCAGGCAGAGGAGAGCAGTTTAACAACATTGTTCCTGTTCCTGTGCTGTACAGCAATCTCATCCCTGCTGTAATGGGGTGACCAGATGTGCTTGTGGCTGCGCTGTGTACTAACTGTGCATTTCCTCCTCCCCCCCCCCCACCCCATTCTATCCCCCGCTGCCCACCCCAGCTGAGCGTGCCGGCCATGCGCAACACAGACGGCCGCTACCGGGTCACCATGATCCCGGGGGACGGGGTGGGTCCGGAGCTGATGCACGCCGTCAAGGAGGTCTTCCAGGTAATGGGAGGGGGGGGATGATGGGGGGGTTTGGGTGTCCCAGTCCGGGGGCTCCGGGCGAAGGGTGGGGGCACTCTGGCTGGGTGGGGTTAGCGTCTGTGTGAGGGGCGGTTGATGAGCTGGTGTTGGACTTGTGGGTTGGGGCTGGGGTGGGGTGGAGGGATTGGGAGGCATTACTGGGGTGGAGGGATTGTGTGCGTTACTGACTCTCCCCCCTCCCCCAGGCTGCGGAGGTGCCGGTGGTGTTTGAGGAACACCACGTGAGTGAGGTGCAAAACATGGCCTCTGATCAGAAGCTGCAGCAGTTGCTCTCCTCCGTGAAGGATACCCGCGTCGCCATCAAAGGTCAGAGGTCAGGGATCGGCCGCAGGGTCACCGTCCCATCACGCCACCCCGCTTCTCGCTCCCACCATTGCCCCTCTCCCTCCTTTCAGTTTAGATAGAGCTCTTAAAGGTAGCGGAGTCAGGGGATAAAGCAGGAACGGGGTACTGATTTGGGATGATCAGCCTTGATCATAGTGAATGGCAGTGCTAGCTCGAAAGGCCGAATGACCTACTCCTGCACCTATTATCTATCGTCTATTGTAGGAGGGGGTTCTGTGCTACCCCTGTACCCTGCATCTACTTTATTCAGATAGGCACAGACAATCTAAAACAGAAGGTAGACACAAAATGCTGGAGTAACTCAGGTAGCATCTGTGAAGAACATGGATAGGTGATGTTTCACAGAGTGCTGGAGTAACTCAGGGGGTCAGGCAGCATCTCTGGAGAGAAGGAATAGGCGCTGCTTTGGTGGGAGACCCTTCTTGAGGTCTTGACCTGAAACGTCACCTATTCCTTCTCTCTAGAGATGCCGACCCGCTGAGTTACTCCAGCTTTTTGTGTCTATCTTTGGTGAAAACCAGCATCTGCCGTTCCTTCCTACACATCATCAAACAAGTCGACTTTTTGAAGGCCTTATCAATGCACATTTGGAAACATTGAGAGAACCTAAACTGTTTCAGCAATTCATAGTACCTACACCACCAGGGGCGCCCTATGATGGCAGCTCCGCCGGCAGTCTGTTCGTTTTTTCAACTTTTTTAAAATTTTTAGCTTTTGTTAAAACTTTGTTTTAATGTTTAAGAAGGAACTACCTGAAATTAGAGAAGTCAATGTTCATACCACTGGGGTGCAAACTGCCCAAGCGAAATATGAGGTGCTGCTCCTCCAATTTATGGTGGTCCTCACTCTGGCCATGGAGGAGGCTCAGGACAGAAAGGTCGGATTTGGAATGGGAGGGGGAGTTGACGTGCTGAGCCACCGGGAGATCACCGAACACCTCCACTCGGTTCGCAATAACCAGCCTGATCTCCCGGTGGCTCAAGTCTCTTCCCTTTGTTCAAGACTTGAACATTTTTATATCCTCGTGACACAATTAAATAAATCATCGTTGGTCAATGTCTTTGTAACCTTTCATCTTTGTCTTTCCCCAGAGTTAACTTTACCCTTATGTTTCTTGTTGTTTTGAAACTCTCTCTCCCATATATTTAACAAATAAATACCATCGATGTCAAGGGCCTGTCCCACTTGGCGTTTATTTCGGTGACTGCCGGCATCATATCAGTGTCGCCAAAAGATTTTGAACATTTCAAAATCCAGCGGTAACAAAATAAATGTTGTGACACTTGAAAAAACAGCGTGCGTCGTACATCATCACGCCGTAAATTTTTCGGTGACCTGATACGTCAGTCAATGATCCAAGCAGTCGCCGAAAAAATTGCCAAATGGGACAAGCCCTTCAATGTCCCTGAGGGGAGAAATGATAGGGTCCATTTGTTAAAAAGAGATCATTTGTTAACCTTTGGGAGATTTGCCTGCTAAACACTCTAACAAAGAGCAGCTGGAAGCTGAAGATTGCAACAGATAAGAACCTAGACAGAACTGCAAAGGACTATCCCACCCTCAATAGATAAGGAAGCCTGTTTTTTAGCGTAATGTATTAGTTTGATTTTAATTCAACTGTGCTGTGAAAACTATAAACACATTGCCACATGTATAAACCAATGTTGTAACATTCTAAGGTAGACAAAAATGCCGGAGAAACTCAGCGGGTGCGGCAGCATCTATGGAGCGAAGGAATAGGCGACGTTTCGGGTCGAGACCCTTCTTCAGACATTCTATGTTGGCCATCTTTCCCGTCGTGTCCCTAGTGCGTGAACTCTAGGGTTGAACACACGACAAACTACACATCTTCATAATTTCCAAACTTCTGACCCCCCCCCCCCCCCAATAACCCCTGACCCCTGTACTGATCAAGAAGGGTCTCTTCCCGAAACATCACTCTTTCCTGCCTGGCCCGCTGAGTTACTCCAGTATGTTGTGTCAGTTACTGACTCCATGACCGATACCCTCTCAGTCGGTCCACCCCCTCCATTCGCACCCCCCACTCCCCCCCCCGTTACCCCCCCCCCCCCCCCAAAGACTGACCCCCCCTCCTGTGTGTTGCAGGCAAGATGCACACCCCGATGGAGTACAAGGGAGAATTTGCCTCCTTCGAGATGAAGCTACGGTAGGGTGGGGGGGGGGGGGGACACTGAGGGAGGGTGGGGCAAGAGGGCACCTCACAGTGGGGGTGATACTGAGGGACCCTAGGTGGGGCGGTGGGGAGGGGAGATCGGGGACTTGGGGTGGGGAGGAGGTTGCGGGAGGAACCAGGGAGGGGTGGGGGGGTAATCAATGCTGCCTCCTGCCGATGGGGTTGGGGGGGGTGGGGGTTGATAGGGTTATCGATGCCCCCCCTGACATCACTGTGCCCGCAGGAAGATGCTGGACCTGTTTGCCAACGTGGTGCATGTACAGAGTCTGCCCGGCTACCCCACCCGGCACGTTGACCTGGACCTGGTCGTCATCCGCGAGCAGACTGAGGGGGAGTACAGCTCACTGGAGCACCAGGTAACCCCCCACCTCAAACACCGACCCGCTCACCGAACACCTACCTCCCTACCCCAAATCCCCCACCCAACCCAAAGCACCCCCTCCTCCCCCACTCCAACGCCGACCCCCCACCCCAAATCCCCCCCACCAAACCCCAAATTACCCACCCCAAATCCCCCCCTCCCCCACCCCAAACATTGCCGCTACCCAACCCCAAACACCGACCCCCGACCCGAATACCAACACCTCAACCCCCTTCCTCCCCCACCCCAAACACCAACCCCCTCCACAAACACCGACTCCCATCCCAACCCCCCCCACCTCAAACAACCCTCCTCCTGCACTGAACACTCCTCCCTCCTTCAGCAATGCCCAGAACACCACCCCGAACCCCGACCCCGAACACCTCCCCTCCCCCACCTCGAACGCTGACCCCCACCCCAAATCCCCCTTTCCCACCCCGAACACCTACCCTCCCCATCCCCACCCCGAACACCGACCCCCTTGCCCACACCCAGAACACCCCCCCCCCGCCCCAAACACCGCTCCTTCCCTGCCCCGAACATCCTTCCCCACCTGCCCCGAGCAATCCTTTCATTCACTCCCACCCCAAACACCTGCTGCCCCCATCCCGAATACACCAACCCTATACCCGCACCCTATCCCCGCTCCCCAAAACTCCATCCCACCCGGAATAACAACCTGGACCTGGTCATCATCCCCGAGCTGACGAAGGTGGAGTGAAACAGTGTGGAAACAGGCCCTTCAGCCCAACTCACCCAAACCGGCCAATAATGCCCCAGCTACACTAGTCCCACCTGCCTGCGCTTCGTCCATATCCCTCCAAACCTGTCCTATCCATGTACCGGCTTAACTGACTCTTAAACGTTGGGATAGTCCCAGCCACAACTACCTCCTCTGCCATTTGTTCCATACACCCATTGCTTCATTGGTTTGTCTCTCTCTCTCTCTCTCTCTCTCTCCTTCCCTCTCTCTCTCCCACCCTCCCACTCCCCCCCATCCCTCCCCCCTCCCCTCTCTCAGAGTGTGCAGGGCGTGGTGGAATGCCTGAAGATCATCACCAGGGAGAAGTCGCGCCGAATCGCCAAGTTTGCCTTCGACTTTGCCACCAAGAACGGGCGGCGCAAGGTCACCGCCGTGCACAAGGCCAACATCATGTGAGCCCCCCTTCCCAGAGACCTCCCACTACGCCAAAACTATTCTCTGGAGTTCAGAAGGATGAGAGGATATCTCATTGAAACATATAAGATTGTTAAGGGTTTGGACACGCTACAGGCAGGAAACTTGTTCCCGATGTTGGGGGAGTCCAGAACCAGGGGCCACAGTTTAAGAATAAGGGGTAAGCCATTTAGAACGGAGACGAGGAAACAATTTTTCTCACAGAGAGTGGTGAGACTGTGGAATTCTCTGCCTCAGAGGGCGGTGGGGGCCGGTTCTCTGGATGCTTTCAAGAGAGAGCTAGATAGGGCTCTTAAAAATAGCGGAGTCAGGGGATATGGGGAGAAGGCAGGAACGGGGTACTGATTGGGGATGATCAGCCATGATCACATAGAAAGTGCTGGCTCAAAGGGCCGAATGGCCTACTCCTGCACCTATTGTCTATTGTCTACAAGTCCCCCTTACCCCGCTGTCCCCCTCGCAAGCTCTCCGTTGTACACAAGGCTAACACGTGAGGACCCCTGAACACCCCCACTGTGCCCCTCTCCACCCCCACCCCCCCATTCCCACTCACTTCCCCAAACACTCTCCCAACTCACTTTTTGGGTGGAGCTTAGGAACATAGAAACACAGAAAAATAGGTGCAGGAGTAGGCCATTTGGCCCTTTGAGCCAGCACCACCATTCAATGTTATCATCGCTGATCATCCACAATCGGTACCCCTTTCCTGCCTTCTCCCCATATCCCTTGATTCCTTTGACCCTAAGAGCTAAATCTAACTCACTCTTGAAAACATCCAGTGAATTGGCCTCCACTGCCTTCTGTGGCAGGGAATTCCACAAATTCACAACTCTCTGGGTGAAAAAATGTTTCCTCATCTCAGTTTTTAAATGGCTTACCCCTTATTCTTAAACTGTGCCCCTGGTTCTGGACTCCCCCAACATCGGGAACATGTTCCCGCTAGCGTCCAAACCCTTAATAATCTTATATGTTTCAATAAAATCCCCTCCATCGTTCTAAATTCCAGAGTATACAAACCCAGCTGCTCCATTCTATCAACATATGACAGTCCCACCATCCCGGGAATTAACCTTGTGAACCTACGCTGCACTCACTCAATAGCAAGAATGTCCTTCCTCAAATTAGGGGACCAAAAATGCACACAATACTCCAGGTGTGGTCTCACTAGGGCCCTGTACAACTGCAGAAGGAACTCTTTGCTCCTATACTCAACTCCTCTTGTTATGAAGACCAACATGCCAATAACTTTCTTCACTGCCTGCTGTACTTGCATGCTTACTTTCATTGACTGATGAACAAGGACCCCCAGATCCTGTTGTACTTCCCCTTTTCCCAACTTGACACCATTTAGCTAATAATATGCCTTCCTGTTTTTGCCACCAACGTGGATAACCTCACATTTATCCACATTAAATTGCATCTGCCAACTCCCCCAACCTGTCCAAGTCACCCTGCAGCCTCATGAAATCCTCCTCACAGCTCACACTGCCATCCAGCTTTCTGTCATCTGCAAACTTACAAGCACCGAGCCTTGCGGCAACCCACTAGTCACTGCCTGCCATTTTGAAAAGGACTAGTTAATTCGTACTCTTGTCAATGTCAATACCCTGCCCCCAATACCATGTGCTCTAACTTTGCCCACTTTACCTTTGATGTGCTGGTGATGCTAAACCTGTACGGGAACATCATCCCTCTCTTGTGTGGGACAGGAAAGGGATGATCACCTCGTTGGGAGTGTACTATAGACCCCAAATAGTCAACGGTAATTAGAAGAACAAATATGCAGACATCTGCAAGTCAAATAAGGTTATTATAGTCAGCGATATTAACTTTCCCAATATTGATTGGGAAAATCATAGTGTGAAAGGATTAGATTGGGTGCAATTTCTCAAAGGTGTTCAGGAGAGTGAATGAAGTGTTCGTGAGGGAGCCTTTTGGCACCCGTGAGCACTGTGCGATTAGGTTTAAGATAGTCATGGATAGGGACAGAGTGGGCGCACGTATTAAAATGCTAAATTGGCGCAAGACTGGACTGGAGCAGGTTGTTTTAGGGGAAAGGAACATCGGCCAAGTGGGATGTATTTTAAAGTGTCTCCCCTCCCCTCTCTCTCCCCTCCCCTTCCCTCTCTCTCCCCTCCCCCTCCCTCTCTCTCCCCTCCCCTTCCCTCCCCAATCTCTCTCCCGCCTTCCCTCTCTGTGCCCTCGCCCCCCTCTCTCTCCCCCCATGCTACAGGAAGTTGGGTGATGGGCTGTTCCTGCAGTGTTGCCGTGAGATGGCCGATCTATACCCCAACATCATCCACGACTCCATCATCATCGACAACTGCTGCATGCAGGTATCCCCCCCCTCACAATCACACACCCCAGCACCCTCCCCCCCCCCCCCCCCCCCCCCCCACCCCTCACGCTGATCCTACCTCCCACACACACCCCTTCACCTCCCCTCACTCTGATCCCCCCTCCCACACACACCCCACAGCTGGTGTCTGACACCCTCCCCCCCCCACCATGACCCTCTCTCTCCCCCATCTCTCTGATCCTCTCTCCCCCCCGATCTGTCTCAGCTGGTGTCCGACCCCCCGACCCTCACTCTCTCTCCTCCCGTCTCTCTGGCCCTCACTCTCTCTCCCCCAGTCTGTCTTCTCCCACAGCTGGTGTCCGACCCCCTCCCTCTGACCGCCTCTCTCTGACCGTCTCTTTGACCTCTCTCTCTCTCTCTCTCCCCCTGTCTCCCCCACAGCTGGTGTCTAACCCCCACCAGTTTGATGTGCTGGTGATGCCGAACCTGTACGGGAACATCATTGACAACCTGGCGGCGGGGCTGGTGGGGGGGGCCGGCATGGTGCCCGGGGAGAGCTTCAGCTCCGAGTACGCAGTCTACGAAACGGTATGGGGGGGGGGGCAGAGGGAGGGGGGAGCTGAGGTGGGAGGGGAGGGGAGGGGAGGGGGTGGTCACAGAGCCAGGGGTGGTTCAACTCAGTGAAAGTTTTTTCTTACCTGCAGTCCAGTAGAGTTTGCCGCACCTAAGCATAGATTCATAGAGTGATAACAGTGTGGAAACAGGCCCTTCAGCCCTACTCGCCCACACCAACCAACATGTCCCAGCTACACTAGTCCCACCTGCCGACGTTTGGTCCATATCCTTCTTAAAATAGAAAATAGGTGTAGGAGTAGGCCATTCAGCCTTTCAATATGATCATGGCTCTTCACCAAAATCTGTGCCCCGTTCCTGCTTTTTCCACATATCCCTTGATTCCTTGAGCTAAATATAACTCTCTCTTAAAAACATCCAGTGAATTGGTGTCCACTGCCTTCTGAAGCCGAGAATTCCACAGATTCACAACTCTCTGGGTGAAGAGGTTTTCCTCATCTCAGTCCTCAATGGCCTACCCCTTATTCTTAAACTGTGACCCCTGGTTCTGGACTCTCCCAACATCGGGAACATTTTTCCTACATTTAGTGTCCAATCCTATAAGAATTTTACATGTTTCTATAAGATCCCCTCACATCCTTCCCAACCCTTCCCATCCGTATATCTGTCAAGACGTCTTTTAAAAGCCATAATATAGTATCTGCTTCGATAGTTCCCTTTGGCAGCTCCTTCCGCATACGGACCACCCTCTGAGTGAAAAAGTCCCTCTTAAATTTTGCCACTTTCACGTTAAGCCTGTGCCCTCTAGCTTTAGAATCCTCTATCCTGGGGGAAAGACTGTGAGTGTTCACTTTATCGGTGCCCCTCACGATCTTGTACACCTCAATAAGGTCACCCCTCAGCCTCCCCTGCTCCAAAGAACAAAGTCCCAGCCTATGCAGCGTCTCCCTGTAACTCAAGCCCACGGAACATCCTGGTGAATCGCCCCTGCACCCTTTCCCAAATTAGAGGGTGGTTCTGCTCGCCCCATTGCAGGAGGAGAGGGGAGTGGCTGGAGGTGGGGTGCGGCTGGCTGGGGGAGGAAGTGTTGTGGGTGCCTGACCATGTGCCTGGTGAGGGACAGGGAGAGGCTGGTGTATGTGGGCTGTGAGGGGATGTGTGACCGTGTGTGTGACCCTGTGTGTTCCAGGGAGCCCGCCACCCCTTCTCCCAGGCCATGGGTCGTAACATCGCCAACCCCACCGCCATGCTGCTGAGTGCTGCCAACATGCTGCACCACCTCAAGTGAGTTCCCCCCCCCCACCTTGACCCCCCACCCGACCCCCTCCACCCCACCCGACCCCTCCACCCCGACCCCCCCAACCCCGACCCCCCCACCCTGACCCCCCCACCCCGACCCCCCCCACCCCGACCCTCCTCACCTCAAGTGACCCCTGCCCCACCCCCTAGTCTCTCCCCTCCTCCTTTCCGCTCCCTGTAGAGAGCCCCCTCCTCCGTGGGGGTCTCAGCCCCGCCCCATCTCCCCTCCCCATCCGTTACCCCTCCCGGGATCGCAATCCCCGCCCCATCTCCCCTCCCGATCCGTTACCCCTCCCGGGATCGTAATCCCCGCCCCGTCTCCCCTCCCGCTGGGATGGGAGTGTCATGCAGTCCCTATCCCCCTCTCGCCCGGAGTGGGTGGGGGGAGGAGGGTGTGGGGGATGTTTGTGGTGGGGGGGTGACGGTGACCATGTTGTGTTGCAGCCTGGAGTTCCATTCCAACATGGTGGCCCAGGCCGTCAGGAAAGTTATCAGACAGGGCAAGGTGAGTGTGGGGATGGGGGGGTAAATGAAGATGTGGGTGGGGAATGTTGCGGGGTTTGGTGGAAGATGGATGGAGAGGGGAGTCGAGTGGTGGGATCAGGGATCAGGGGCTGGTTGGGAGGGGAGGGAGGTTGGGTTGGATTGGGGTGGGGGTAAGGGGGGGTGTGTTTGGAGGGACACGCATGTCTATACAGGACTGAGCTTCATCAATAACTCTGCAATTTCTTGCAACCTAGAGCAGAGCTGTTCCCAAACCAAGCCCAGCCAAGGCAACACTTCCCTCTCCCCCCCTCTCTTGCCGACCCCACCCCCTTCCCCAGTGAAGGTCATCAACCTGCCCCGCAGTTCACGACCATATATATATATATATCTCTCTCGGGCTCACACCGTCTCTAACAATCAGCCTATCGGAGAACCTCCTTGCCCCAGCTCATCTGTTGCCCACCCTGAATGGTTCGGGGGGGGGGGGGGGGGGGGGGTTCGCTTCTAGTTTTTGCCCCCACAGCAGTCCCGACCCAAAACGTCACCTATCCATGTTCTCCTGACCTGCTGAGTTACTCCAGCACTCTGCGAAACATCACCTATCCATGTTCTCCACAGATGCTGCCTGACCCGCTGAGTTACTCCAGCACTCTTGTCTATTTGTAGTTTAAACCAGCACCTGCAGTTCCTTCCTTCACACGTTGATTCTCTCCGTAGGTACGGACACATGACATGGGCGGATACTCCACCTTGGCCGAGTTTACAGCGGCTGTGATCACCAACCTCGAGAGCTGAGCACCCGGGGAGTCCCGCTCCCCAGCGCACACTCCCCCCCCCCCCCCCCCCCCCCGCTCTCTCTCCACCCTCCAACCTCAAGAAGTTGTCCCAACCCGAAACGTCACCTGTCCATGTTCTCCTGAAGCTGCCCGGTGCGCTGGGTTACTCCAGATTCCAGCAGGTAACAGCCTTGTGTCTGTAGTTGTGGCCCCGCCGGACCAGTCGTGGACCTCTTGTCTGTGTTGTAACCCTGTCTAATGTGAATAAAGAGTCGAGTCGGCAGCAGACTGTTTTGTGTCGGTCTGTTGGCTTTGTAGCCAGAGCTGTGAGGTGGAGAAACTGGCCCATCAGTCCACACTCACCATCCATCACCTATTCACACTCGTTCTGTTATCCCACTTTCTCAACCATTCCCTGGTTTCCCATCCGGAGATCCAGGTTCCATCCTGACTACCGGTGCTGTCTGTATGGAGTTTGTACGTTCTCCCCGTGAACTGCATGGGTTTTCTCCGAGATCTTCGGTTTCCTCCCACACTCCAAAGTCGTACAGGTCTGTAGGCTAATTGGGTTTGGTATAAATGTAAATTGTCCCTAGTGTGTGTAGGATAGTGTTAATGTGTGGCGATCGCTGGTTGGCACACTTGATGGGCCAAAGGGCCTGTTTCCACGCTGTTTCTCTAAACTAAACTGCAACAAAACAGCTTTCCACTGTACACATGACCAAAGATCCTATAGTGGAGCGCTCCGCTGTAGGATCTTTGCACATGACTACAGAGATGCCAAGTGTCCCGGATTCGCCGTATTTTGTCCCGGCGAAATAACCTTTTTACGGTGTTCCGGCAGCCAAACATGCTGTTACGGAACACCGCCGCGCCGGTGTTCCTCCCGTGGTGAACGCCGGCGCCATGTGCCCCTGGTTTGCCAGCCCGGCAGCTCGCAGCCACGCCCGGCCCAGAGCCCGGGCGGCGCCGGGGCACATGGATCGCGGCAGCCCCATCACCGGGCCTCCCCCCCACCCCCACCCAGTGCACAGGCGCAGACCCGCCGGCAACCTTGCCAAGTGCGCATGTGCCGCACCCGCCCGCCGGCAGCCCGCTGATCTGCACCAGTGCGCAGGCGCAGACCCGCCGGCAACCTTACCAAGTGCGCATGTGCCGCACCCGCCCGCTGATCTGCACCAGTGCGCAGGCGCATAGCCGCCGGCAACAACTCCAAGTGAGTATGTTACGGAGAGAAATGCATTTAACCCCATTTGTTACGGACAAATGGGTTGAATGTTACTGTGAACTAAATTTAGGGTTGGCATCTATGTGACTATAATAAACTAACCAACATTGCCCTCTTGAATTCACTTCCTTACTTTAAGCCAATGGCCTCTAGTGGATGGGTGATAGCAGAGGTGCGCACTCAAGCTTCTGTACCTTCTGCCGGACGGGAGAGGGGAGAAGATGGAATTACTGGGGTGGGACAAACCCTGTGATTATAAGGACATTAGTAGAATAAGGCCATTCGGCCCGTCATAGACAATAGGTGCAGGAGTAGACCACTAAATAATCAAGTCTATTCCACCATTCAATCATGGCTGATTAAGTTTGTGGAGGTTTTGGTACCAGTGACCACAGCTCGATTAGGTTTAAGATATTATGGATCGGGACGGAGAGGGTCGACATGTTAAAATGCTCAACTGGGGTAATGCCAACTTTGAGGGTATGAGAGAAGGTCTCCCTCAAGTTGACTGGAGCAGGTTATTCGAGGGGAAAGGAACATCGGCCAAGTGGGATGTTTTTAAAAGTGTTCCGAAGAGAGCTCAGGATGTGTACATCCCCGTTAGAGTGAAGTGTAAACAATAAACTAAACTCTCTATATAGCACTGGGACAGGCCCTTCAGCCCACAATTCCAGCATATCCACGTGAAGGCTGGGGGCCCCACAGTTCAGACAAGCGCTGTCTGCAGCAGTGAACGTCTGGCCAGGCTGACCATGACACAATTACCAAGGACAACTGGCCAAGTGAAAACCCAACCACAAGAACGCAAGACACAAAATGGTGCTGGAAACTTGTCTAGTGCCTCAGTGTACCTCGGTAGACGTGACGAGTGTAGGAAGAGCATCTTACACTGAGGCACTAGACAAGTTTCCAGCACCATTTTGTGTCTTGCGATCTCGTGGTTGGGTTTTCACTTGGCCATCTAGCTCAGATGTACATTGGGGTAAGGTGGAGACTAGACTAGTGCGGGCAACAGAAGATTCTGCTGAGACTGGCAGTGTGAAGCTTCCTAGGTTCCAGGGCTCAGGATGGCTGCAGAACATTCCCAAAGGAGGCGAGCAGCCAGGAATTGTGCACTGATATAGGGAAAAGGCCAGAATGGAGTAATGATTTTAGATGAGCAGCGATGATCATATTGAAAGGCGGTGCTAGCTCGAATGGCCTAATCCTGCACCGATTTTTCTATAACTCCCCTGCCCTCTCCCTCCAATCTTTGCACTCATCATTTGTATTTCATGAATCTTGTCGTGTTTTAGACAGTAGACCAATTTCCATCCTGCGATAAATAAAGTTTTATCGAATCAAAAGAGGTATGCGTCCTAAAGTGAACAGAGCCATGCAAAAGGTTGAAAAGCAGGACCTTGCAGGGTAGTTATAGGCAGATAGCTTTAGTTCATTACTTCCACGTTTTCAGTAAATTATATTAAGTGCAAGAAAAGGTCCAGTAAAGACTGATGAAAGATAGGCTGAGTGAGGCTTGGTGCTGGGACCACAGCTACTTACAATATACATCAATGATTTGGACGAAGGGATTCAAAGTAACATTAGCAAATTTCAGACGACACAAAGCTGGGTGGCAGTGTAAACTGTGAGGAGGGTGCTATGAGAATGCAGTGACTTGGGACAGGTTGGGGGAGTGGGCAGATGAAGTTTAATGCAGATAAATGTGTTATCCACTTTGGTAGCAAAAACAGGATGGCAGATTACCATCTAAATGGCGTCAAGTAGGGAAAAGGGGAAGTACAGTGGGATCTGGGGGTCCTTGTACATCAGTCTGTGAAAGTAAGCATGCAGGTACAGCAGGCAGTGAAGAAAGCAAATGGCATGTTGGCCTTTATAACAAGAGGAATCGAATATGGGAATAAAGATGTGACGCCTTCTGTAGGTGTACAGACCCCTAGTGAGACCAGACCTGGAGTATTGTGTGCAGTTTTGGTCCCCTAATTTGAGGGAGGACATTCTTGCTATCAAGGGAGTGCAGCGTAGGTATACAAGGTTAATTCCCAGGATGGTAGGACTGTCATATGCTGAGAGAGTGGAGCAGCTGGGTTTGTACACTCTGGAGTTTAGGATGAGAGGGAATCTTATTGAAACATAAGATTGTTAAGGGCTTGGACACGCCAGAGGCAGGAAACATGTTCCAGATGTTGGGGGAGTCAAGAACCAGGGGCCACAGTTTAAGAATAGCCATTTAGAACGGAGACGAGGTACTTTTTCTGAGTGGCGAGTCTGTGGAATTCTCTGCATCAGAGGGCGGTGGAGGCGGGTTCTCTGGATGCTTTCAAGAGAGCTAGATAGGGCTCTTAGAAATAGCAGTCAGGGGATATGGGGAGAAGGCAGGAACGTGGTACTGATAGGGGATGATCAGCCATGATCACATTGAATGGCGGTGCTGGCTCGAAGGGCCAAATGGCCTACTCCTGCACCTATTGTTTTTGATGAGGCAGACAGGAGGTCAGATGAGTCGACAGCACTATACTGGTACACGTGACATTAATCCATGACCCTACGTCACTCCCTCCCACTGGCCGTCAGCTGTAGAATGAAAGGCCCCTACACCACTGGCCCAGACTGTGCCTCTGGTTGGAGTCAGCGGTGGCGAGGAGAATGTTCCAGAACACTCTTCACGAGGCATGGGCAGGCTATACACCCCTGACCCAATGACACCACCAGGATGTTCATGGCCAAGGCTTGACTGCATCTCCGCAAAAACCCAGCACTTGAAAGCTGCAAGATGGTGTGAGAAACACACTGAATGCAGTGTCAGCAAATCTACTCAATCGCTGGGACTATTGTAAATTAGTTGACAGATGCAAGGCCTTCGGCCCATCGAGTCCACACAGACCAGCACATCCGACACACCGAGGTCATAAGGAATAGTAGAATTAGGCCATTTGGCCCATCATTGAATAATGGCTGATCTATTTCTCCCTCCTAACCCCATTCTCCTGCCTTCTCCCCATAACCTCTGAGCCCCGTACTAATCAAGAATCTACCTCTGCCTTAAAAATATCCACTGACTTGGCCTCTATAGCCTTCCGTGGCAAATAATTCCACTGGGGCAAATTCACTTTTACCAGGGTAATTAACGTACAAACCTGTACGTCTTTGGAGTGTGGAAACCAGAGCACCCAGAGAAACCCACGCGGTCGCGAGAACATACAAACTCTAGAGACTCTTTTTGTGTACCCTCACTTGGGGTTGTTGCCGGCGGCTATGCGCCTGCGCACTGGTGCAGATCAGCGGGCTGCCGGCGGGCGGGTGCGGCACATGCGCACTTGGCAAGGTTGCCGGCGGGTCTGCGCCTGCGCACTGGGTGGGGGTGGGGGGGAGGCCCGGTGATGGGGCTGCCGCGAGCGGCCGGCTGGCGGCAAGAAAGTGCCGCTGATCGCGCGGGCCGGCGCCGCCCGGGCTCTGGGCCGGGCGTGGCTGCGAGCTGGCAAACCGGGGGCACATGGCGCCGGCGTTCACCACGGGAGGAACACCGGCGCGGCGGTGTTCCGTAACAGCATGTTTGGCTGACGGAACACCGTAAAAAGGTTATTTCGCCGGGACAAAATACGGCGAATCCGGGACACTTGGCATCTCTGGCGATGGGGATGGACACGGGCTCTGTCCCATGGATATCGCCAGGCCCCACACCTCTTGTACACCACACACTGCAACAGAGCTCAGTCTGAAAAGGTCAAGCTTCACTTTATTGTCTGTACATATTTACAAGCATCCAGGTTGCCCACAAGTGACCACAACCTCTCCCCCTGAAGCAGAGCCCAAACAGAGGCACTGACCGACCGGCTCGGGGAATCTCTTCCCCCACCGTCTGGGTGAGATGGTGCCTGGGTCCGATGTTCCCCTTCCCCAGAGTCTGGGTCAGATGGTTCCCACTCCCTGACTCCCCCTCCTCCAGCACAGTGGTCAGGTGCTGGACACCTCTCCCGCTCCACTGCTGTGTCTCTTCTTTTTCTTCTTGCTGCCGGGCGTGATGACGGTGGGCTCGGTGGCCGGCAGTTTCCTCCGCTGCTTCTTGCTTTTGCCGGGAGTCTCCTGCATGCCGTTGGACACGCTTTCCGTTCCATCCTCCTCCAGCTTCTGCTTCTTCTGTTTATGCTTCTTCACCACCTCTCCGTCAGTGACCTGTAGAGAGGGGGGAGGGGGGGAGGAGATAGGCCAAAATCAGATACACACTTGCTGGAGGTTTATTATTGTCACGGGTGCGGAGATTCAGCAAAAAGCCTCGTTTTGCATCATATACTTATTAAAACTCTGATCTTGTACATGTTTATGTGTGTATAAGTGTGTGTCTTTATATCTTCGTGAAAAAACTACACAGCAACGATAAAATGTTTACATATTCCGGTTGTTATTTTCCCGTCGAGGCCGGGATCACCTTATCTGAACATTTCATGCTTTATTTCTCAACATTGCTGAAAATGTTTAAAAATATGACTTTGAATTTTAAACGACGGGCTTTCACTGATGACATCACAATGGCTCTGCTCGGTGCCGTCTCACACAGAATCTTCCACGAACTTTAAGCGATGTCACCCCCCCCCCCCCCGGGTTATTGAAAAGATCCCGCTGGTGGAAGAAAGGACGAGCCCAGAGGTGAAGTTGGGCCCTGGACTGGAGCGGTACCAGTACGCGCACATGCAAACAAAATACTGTATGTGGTATGTGCCTGTTAGGATAAGATCATCCCTCATCCTCCTGCGCTCCAAAGAATAGAATCCCAGCCTGCCCCAACCTCACCCTGTAGCCCTGTCAACATCCTCGGAAATCTTCTCTAGCTTGACAACTTATTTCCCAGAGCAAGGTGAGTATTGAAGGGTCCTGACCCGAAGCACCGCCTCTCCGTTTCCTCCACAGATGCTGCCCAGCCCACAGTTCCTCCAGCACTTTGTGCCTTGCCGACGATTGCAGTGCTTGCCTTGCCTGTCCCTCGGACTCACCTGTTGGTCGGTTTTAATCCTCTTCTCTGCCGGCTCTCCCTCCTCTGCCTCCTCCCCCTCGGCTGCCAGAGCCTCCAGCGCCTGCTTCTCTCTCTTCTTCTTCCTCTTCTCTTTCTTCTCCAGTTTGCGTTTCAGTTTTGCCGTCACCTCAGCTGCCTGGAGACAAAGTGCTGGTCAGCGGCCCGGCCTGGTGTGGTGCAGACCCCTCACCAGTCCCACCCCACCAGTGTAAATGGGACAGGGGACTAATCCAGTCTTCACCCAAAATAGTGACCCCCCCCCCATTGTCTCACGGAGAAACCCACCTCCCAGTCCCGGTCAGAAAGCAGCCCCTCCTCTCCAATGCCAGGCGGATCTGATGGAATCAGACTCATTAAATCAGTTTTTCCCTCCAGAATATGATGTCAGGAGGTCGACTTCACATCATGTCCAACAGATCCAGTCACATGGCACAGAAACAGACCCTTCAGCCCCCCCCCCCCAACGCTGGCCAGGATGCCCCATCCACACATCCTAACCTCATCCACATATCTTTTAAAAATAATAGTCTTTAGTAACATCTCCAGTGAAGGTAGGAACAGGAAAAGCCAGGCGAAGGTGCGGCAGAGGAGGTGACCTGTATAAGATGGACGGGTTGCACCTGAGCTGGAGGTGGGACCAGTAACCTGCCACTGTGCTACACGGGCAGGTTTACACTGGAGAGGGTCATAGTAGGCAGAGGAAAGTGGGAGCAAATACTCCAGTCACAGAGCAAGGTTAGGCAGGTGGGTGGGGGGGGAAAGAGAGAGAGAGAGAGAGAGAGAGAGCACGAGGTCTACTCCCCTTAACCCCAGTCTTCGGCTTTCTCCCAGTAGCCCCTGCACTAACGAGGCAGGTGAGAGGGGAGTTGCTCCTTAGATTTGTAAGGACATTAGTGCTGAAAGAGGTCACGCTTGGAGCTTCACCCAGTGAGGAGGATACACAGTTAGAACATTAACAGGAAAGGATGATCATTTGACGGCACTATATTCCAGGCCCGGCAGTCAGCAGAAGGGGCAGGTGTGTAGGGGGATCGCCAGGTAGCTGTGTGGTGGGATTTTCCCCCCACCCCACTAACCCTCGACCCCCCCCCTCACCTCGCTGGCGGCCTCCTTCATGACGTCGACGTTTTTGCGGGGAGCCTCCCCGGTTTCGTAGAAGGCCAGTCGTTCCTCCACCTGGTCTCGCAGCTTCACCCCAAACACACTGGTGAGGACGTCTGTGGACAGACACACAGGCCGGCTCAGTGGGCGGTTGACGGGTCCGTGAGGGGTTGACGCGGGTGAGGATGTCTGGATAGGCCGGGCCAGGATGTCTGGATAGGCAAGGTGAGGATGTCTGGATAGGCAAGGAGCCAGTCCATCAACCCCCACCCTCTCCCCCTGAAACCCTCCATGGCATGAGGGAACTGCATGCTAACCCCCCTCCCCCGGGCAGGTGGTGCTCAGATTCAGGTTGTCAACATTCACACTAGTGAGATGCTGTTGACGAAAAATGCAACATCACAGCAGCCGCCCGTCCTGCCCCTCCCCCCTCCTGCCCCAGCACCCTCTCTCTACCCCCCCCCGTACCATCCAGTCCCCTCTCTCCCTTCCGTACCAACCAGCCCCAGCACCCTGTCATCACCCACCGTACCAACCAGCCCATCACCCCCTCTCCCCCCTCAGCATCCAGTCACCCCCCCCCCCGTGCCTGCAGCGCCCCCAGGCTCTGACCGGAGAAGCAGTCGATGCGGGAGGCGATGGTGCATTTGTTGGCCAGGTAGCGAGAGATGCGGCCCTTGTTTTTGGCAGCCGCTCTGCCGATGAAGGTGGAGTGGAAGATCAGGCCGTACTTGGGGGTGTTGCTCTTGGTCTTCAGCGCCCTGCACAGGGGGGAGCAGAGGTTAGAGCGCTGCGTTCACCCCCTACGCCAGGCTCAGCTGCAGGGGCGAGTCACGCTACAGTGGTACATGACAGCAGTCAGGAAGCATTTAGAGGATTGAGTTCAGTTCTGGCCACCGTGTTATAGGAAACATGTGGTCAAGCTGGAAAGGGTACGGAGAGGATCTACGAGGATGTTGCCAGGACTAGAGACTCTGAGCTACAGGTAGAGGTTGAGTAGGCTGGGACTCTATTCCATGGAGCGCAGGAGGATGAGGGGTGATCTTATAGAGGTGTACAAAATCATGAGGGGAATAGATCGGGTAGATGTAGAGCCTTTTATCAATAACCTAAGGACATAGGTTTCAGGTGAGAGGGAAGATTTATTCGAATCCAAGGGGGAATGTTTTCACCCTGGTGGGTGTGTGGAACGAGCAGCTAGAGGTTGTTGAGGCAGGTACTGTAACAGTTAAATACATCCCCACAGGTACACAAGTAGGAAAGGTGTAGAGGGGTACGGGCCAAAGACAGGCAGGTGGACCAGCGTAGATGGGGCGTCTTGGTTGGGCCTGTTTCTGTGCTGTGTGGTTGAACATCACCTCCTTCCACCATTGGCCATTAGCCACAGAAAGACCAGCCTACAGAAAGTCGTGTACTCGTGTACCTGTGGGGATGTATTTAACTGCTAACCTCATATCCCAGCACCTGCAGTTCCTTGTATCTGGCCAGTAAACTCTCTTAACCAACTCAGTGGGTGGTGGGAAACGGGAAATCAATGAGGGGTACAGCACGGAACCAAGCCCTTTGCCCAGGCCAACCAAGATGCCTCGTATTCCCGTAAACATTTCCTATTCACATAACTGTCCAAATATATCTTGTGAATGTCGTGTGTGATGGGCAGAGATCTCCAGTGCAACAGAGGTCTACAGTGGGGGGTGGGGGGGAAGTGTCACCAAATACCTCGTGTGAGAGTGGATGTCCAGCCCCACCCTGTAACATGGTGCAAGGGAGGGGGCTGTTCAGCGGCTGGCCCGGGCTCTCACACACACTGCATGCAGTGCATCAGCCCCATGCCAGGTTCCTGGCATCATCACAGCCCCCCAGCAGCTGTACCTGAATAAGGCCTTCTCTGCGCCCAGGATCTGCACCGTGGAGGCCGGGTACTTGGCCAGGTTGGTCAGGCTGCCCGCGTGGGAGATCAGCCGGGCTCCCACCTGCGGAGAGACAACACTGTCAGCCCCCCCAACACTGTCAGCCCCCCCAACATCCATTACCATCATCCTCCCACCCCACTGATAACCAGGTACACAGGACAACAGGCCATTCGGCCCACGTGAGAGATCAGCCGGGCTCCCACCTGCTGGGGGACAACACTGTCAGCCCCCCAACATCCATATCCACCAGCCTCCCACCCCACCCCAATGACCAGGTACGCAGGACAACAGGCCATTCGGCCCACGGTGACTGCTGAACATGATGAACCCTTCCCCCAGTCCCTGTGCTGAACATGACGCAGGTTAAACTGATCTGTGCCTGCGAGTGATCTATTCCCCAGGTATCAGCATGTCCACCCAGAAGCCTGGCTGCTGAGACAATGAGCTGTTCACAGATGAATGAGCTCCACCAGCTCACAGTAACCAGTCCCGCATGCGTACTACCCGCTGTATTGTCCGCTGCCCACACAGCAAATCACAGCCCCGTCAGGAATATGTGATGGGCCTGCCCGGCCTTCACGCTGAGTTCCTCTAGCATTGTGTACCTGCAGTGCTCGTCTACACTGACAGGAGTATCTCAGCACCTCGTCTCTCCCACCCCGCCGGGGGTCTGAGCTCCACGTAGATCACCACATGGCACGGCAACACTTACCACTTCCCCGATGAGCGTGGCCAGGTTTGGAGCTACCTGGTTCATCTTGGAGCGCAGGTAGTCCTGCAGGGTCTTGCGGTACTCAGCCAGGGACACCACTCTGTTGGAGAAGCTCTCGATGTTGATCAGGTCGATGGGAGAGATGTCCATCCCTGGCACAACGAGAACGTGTTAGTCACAGCGACACAGGCACATGCAACCTATGGGACCCGGACAACTCAATCCCACCCCACAGCTATGGGAATGTAATCCCAGGTCAGCACAGCAGGTAGAGCTGCTGCCTCACCGCACCTGAGACCCGTCTTCAATCCCATTCTCAGGACAGTACGGCGACGCAGCGGTAACGTTGCTGCCCATGTTGTATCTCTAATCTAAAATCAGGTGCCATCCACGTGGAGTTTGCATGTAACAATGTGCACGGGTGATTGCTGGTCAGTGTGGTCATGGTGAGCCGAGCGGCCTACTTCCATGATGTATTTCTACACTAAACTGTTCAGAACGAGGAACAGTAAGGAACGATACCTGGGGCTGTGGCCCCGGGACCACCGGTCTCGAGCCCGAAAGGGGTCACCCTGCCGCAGCAGCCCACAGCAGTGAATGTGTAGCCAGCACTGTATCTTTAGAGCAGAAACAGGCCCTTCGGCCCATCGAGCCGCGCTGATCAGCAATTCCCTACTCCGCACTATGGACAATTTACAACAGAAGCCAATTAGCCTACAAACTTGCACATAGAAAAATAGGTGCAGGAGTAGCCCATTCGGCCCTTCGAGCCAGCACTGCCTTTCAATATGATCATGGCTGATCATCCAAAATCAGTACCCCGTTCTGGCTTTTTCCTCATATCCCTTGATTACGCTATTCCTAAGAGCTAAATCTAACTCTTGAAAACATACAGTGAATCGGCCTCCACTCCCTTCTGTGGCAGAGAATTCCACATATTCACAACTCTCTGGGTGATTCCACATATTCACAACTCTCTGGCTGGGAGTACATCTTAATCCATACAGACAGCACCCGTAGTCAGGATTAAACCCGGGTCGGGTCTCTGGCGCGGTGAGGAAACGGCTCTACCGCTGTGCCACAGTCCACCTCTGTGTCTGCAGACAGAAGCCCCCTCCCCACGACTCACCCATGGAGCTGCGGGACGCGTCGAGGATGGCCTGGGCCTTGGCGCTGTCCATGACGACCTCCTCTAGCATGGGCAGGCTCTCCTCAGACAGCTCCTTACGATTGCCGATCAGCTTGGCCAGCCTGCAGTAGGTGTGGTTCTCAGCAACGATCTTGATCAACTCGGGGAAGTGGTAGCCGTACCACTCTCTGTGGGGAGATGAGACCACGGTTAAGGGGGGGGGGGGGGTGGGGGTGGGGGTGGGGGTCAGGGGGAGAGTAGGCATCCCCGCTCCGCAAACCTCCACAACAACATGTTTCCCTGACAACAGTCCAGCCCAGGCCACAGCAAGGGCAGGGCTGGGGTGTAACAGGGACTTGCTCTGTCTCCCCATCACTATACAGATGCTGCTGAGTGAGCACATTCTGTGGCAAGTGGGGGAGAGCACCAGACCAACCCCCCCCCCCCCCCCCAAAACCCGCACAGGCCAGTCATACCCACCCCCACCCATGCAGGAAAGTCAATACATACCAGTGTTGGTCAGTCAATATACTATTGAAACCTTTCACTATTCTGTATGTTTCAATGAGATCCCCCGTCATTCTCTAAACTCCTCTGGACCCTCTCCAGAATTGTTCGTAATATTCCAAATGCTGCCAGAGCAGCCTCTTAGAGCCTCAGCATTACATCTGTTTTTTTATTCTAGCCCCTTTGAAATAAATGCCAGCATTGCGTCTGCCTTCTTTACTACCGTTTCGTCCTGCACCAGCACTGCCAAGTCCCTTTGGAGTGATTTCTGGATTCGCTCCCCAGTTAGAAAATAGTATACGCCTTTATTCCTACTACCAAAATATATGACTCCACACTTTGCTACGCTATATTCCATCTGCCACTTCTCTGCCCACTCTCCCAACCTGTCCAAGTCCTTCTGCAGAGTCCCTGCTTTCTCTACACTACCTGCCCCTCCACCTAGTTTTGTATCATCCGCAAACTTGGCCACAAAGCCTTCAATCCCCTCGTCCAAATCATTAACATACAACGTGAAGTATAGCGGCCCCAGCACTGACCCCTGTGGAACTCCACTAGTCACTGGATCAGTCAATACACAATCCACACGCCCGGGCCAGTCAGCACCCACACGCTAATGCCATGGTGCTCTACCCATTGTACTCACGTATGGCATCATTGTATTTCCATAGAGTATCAATCATTTGTTTGGAAAGCACACAGCGGGTCAGGCAGCATCTCTAGAGAAAAGGAATGGTGACATTTCAGGTCAAGACCCTTCTTCTTGACCCATTCCTTCTCTCCAGGAACCACCATCTGCAGTTCTTCCTACACTCAGTTACCCCAGCACTTTATATCTTCCTGGGATAGAGAGAAGCTGTAGTTTACAAGAGTCCACGTTCACCCATCACCCAATGAGGGTTTACCGGAGAGGGGAATGGCCAAACTGTGCGGAGCCCCAGCCCCAGTTACCTGACTCTCATGGAGAAGGTGTTGATATCCTTGTCCAGTTGGTCCAACAAGCTGATGGACTGGATGATCATGTTGTCCACACGGTTGATGTTGAACTTGACCTTGGCCCGGGAGTAGCTGTGACCCAGCCCCAGCTGGGCTTTGGCAGCAGAGGGGGCCGTCAGCCCCTGGATCAGCGAGTGGAAGTGGAGGCGCACACCTAGAGATGACCAGTCACGGCAGCCGGTGAAGCAGACACACACACACACAACCCTCAACACACCCACCGACATGGCTCCACCGCTGGAGATCGAGCAGGTGAGAGTCAACAGAGCTGCTTGTCCAGCTCCTGAGGACAAGGGAACGGAATGCTGGGACACTGGGAGGGGGGAATAGGGTCTGAAGATAAGGCAAGAAAGGGGGATGTTGGCACACTGGCCTAGTCAGGGAATTGAATATCGGAGCTGGGAAGCCAGGAATGGCTATTGGCGTTTAATGCATAAGTGTGAGGTGGTGTATTTTCGGAGGTCTAACATGGGCACGACCTACACGGTGGGGCTCTAAGGAGTGCTGTAGATCTCTTCATGGTGGGGGTCAGTACCAGAGGGTCCTAGGAGAGCAGGTGCACGGTTCCTTAAAGGTGGAGTTGCAGGTACAGGATGGTCAAATAATCTTTTTGTACTTCATCAGTCAAGAAGCAGGAAGCACTTTATATCTTCCTGGGATAGAGAGAAGCTGTAGTTTACAAGAGTCCACGTTCACCCATCACCCAATGAGGGTTTACCGGAGAGGGGAATGGCCAAACTGTGCGGAGCCCCAGCCACAGTTACCTGACTCTCATGGAGAAGGTGTTGATATCCTTGTCCAGTTGGTCCAACAAGCTGATGGACTGGATGATCATGTTGTCCACACGGTGGTGGAGTTGCAGGTACAGGATGGTCAAATAATCTTTTTGTACTTCATCAGTCAAGAGTATTGTAGAAGTTGGGACATGGATGGCAGAGGCACCTTTGTGTATATCGCCCTTCATTGGGCAGGGCTTTGGGGAGACATTGTTAATAGGATAGAAAATGTTTAGAGAGATATGGGCCAAACTCAGGTGAATAGTTCTTGCTTTGTCGGCATCTTGTTCAGCATGGGCATGTTGGGCTAAAGGACATGCTCTCTGCTGTATCCCTGTGTCTTTAACACTGGGACAGCACTAACACAAGCCCAGATACTCACACCCCACATATCAACTAATGCAGGCACCATAGAAGAATAGTCTGGCTGAACACTCCAGTGGAAAGTAGACAGACTGATCCACGCCACAGCCTAACTTGGCAAGTATAGCACCCAGCAGTAAGGGAGATGTGGGGATGGCGAACATTGCCTCGTCCACAGGTACTGACCCCCACCATGAAGAGATCTACAAGGAGGCACTGCCTCGCAAAGCATCGATATAATAGCAAAGGTAAACAAAAAGCTGGAGAAACTCAGCAGGTGAGGCAGCATCTATGGAACGAAGGAATGGGTGACGTTTCGGGTCGCGGTCTCAATCTGAAACGTCACCCATTCCTTCGCTCCATAGATGCTGCCTCACCCCCTGAGTTTCTACTTGTTCCACAAGTGCACGGTCTGGTTGACCTCCAATAACTGGTAATTTATTGCATTGTTGCCAGTGTGTCGTTGCATGAATTGACCTGCAAGGCTGCAGTGAGCTTAGTAGTTCTGTTCATGTTCATAAGTGATAGGAGCAATGTTAAGTGATATGTTGAACTTGACCTTGGCCCGGGCGTTTCTGTGGCTCAGCCCCAGCTGGGTTGTGGCAGCAGAGAGGGCCGTTTGTAGGCCATAACCACTAATCAAGAATCTATGTCTGCCTTAAAAATACTAATTGGATTGGCCTCCAGTCATCTGCAGCAAAGAATTCCGCAGATTCACCATCATCTGACTAAAGAAATCCCCCCATGCCCTTTCTAAAAGAACCTCTAGTCCTAGACTCTCCCACTAGTGGAAACATCCTCTCCACATCCACTCACTAAAGCCTTCACTATTCTGTAAGTTTCAATGAGGTTCCCCCCCTCATTCTACTAAACTCCAGTGAGTATAGGCCCAGTGCCGACTAACGCTCGACTCAGGCCTGCAGCTGTGGTGTTGCCGCCCAATGACTCTCTCACCTCTGAGGATCTCGGCCACCACGCCGCCCGCCTGGCACAGGATACCCAGCTCCTCGTGGATCGCCGCTGCCAGCTTCTGGTCGGCCACGCCAAGCACCACCTTCCTCTTCTTGCCCGCAGGCGGCATGTTGGTCTCCAGCAGCAGCCTCAGGTCCTCATGGAGAATACCTGGGGAGGGGCAGCAAAGGTCGCAGTGAGGGGCAGCAAGGGGCCATGGTAAAGGGTCGCAGTCAGGGACAGGAAGAGGAACAAGCCCAAGCTCTAGGAGCAGAATTAGGCCATTTGGCTCGTCAACTCCAGCATTCAATCACGGCTGATCTATCTCTCCCTCACAACCACATTCTCCTGCCTTCACCCCATAACCCCAGACATCCGCACTAATCATGAATCTGTGCCTCAGTGCTCAGTACCACTTGTTCACTTCACAGGAGATCAGTGGATTGACAGATTTATAGATAGGTCATCATTGCACTGAGAAAAGCCGACAGCCCCCAGTTACCCGACCCCAAACACAAAGATGGTGACCTGCCCAACACACAACTGTCCCCTACACCCCTCCTGTCAAGAACACAAGGCCATGGGAGTGTTGTAGAGCAGAGGGATCTAGGGTTGAACACAGGACCACGAGTGTTGTAGAGCACAGGGGTGAACGCAGGGCCATGGAAGTATTGTAGAGAAGAGGGATCTAGGGGTGAATGACAGGGTCATGGGGACTGTTGTACAGCAGAGGGATCTAGGGGTGAACACAGGGCCATGGGGAGTGTTCTTTGAGATGTGGGAGAAAAACGGGACATATGGAGGAATCCCACACAGTAACAAGCAGAACATGCAAACTCCACACAGACAGCACATGAGGCCAGGATTAAACCGGGGACTCTGGGGTTGAGGCAGCAGCTCTACCGCTGCGAGACTGTGCCACCAGCCTGGAAAAATATTAAAAGCACATTGAGTATAAAGCTGCTAAACCTCAAGTTCAGAATGAAACCATCTCCTGTTAGATCCAAACAGCACACACTCCCCACACCAAGAAGCAACACTCACCTTCAGAAACAGCATTGATGTTCTCCAGGGCGCCCTGCGCAGATTTGAAGGGATAAAAGGCCACCAGTTTAACAATGTTGTTGAACTTGCCAATGGTCAGAACAGACTCCTCCACCTGGAACAAGGAGAAACAATGGATGTGGTGAGAAGGGAGTTTGGTTCACGTGATGGTCTGGGCAGCGTCCACAATTCCCTGCAATTCTTTGTCTTGGATGGAGCAGTTTCCAAACCAAGAATGTGATGCATCCTGATAAAATGCTTTCTATAACCAAACTCAACCTTTCACAACCAGACTAACCCACAGCAAATCAGTGACGTGGTGAATATCAGACATCACAGGAACAGATCCTTCAACCCACAACGCCTGTGAACAACACCACGCCAGGATAAATTTATCTCCTGGCCCACATCAGTAGTGGGGATGATGCTGGAGTTACATCAGTAGTAGGGAAGATGCTTGAGTTACATCAGCAGAGCTGCCAGGTTTTAACAGAGCATTTCAGTTCTAGTACCTGAAAAACAGTATTTTGCTGAGATCAGTATTTTTATGAGGTGCCATTTTGCTGATGATTTTTAAAGGCGGTCATATCATGTAATACAAGAATGCATAACATAACATCTGCCACAGAAGGTAGTTGAGGCCAGTTCATTGGCCATATTTAAGAGGGAGTTAGATGTGGCCCTTGTGGCTGAAGGGATCGGGGGTATGGAGAGAAGGCAGATACAGGATACTGAGTTGGATGATCAGCCATGATCATATTGAATTGCCATCTCTTTGTATACGTTTATATATATATGTTTGAACTGCTGCTTCCTGCTTTTAGCACCAGATGATGATGTAGAAGCGTTTTGGAAGCCTCCCTCTCCCTTTCCCTCCCTCTTATTCCATCTCTCCTTCTCCCTCCATGAACAGTCTGTAACCCATTGCGCTATGTGTAAAGATCCAGCTGGTAGAGCTATAATTAGAACCACGTTTAAATTCCCAGGCGCTAAACTGACAGCGCTGTTTAAACCTGTAGCAGGGCAGGCAGATCAGAGCTTACAAAAATAATAATCATATAACTTATAACCATATAACAATTACAGCACGGAGACAGGCCCTCTCGGCCCTTCCAGTCCGTGCCGACCATTTGTTTTCCCCTAGTCCCATCTACCTGCACTCTGACCATACCCCTCCATTCCCTTCACGTCCATATACCTATCCGCTTTACTTTTAAATGTTAAAATCGATCCTGCCTCCACCACCTCTGCCGGAAGCTCATTCCACACAGCCACCACCCTCTGAGTAAAGAAGTTCCCCCTCACGTTACCCCTAAACTTCTGTCCCTTAATTCTCATGTCATGCCCTCTTGTTTGAATCTTCCCTACCCTCAATGGGAAAAGCTTATCCACGTCAACTCTGTCTATCCCTTTCATCATTTTAAAGACCTCAATTAAGTCCCCCCTTAACCTTCTGCGCTCCAAAGAATAAAGACCTAACTTGTTCAACCTTTCTCTGTAACATAGTTGCTGGAACCCTGGCAACATTCTAGTAAATCTCCTCTGTACTCTCTCTATTTTGTTGACATCCTTCCTATAAACTAGGCGACCAAAATTGTACACCATACTCCAGAATTGGTCTTACCAATGCCTTGTACAATTTTAACATTACTTCCCTACTCCTATATTCAATGCTCTGATTTATAAAGGCCAGCACACCAAAGGCTTTCTTTACCACCCTATCTACATGCGATTCCACCTTCAGGGAACTATGCACAGTTATTCCTAGATCCCTCTGTTCCACAGCATTCCTCAATTCCCTACCATTTACCATGTACGTCCTATTTTGATTTGTCCTGCCAAGATGTAGCACTTCACACTTATCAGCATTAAACTCCATCTGCCATCTTTCAGCCCACTTTTCCAAATGGCCCAAATCTCTCTGTAGACTTTGAGAATCTACTTCATTATCCACAATACCACCTATCTTAGTATCATCTGCATACTTACTTATCCAATTTTCCACCCCATCATCCAGATCATTGATGTACATGACAAACAACAGTGGACCCAACACAGATCCCTGAGGCACCCCACTGGTCACCGGCTTCCAACCTGACAAACAGCCATCCACCATTACTCTCTGACATCTCCCATTCAGCCACTGTTGAATCCATCTTGCTACTCCGCCATTAACACCCAAAGATTGAACCTTCTAAACCAACCTTCCATGGGGAACCTTGTCAAAGGCCTTACTGAAATCCATATAGACAACATCCACTGCTTTACCCTCATCAATTTCCCTAGTTACCGCTTCAAAAAATTCAAGAAGGTTTGTCAAACATGACCTTCCAGGCACAAATCCATGTTGACTGTTCATGATCAGACCCTGTTTATCCAGATGCTTATATATATTATCTCTAAGTATCCTTTCCATTCATTTGCCCACCACTGACGTCAAACTAATAGGTCTATAATTGCTAGGTTTATTCTTTGAACCCTTTTTAAACAATGGAACAACATGCGCAGTACGCCAATCCTCCGGCACTATTCCCGTTTCTAATGACATTTGAAATATTTCTGTCATAGCTCCTGCTATTTCTACACTAACTTCCCTCAATGTCCTAGGGAATATCCTGTCAGGACCTGGAGACTTATCCACCTTTATATTTTTCAAAAGTGTCAGTACTTCCTCCTCTTTGAATCTCATAGTTTCCATAGCTACTCTACTTTTTTCCCTTACCTCACAGAGTTCAATATCCTTCTCCTTGGTGAATACCGAAGAAAATAAATTGTTCAATATCTCCCCCATCTCTTTTGGCTCTGCAGAGAGCTGTCCATTCTGGTTCTCTAATGGTCCAATTTTATCCCTCGTTATCCTTTTGCTATTAATATAGCTGTAGAAACCCTTGGATTTACTTTCACCTTTCTTGCCAAAGCAACCTCATATCTTCTTTTAGCCTTCCTAATTTCTTTCTTAAGATTCTTTTTACATTCTTTATACTCCTCTAGCACCTCATTTACTCCATGCCTCCTATAATTATTGTAGATATCTCTATATTGAAACTAATGGTATTGTGATCACTGGTCCCGAAGTGCTCACCAACGCATACCTCCGTCACCTGTCCTGCCTCATTTCCTAACAGGAGGTCCAGCACTGCCCCTTCTCTGGTCGGTACCTCTATGTACTGCTGCAAAAAACTATCCTGCACACATTTTACAAACTCCAAACCATCCAGCCCATTTACAGAATGTGTTTCCCAGTCTATTTTTGGGAAATTGAAATCTCCCACAATCACTACCTTGTGCTTACTACTAATATCTGCTATCTCCTTACATATTTGCTCTTCCAAATAATCATCCAGATCTTGAAATATAAAATACTAAGAGATTTAAACTGCTAAAATTTTTAGAGTTACAGTACGACTTTTTATATCCTTGCATTTTTTAAGCAGCAAGATGAAACAGGAAGTCGAGCCGACTTTTTAAAAGCCCGTATTTTACCAAGCAAATACGCACATCCGTATTCTTATCGCATTTCCGTACAAAATACGGAAAATTCATATTACTTGGCAGCTCTACATCAGTAGTGGGGAAGATGCTGGAGTTACATCGGTCCAGACAGACAATGTCACCTATGCATATTGTCCAGACTCTTTAGTCGAGACTTAAAGTTCATCTTTACTCTCAAGTCTTTATTGACGTCCTCTGAGGGAGGCCTATATGTATTTATGTATGCATGTACTTAATCTATGAACCACTGTTGTATAACCTTAGTACCTCCGCCAATGTAAAGAACTTTGGTCAACGAGTTGTTCTTTAAATGTGCTATAGAAATAAAAGTGACTTGAGAGATGCTGCCTGACCTACTGAGATACTTAAGTCTTTGAGTCAGTATTTTGACTGTTCCTCTGTGAAAAAGTTGAGTTGTGAATCTGTGGAATTCTCTGCCACAGAAGGCAGTGGAAGCCAATTTTGGAGGAGTTAGATTTAGCTCTTAGGGCTAAAAGAATCAAGTGACTTGGGGGAAAAAGCAGGAACGGGCCACTGATTTTAGATGATCATATTATATTGAATGTCAGTGCTGGCTCGAAGAGCCAAATGGCCTACTCCACCTATAGTTCAGGCCCTGGCTTTAAGTGCTGGAGTAACTGAGCAGATCAGGCAGCATCTGTGGAAGGGACAGATAGGCGTGATTTTGTGGTAATTCCTCCCTAGTTTTCCCACCCTTTCTTGATGCAGGCTCCCAATCTTGCCGATCTGGAAATCCCATC
Organism: Okamejei kenojei; assembly: GCA_035221665.1. Taxonomy (NCBI): domain Eukaryota; kingdom Metazoa; phylum Chordata; class Chondrichthyes; order Rajiformes; family Rajidae; genus Okamejei; species Okamejei kenojei. The sequence continues at coordinate 197,680,630 of CM069131.1, forward strand.
GACAATGATTAGTGTGCGCGTCAGGGGTTATGGGAAGAAGGCAGGGGAATGGGGTTGAGAAGGAAAGATAGATCAGCCATGATTGAATGGAGAAGAAGACTCGATGGTCTGAATGGCCTAATTCTGGTCCTAGATCGTATAGACGTTTACACTGCAGGAAATCACCTGACACAACGTCAGTGTAAGTGCGATTCGCTAGCCGACATAGATCAAAGCTCCTGGGATTAAACCCAGTTGAGGACGCGTGTACTTTCCTCATTAACATGTCCTCCATCACCACCAGGCCAAAAAGTCCCCGACAACTCCACCTCACATAATCTCATTCTGTCAGCCTGATTTGTCAAGCCCAGACCCTTTAGCTACAATCCTCGCCCTTCATTAACATTATCCCTCCCACATTTGCATTTGTCCTTACTGGTGAATAACCTGGAAATTGCATCTATCCTTAGTCACCCAAAACCACGGTCGAACACAGAACAGTAGAGGAACGGTTCCACAGATAAAAGATTGACTGTCTACCTTATCTATGCCACCATTTTATAAACAAATATGATTTTACAACATGGAACAGGAACAGGCCATTCAGCCCACAATGTCTGTGCAGAGCATGATGTATTGGTCAAACTCACCTCTGCCTGCATGTGATTCATGTCCCTTCATTTCCTGCATATCAGATTATTAAATGCCACCATCTTAACTCCCACAAATCACGTGTTGACGGCAAAGAGATCAAAGTCAATCACCCACCTGAGTGGACAGAGTATTTATATAGTACTGTTAATTTAGGCATAATTCTGTACTCGTCTATTTGTAGCCCACCTTGGTCTCCACTGCTATTGCACCTTTTCCCTGCCAGACTGGTTTAAACCAATGCACCAGCAGCCTTCACTGCAGATACTGGGCTCATTAATTAAGGGTGGATTTGTCATTTGTATTGGTTTTTTGTTGCCAGATGCACTGGAAAAAATTGCTCTCCAGTGCTATCCAGGAAAATCACATCATAATTTGGTCCTGTGCTGTGCAACAATAATTACTATCCTGCAGATAAGAACCCACTGGTTCGGCACAAATGCCCAGTTTTAAGCACAACAGCCAGACAAGTGGAAGGGCAGTTACATTCATAAAAATCTATACACTGGGTTATCATTGCCTGGGCAAAGACCCCGAAACCATAAGACCCTGCAACCTCCTGATGGAATAAGCCTGGAAACTGGGAGAATGTTAAAAACACATAACTACACTAGTCATAGCGTGGAAACAGGCCCTTCAGCCCAACCTGCCCACAATGTCCCAGCTACACTCATCATAGTGAGAGTGTGGAAGCAGGCCCTTCAGCCCAACTTGCCCACACCGGCCAACATGCCCCAGCTACACCAGTCCCACCTGCCTGCGCTTGGTCCATATTCCTCCAAACCTGTCCTATCTATGTACCTGTCTAACGGTTTCTTAAACATTGGCATCGTCCCAGCCTCTACTACCTCCTCCGGCAGCTTGCTCCATACACTCACCACCCTTTGTGTGGATAAAGTTACCCGTCAGATTCCTATTAAATATTGCCCCCCTCACGCTGAAGCTATGTCCACGATTCCCCTACTCTAGGCGCACTTAGGAAGACACAGCAGATGCTGGAGTCTGAATTAGGCCACTCAGCCCATCAAGTCTACTCCACCATTCAATCATGGCTGATCTATCTCTCCTTCTAACCCCATTGTCCTGCCTTCTCCCCATAACCCCAGACACCTGTACTAATCAAGAATGTGTGTCTCAGTGCTCAGTACCACTTGTTCACTTCACAGGAGATCAGTGGATTGACAGATTTATAGATAGGTCATCATTGCACTGAGGAACACCTACAGCCCCCAGCACCTCCCACATTTGTGATAGCTATGTCTCTTAAATGTTGGGATCGTCTCAGCCTCAACTACTTCCTCTGGCAGCTTGTTTCATACACACTACCCTGTGTGAAAACGTTATGCTTCAGATTCCTATTAAATCTTTTCCTTCACCATAAAACTCTACGCCTCTAAGATCACCCCTCTTCCTCCTGTGCTCCAAGGAATAGAGACCCAGCCTACTCAACCTATCCCGATAGCTCAGACCATCTAGCCCAGGCAACATCCTTGCAAATCTTCTCTGTACTTCGTCTGAAGAAGGGTCTCAACCAGAAACGTCGCCTATCTCCTTCGCACCTTAGATGTTGCTGCACCCGCTGAGTTTCTCCAGCCTTTTGTGTACCCTCCTTTCTCTGTACCCTTTCCAGCTTGACAATATATTTTCTACAACATGGTGCCTAGAACTGAACACAATACTCTAAATGCGGCCTCACCAACGTCTTGTACTTCCCAGGCTCCGTACAGATTGTTGGTCTCACAGCATTCACTTCAACATTAGGCCATTCGGCCCATCGGGTCTACTCCGCCATTCAATCATGACTGACCTCTAATCCCATTTTCCTGCCTTCTTCCTATAACGCTTGACACCTGTTCTAATCAAGAATTTGTCCAAATCTGCCTTAAAAGTATTCACTGACTTGGCCTCCACAGCTCTCTGTAGCAATGAGTTCCACAGATTAACTACTCTCTGACTAAATAAATTCCTCTCACCTCCTTTCTAAAAGAGCACCCTTTAATTCTGAGGCTTTGAGCTCTGGTCCGAGACTCTCCCACCAGTGGAAACATCCTCTCCACATAATTTATGCATTTCATTATTCTGTAAGTTTCAACGAGGTCCCCACTCAACCTTCTAAACTCCAGCGAGTACAGGCCCAATGCCGTCAAATGCTCAACATTGCTGGCCCAGCGTAGACTGATGAAGTGCCAAGTGACACACTGGAGCTTGATGTAGCCAACACCAAGGCTCTGTTGGGGAGGGCTACAGTCTAGGCCAACTATTATGTGTAAAGACAGGTGCCAACACTACCAACTACATTAGTGAACATACAGACATAAAGAATACATGGACGGGGTTTGCCAAAGATACACACAACATGCTGGAGTAACATGCATGCATGTTTTTTTCACAACAGCTTTTGCCTAGTTAACTGTATTGTATATCGTTTTATTTTTACTTTAGTCTTTGGAGAAAATGCCATCTGCAAACGCTGCCTGACTGGCTGAGCTCCATTTTTAAATAACAAAATTTAAAGCGAACATGTAAAAAAATGCTCTAAAGTTAAAGGGCAAAACACAACACGGGTCGGGCAGCATATGTGTGGGGAATGGACAGACTAGATCTCAGGACAAGGGGCTGCAGACGCTGGTTTACAAAATAAGATTTGGAATAACTCAGGTCAGAGAGCATGGCTGCAGAACATGGTAAGGGGTACAAGGAGTAAAAGAGGTAAACATGGCTATAAAAAGAAAGTAGCAACCGGATATCTTCACAATGAAGGCGGTGGATACTAAAGGACTCATCTCATCTCGCACATCACTTGTTTGCCATTCAGCCCTCAGGAAAGTGTTACAGGTCCATCAAATCACACACCACAAGATTAACGAACAGTTTATACCCCAAGGCCATCACCACTCTGAACTGAACACCCCACAACACTATACTGTGAAATATTGTACATTATGACTTGGCGTTTTCTTCCTGTTTTTTGTTATTCATTATGATTTATCTGACATGTTGGATCTCCGCTCGGGGAGTGCGCCTGAAATTTCGTTGTATGCATTTACAATGACAAAAGTGTATTATCATTGTATTATTATTGTTGTGAAAGTAGTCACACTGGCTGTTAGGCCGAGCATCGACCGGGCCAATTGGGCAACTGCTCTCCACCCCTCCCTCGCAGCTCAGGGGGGCACATGTGGGGGGTTAGGGCTAGTGCAAGCCCCAAGAGATGGGACAGGGTGGGTGAGGGCCGTCTCCGTGGGCAGAGAGGGAGACGGGGGGGCAGTGAATCTCCCCTCACCTGGGGCATCAAGAGGCCGATCTCCTCCACCTCCTTCACGGCCAGTAGCGCGTATCCGGCCGCATGTTCGAACAACACGTGTAACAGCACCTGGGGGTAGAGGGTAAAGGCACAGGGGTCAGAGGCGGTAAACACTGCCCACCCCCTCCCACAACAACACCCCCTCTCCCCCCGAGGTCAGAGACGGTCAAACACCCCCCCCCCTCTCGCCGCGGGCAACCCCGGGAAAAGGGGAGAAAGGGAGAGAGATGGGGTCACACACGGGCAAACACTCCCCCCTCTCTCCCCGGGGAGTCCGCGCCCGCTGCCAGCGCCCGGGGCGGCGGAGAGACGGCAAATTCCCCCCCTTCCCCGGGGACGGAGCCAGAACCACGCGGCCGGGCCCGCGGCCTCGGGCCAACAACAGGCCGCTCGCAGCTCCAGGCGGGACCACGGCCGCTCGCAGCTCCAGGCGGGACCACGGCCGCTCGCAGCTCCAGGCGGGACCACGGCCGCTCGCAGCTCCAGGCGGGACCACGGCCGCTCGCAGCTCCAGGCGGGACCACGGCCGCTCGCAGCTCCAGGCGAGCCAGGCCTCTGCCCTCCATCACCATCCCGCTGGCCTGCGTCAGCCCCGGCCGCCACGCGGATCCTCACCATCTCCCTCCCGCCGCCGCCGCCGCCAAATGGCCGCAAACACGTGGCGCAGCCTCTTATATCCGCCCCACCCCGCAGCAACGCGCCGCCTCACTGGCTGCTGAACAGCGCCCAATCACAGCGCGCGCACACACACAGACACACACACACTTACTTTCACACACACACTTACTTAGGTAAACTCACACACACACACTTAAACTTACTTACACACACACACACACTTACTTACACACACACTTTCTTACACACACTTCTGCTTCTGCTTGTTTACTGAAAAACTGCCCACAGCTGGGCTTATTTATCTCCTTGCAGGTCACGCTCAAATGGGCACTGGTTGCAAAAGAGTTATTCAGATGTTTATGTGGGCAAGTTTGGTGAGATGATCCATGTCCAAGTTGTCGAGCTGTCACTTGAAGAGTGACGAGGTTGGTGTACACCTGGTGGTGTCGGGAAGGATGTTCCACTCTGGGATTGTCCATGGATACAGGGACTGTAGATAGCTATTTTTGTTTGCTCTAATTCTAGTGTAAATAAAGTGACCTGAGGACTATCTTGTAGATTTCTGGGTAATGGATTGAATGATCATCCCTATGTGTTACTGGGGATGATGCCATGAGTCTCCTTGTGGACAGTAAATAAGCGGGCTCTGGTGCGCCTTGACTCTAGCCACTCCCAGCCAAGGCGATTTAACATATCGGAACCACTTGACTGTCTATTAACAAACCGGGCTGCATGCCTCTGAACCTTGTCAAGGGTGTAAATGTTATTTTTCTGATGAGGGTCCCATAATGTCTGGCAATATTCAAACAGTGGGCATACAAGTGCTTTATATGCTACCACACACACACACACACGCATCTTACTGTAACGATTCTGGGGAAGACAAGAAAGAGAGTTAAAGAAGGCCAAAAGTGGTGTTAATTTAAATAGATATATATTTATAGGAGCTGGCAGCCTCCAAATGGAATCGACTTTGAGGGCTCCAGTCGCAGAGCCTGTGGACTTACCATCACAAAGCTGGATGATGTTGGTGGCTGTGGTGGCGTTGCGGCTGCGACTGGACTTCGGAGGCTTCAGCCATGGGCCCTGTGGACGGTAACATCGGGAGCTCGCAGGTCCTTGGTTGATGACCGACATTCGGGAGCTCCAGCAACAGCAGCTTCTTCCGCCCCAAATCGTAGGGGCTTGAATTGGCCCATTTGCGGGGCCTTTCATCGCCCGGCGCGGCTTAAAATCGGCCGCGGGATCTACCATCGCCCGGCGAGGGCTTCAACATCGAGAACCTCGATCGCCTTAATGCAGCAGTTTGACTGCCTGACCACGGGAGAAGAAGCAGGGGAAAGATAACATGGGGGGGATTGTCCCCCAAATCTCAAGACATGGGGGGGGAATACGTTTCCCCCCCCCCCCGGGATTTCAGCCTGGTTGTGCAGGCTCGTTGTCCTAGCGGCGTTGGTGTCCACCACTGCTGCTCCACCGCTCCGTGCCGCTGCAGGCCGTGTCCGGTCCATTCACTCGGCCTCTTGCAACAGTGACCGATCTAGTCGAGCCCCAGGCAGCTGCAGGGCCTCCAGTAGCCCACTACACCGATACCCCCATCTGGACACATCAACCTGCGGACCGTTGTCCACCCTGATCTCCTGGTTACCGGACATTTTAATTCTCCTTCCCATTACCACACTGATCTTTCTCAGGGGGTACACAAAAGGCTGGAGAAACTCAGCGGGTGCAGCAGCATCTAGGGAGCGAAGGAGATAGGCAATGTTTCGGGCCAAACCCTTCTTCAGACCTTTCTCTCCTCTGTCTCCTCCATTGTCAGAGCGAGGCTAAACGCAAATGGGAGGAACAGCATCTCATATTTCACTTGGGCAGCTTCCAGCCCAGTGGTATGAATATTGATTTCTCTCACTTCAGGTAGCCACGGCATTCCCTCTCTCTCTATCTCTCCCCCACCCACGTCACACTAGCTGGGTGTCTCATGTTCACCCTATAAACAGCTGACAATGGTCTGTTTCCTTTTGCACCGTTACTTTTTTGCATATCTTTCATTCATTGTTCTTAATCTCTCCACATCACCGTCTATATGATTTGATTTGATTTGATTTTATTGCTTGTCATTCGAACCTCAGAGAGGCTCGAACGAAACTCCGTTTCTACAAGCCATACAAACAAACAAACAGAACAATTCATAGAAAAACACGCAAACAATTAAATTCACACAAACATCCATCACAGTGGATCTCCTCCTCACGGTGATGGAAAGCAAAGCTCTTCTCTCTCCCCCGCACCATCTCTCTCCCGATGTCGAAGCCCCAGGCGGGCGGTGTTAAGTCCCATGTCCATTGAGGCCGCGCCGGGCGATGTACGGCCCCGCTCCAGGCCCAAAGTCACAAAGTTGGAGCCCCCGGCGGGCGCTGGAATGTCCCGCGGCCATTAAAGCCGCGCCGGGCGATGCTCGGCCCCGCTCTAGGCCTAAAGTCACAAAGTTGGAGCCCCCGGCGGGCGCTGGAATGTCCCTCAGCCATTAAAGCCGCGCCGGGCGATGTACGGCCCCGCTCCGGGTCGTTCCAACCCCGCGACACGGGCTGGAGAAGTTGTGTTGCGGAGCTCTGGAGAGCGGTCTCCCACCCGGACCCGCGAGCTCCCGACATCCCAACAGTCCACCGTCTGCAATCTGCAGCTGGAGCCGGAGCTGGAGCCCCGGAGTCGGGCAGCAGCCGGAACTGGAGCCCGGAGTCGGGCAGCAGCGGCCACCCACCACCGCTCCCCACGCTCCGAGGCCGGCCAGCCCCACGACGGTAAGCTCTCAGCTCCGCGACTGGAGCCCCCAGGTCGTCCCGGTCGGAGGCCACTCCACGGCACCAGGCCCCAACGGCAACGGAGACCTGACAGGGAAAAAGTCAGGTCTCCCGTGCAGGGAAGAGATTAAAAATGTTTCCCCCTCCCCCCACCCCCCACCCCCCACCCCCCACATATACACAGTTAGAAATCTCTTGTTTCCCTTATCCCCAACCAGTCTGAAGCAGAATCTCGACCAGAAACGTCACCCATTCCTTCTCTCCAGAGTTGCTACCTGTCCCACTGAGTTACTCCAGCATTTTGTGTCTATCTTCGTTTTAAACCAGCATCTGCAGTTCCTTCTTACACAGCCGTCGTCCCTTGTCACACCCGGCCACAGTTCAGTCTTTGTGCACCCACAGCCGACCTCGTTGCACCCAGAGCGTTTCTGAGGCGCAGGAGGTAAGACCTCGGTCCGATTACCGACTCCTTTGTTTCCCTGTGTCCGCTGCGGCCGCCATCTTGAATCTTAACTAGGGTTGCCGATTGTCCCGTATTAGCCGGGACATACCGTATATTGAGCTAAATTGGTTTGTCCCATACGGGAACGCCCTTGTCCCGTATTTGACTGCTACTACTCGAGTGTAGGGGACTGTCGGATTGGAGCGCCGCCTCTGGCCCCGCCTCACCCACCCCGACGTAGTGCAGCCCATGGAGTGCAGCAGCATCTCCTCGCCCATGGCCCCGTCGGTCGGTTGGCAGCCCAGCCAGCTGTCTGAACTTCGAACCTTCGCTACCGCCGACACATCGCCACCCGCTCCTTGTCATGGTTCATGAATTGGATGGGGTGCCGGACTTTGTGTGCAGTCCAGCACCCGGGCCAACTCATCATTCACCCAGCCACGGTCGAGTCGGTCAAAGAAATGCCGTCGGGAATTTGTTCCATATTTTGACATTTTGTCCCTTATTTGGGAGTGAGAAAGTTGGCGACCCTAATCTTAACAGTGACAGTTGGCCAGCACTGGAAACCTGGCCCTGTGCTCTCTCTTCACCCTCCTCTCCGGCCCTCTGGGACAAGGCAGCAGGGCTCAGTGCTCTGCCTCATCAGGGCCAGTTTCCCCACTCGGTAGTGACGGCACACCAGGTCTGTTGCCGGGCAAGGTACGGCACCAAGATCGGCCATGTGGCACTATCTTAGACAATAGACAATAGGTGCAGGAGTAGGCCATTAAGCCCTTTGAGCCAACACCGCCATTCAATATGATCATGGCTGATCATCCCCAATCAGTACCCTGTACCTACCTTCTCCCTATATCCCCTGACACCGCTATCTTTAAGAGCCCTATCAAGCTCTCTCTTGTAAGTATACAGAGAATCAGCCTCCACCGCCCTCTGAGGCAGAGAATTCCACAGACTCACAACTCACTGTGTGAAAACGTGTTTCCTCGTCTCCGTTTTAAATGGCTTACCCCTTATTCTTAAACTGTGGCCCCCCCGGAGACTCCCCCAACATCGGGAACATGTTTCCTGCCTCTAGCATGTCCAAACCCTTAATAATCTTATATGTTTCAATAAGATCCCCTTTAATCCTAAATTCCAGAGTATACAAGCCCAGCTGCTCGATTTTCTCAGCATATGACAGTCCCACCATCCCAGGAATTAACCTTGTGAACCTATACTGCCCTCCCTCAATAGCAAGAATATCCTTCCTCAAACTAGGAGACCAAAACTGCACACAATCCTCCAGGTGTCGTCTCACTGGGGCCCTGTACAACTGCAGAAGGACCTCTTTGCTCCTATACTCAACTCCTCTTGTTATGAAGGCCAACATGCCATTCGCTTTCTTCACTGCCTGCTGTACCTGCATGCTAACTTTCATTGACTGATGAACAAGGACCTCCAGATCCCGTTGTACTTCCCCTTTTCCCAACAACATCGTTTATATAATCTTGTAGCTGTCCACATAGAATATAGAAACTGTACAGCACAGAAACAGGCCCTTCTGCCCACAATGTCTCTGTCACACATGATGCCAAGATAAACTAACCAACTAACCTGGGCAACATAATCACTCGCGATGGTGACCCAAGCCCAGCGACTCTACATCCTGGTTCCAGAAGTGGATCTGCAATCACACATTACCATTGCTCCACTCGTTTACCCCTCTACTCAAACAGCATGTCTTACTTTATTCCCCTCGTCCGGTATGGAACGGTGGAAGACTATTGTAATCATGTATTGTGTTTCAGCTGTCTGGTTAGAACACAACAAAAGCTTTTCACTGTACCTCGGTACACGTAACAATAAAGTAAACTCAATGCAGAGGGGGACCTGCATTCTGGCGGGCAGCTTTGCCACTGCTACGCGGGTGGATTTAAACTAAATAGTGGGGTGGGGTGGGAAACATTGGAAATACAAGGATGGAGTTAAAGGGAAAGAGAATTTAGAAAAAGTTAAGAAAGACACCAGAATTAACAGGGCAGAAAGCTCAGGAAGGGATTGGAGAAGTGAAATAGGAATCGATGTGAAAGGTGAGATGAGTAATGGATTAAAAGTATTATATATGAATTCACGAAGTTGACGCATAAAGTGGATGAGCTTAAGGCTCAAAGATCGGCAAGTATGATGTTGTGGGAATGGGGTCAAGGAAAGAGAATTCACGTCGCGGCCCTGTTTCCACCAACCTTTCCACCACCACGCACAAGAAACAACAAGACAGACACCAGTATGCAGATGCCGAGAAGTGTGTTCAGCTCTGGTTGAACAACTTCTAATCTTGTGTGTGGACTTGATAATAAGAAGATGTTGTGGGAATAAGCGAGTTCGGTATCTCGATAAACGCAAGGAATCATGGGATTTGAAAAAGGTCATTCGGGATTAAAAAAACAAGCGCAGCGCTGTATACACTGTGTATAAATTGTTAACTATTCTACCAAAGAATTAATCTAGAATTCTGTCAACTCAATAGTGTCCTTTCTTGTTCTGCTGTTCACACACTACTTACACAGTCCCAGTTCTAGTTCAGTTCATTCATCAGCAATTATGAGATATTCAAAAAGTTGAAGAATTTATTATTTTAATTTAATGTATTTGCTACTGGAATAAGAAAATATTAGTTTTGTTATCTTTATTCATAATTATTGTGTAAAAATATATTTAATCTGAGGCAGGCATGATGTTGGCTGATGCTTTACAATAGACAATAGACAATAGGTGCAGGAATAGGCCATTCGGCCCTTCGAGCCAGCATCCGGCATTCAATGTGATCATGGTTGATCATCCACAATCAGTTTCTCGTTCCTGCCTTCTCCCCATATCCCTTGACTTCGCTATCTTTAACTCTATCTAACTCTCTCTTGAAAGCATCCAGAGAACCAGCCTCCACTGCCCTCTGAAGCAGAGAATTCCACAGACTCACAACTCTGTGTGAAAAAGTGATTCCATGTCTCCGTTCTAAATGGCTTACCCCTTGTTCTTAAACTGTGCCCCCTGGTTCTGGACTCCCCCAACATCGGGAACATGTTTCCTGCCTCTAGCGTGTCCAAACCCTTAATAATCTTACATGTATCAATAAGATCTCCTCTCATCCTTCTAAATTCCAGAGTATACAAGCCCAGCTGCTGCATTCTATCAACATATGACAGTCCCGCCATCCCGGGAATTAACCTTGTGAACCTACGCTGCACTCCCTCAATAGCAAGAATGTCCTTCCTCAACTTTAGAGACCAAAACTGCACACAATACTCCAGGTGTGGTCTCACTAGGGCCCTCTGCAGAGGGACCTCTTTGCTCCTTTACTCAACACCTCTTGTTATGAAGGCAAACATGCCATTAGCTTTCTTCACTGCCTGCTGTACCTGCATGATTATTTCAGTGACTGATGAACAAGGACCTTCAGATCCCGTTGTACTTCCCCTTTTCCCAACTTGACACCATTTAGATAATAATCGGCCTCCCTGTTTTTGCCATGGTAACTACTTTGAAAAGCTGCACTGCAAAAAAAACATAGCTGTTGTTGGTGGTGGTAACTGCTTTGAAAGGCTGCACTGCAAAAAAAATGGCTTTTGCTGGTGGTGGTAACTGCTGTGAAAAGGCTGAACTCCAAACAAGGTGGCTGTTGTTGGTGGTGGTGACTGCTTTGAAAGGCTGCACTGCAAAACATAAGGCTGTTGTTGGTGGTGGTAACTGAAAGGCTGCATTGGAAAAAAAACTGGTTCTTGTTGGTGGTGGTAACTGCTTTGAAATGCCGCACTGCAAAAATAAGGCTGTTGTTGGTGGTGGTAACTGGTTTGAAAGGCTGCTGCAATGCAAAAAATAAGGCTGTTGCTGGTAGTGGTAAATGCTGTAAGAGGCTGCACTGCAAAAAATAAGGCTGTTGTTGGTGGTGGTAACTGGTTTGAAAGGCTGCACTGCAAAAAAGAAATGTCTATTGTTGGTGGTGGTAACTGCTTTAAAAGACGCACAGCAAAATAAACGGCTGTTTTTGGTGGTGATAATTGCTCTGAAAGGCTGCTGCACTGCAAAAAAATGGCTGTTGTTGGTGGTGGCAACTGCTTTGAAAGGTTGCACTCCAAAAAAAAAAAAACAGCTTTTTGGTGACGTTAACTGCTTTGAAAGGCTTCACTGCAAAAAATATATAGCTGTTGTTGGTGGTGGTAACTGCGTTAAAAGGCTGCACTGCAAAAAAAAGGCTTTGTTGGTGGTGGTAACTGCTTTGAGAGGCTGCGTTGCAAAAGAAATGGCTGTTGTTGGTGGTGGTAACTGCTTTGAAATGCCGCACTATAAAAAAATAAGGCTCTTGTTGGTGGTGGTTATTGGTTTGAAAGGCTGCTGCACTGCAAAAAATAAGGCTGTTGTTGCTTCTGGTAAGTGCTTTGAAAGGCTGCACTGCAAAAAAAAGGCTTTTGTTGGTGATGGTAACTGACTTCATAGGCTGCACTGTAAAAAAAAGATACTTGGTGGTGGTAACTACTTTGAAAGGCTGCTGCACTGCAAAAAAATGGCTGTTGTTGGTGGTGGTAACTGCTTTGAAAGGTTGCACTCCAAAAAAAATAACTGTTTTTGGTGGTGTTAACTGCTTTGAAAGGCTTCACTGCAAAAAATATATAGCTGTTGTTGGTGGTGGTAACTGCGTTAAAAGGCGCACTGCAAAAAAATGGCTGTTTTTGGTGGTGGTAACTGCTTTGAAAGGCTGCACTGCAAAAAAAAGGCTTTGTTGGTGGTGGTAACTGCTTTGAGAGGCTGCGTTGCAAAATAAATGGCTGTTGTCGGTGGTGGTAACTGCTTTGAAATGCTGCTCTGCAAAATATAAGGCTCTTGTTGGTGGTGGTTATTGGTTTGAAAGGCTGCTGCACTGCAAAAAAATAAGGCTGTTGTTGCTTCTGGTAAGTGCTTTGAAAGGCTGCACTGCAAAAAAAAGGCTTTTGTTGGTGATGGTAACTGCCTTCATAGGCTGCACTGTAAAAAAAGGCACTTGGTGGTGGTAACTACTTTGAAAGCCTGCACTGCAAAAAAAAAAAGCTGTTGTTAGTGGTGGTAACTGCTTTGAAAGGCTGCACTGCAAAAAAATGGCTTTTGTTGGTGGTGGTAACTGCTGTGAAAGGCTGCACTGCAAACAAGATGGCTGTTGTTTGTGGTGGTAACTGCTTTGAAAAGCTGCACTGCAAAAACTAAGGCTGTTGTTGTTGGTGGTAACTGGTTTCAAAGGCTGCACTGCAAAAAAAATAAGGCTGTTGTTGGTGGTGGTAACTGCGTTAAAAGGCGCACTGCAAAAAAATAGCTGTTGTTGGTGGTGGTAACTGCTTTGAAACGCTGCACTGCAAAAAAGAAATGGCTGTTGTTGGTGGTGGTAACTGCTTTGAAAGGGTGCACTGCCAAAACAATTGGCAACTGTTGGTGGTGGTAATTGCTTTGAAAGGCTGCACTGCAAAAAATATATAACCATATAACCATATAACAATTACAGCATGGAAACAGGCCCTCTCGGCCCTTCCAGTCCATGCCGACCATTTGTTATCCCCTAGTCCCATCTACCTGCACTCAGACCATACCCCTCCATTCCCTTCCTGTCCATATAGCTATCCACTTTACTTTTAAATGTTAAAATCGATCCTGCCTCCACCACTTCTGCTGGAAGCTCATTCCACACAGCCACCACCCTCTGAGTAAAGAAGTTCCCCCTCACGTTACCCCTAAACTTCTGTCCCTTAATTCTCATGTCATGCCCTCTTGTTTGAATCTTCCCTACTCTCAATGGGAAAAGCTTATCCACGTCAACTGTCTATCCCTTTCATCATTTTAAAGACCTCAATCAAGTCCCCCCTTAACCTTCTGCGCTCCAAAGAATAAAGACCTAACTTGTTCAACCTTTCTCTGTAACATAGTTGCTGGAACCCAGGCAACATTCTAGTAAATCTCCTCTGTACTCTCTCTATTTTGTTGACATCCTTCCTATAATTAGGCCACCAAAATTGTACACCATACTCCAGAATTGGTCTCACCAATGCCTTGGACAATTTTAACATTACTTCCCTACTCCTATATTCAATGCTCTGATTTATAAAGGCCAGCACACCAAAGGCTTTCTTTACCACCCTATTTACATGCAATTCCACCTTCAGGGAACAATGCACAGTTATTCCTAGATCTCTCTGTTCCACAGCATTCCTCAATTTCCTAACATTTACCATGTACGTCCTATTTTGATTTGTCCTGCCAAGATGTAGCACTTCACACTTATCAACATTAAACTCCATCTGCCATCTTTCAGCCCACTTTTCCAAATGGCCCAAATCTCTCTGTAGACTTTGAAAATCTACTTCATTATCCACAACACCACCTATCTTAGTATCATCTGCATACTTACTTATCCAATTTTCCACCCCATCATCCAGATCATTGATGTACATGACAAACAACAGTGGACCCAACACAGATCCCTGAGGCACCCCACTGGTCACCGGCTTCTAACCTGACAAACAGCCATCCACCATTACTCTCTGACATCTCCCATTCAGCCACTCTTGAATCCATCTCGCTACTCCGCCATTAACACCCAAAGATTGAACCTTCTTAACCAACCTTCCACGGGAAACCTTGTCAAAGGCCTTACTGAAATCCATATAGACAACATCCACTGCTTTACCCTCATCAATTTCCCTAGTAACCACTTCAAAAAATTCAAGAAGGTTTGTCAAACATGACCTTCCAGGCACAAATCCATGTTGACTGTTCCTGATCAGACCCTGTTGATCCAGATGCCTATATATATTATCTCTAAGTATCCTTTCCATTAATTTGCCCACTACTGACGTCAAACAAACAGGTCTAGAATTGCTAGGTTTATTCTTTGAACCCTCTTTAAACAATGGGCCAACATGCGCAGTACGCCAATCCTCCGGCACTATTCCCGTTTCTAATGACATTTGAAATATTTCTGTCATAGCTCCTGCTATTTCTACACTAACTTCCCTCAATGTCCTAGGGAATATCCTGTCAGGACCTGGAGACTTATCCACTTTTATATTTTTCAAAAGTGTCAGTACTTCCTCCTCTTTGAATCTCATAGTTTTCATAGCTTCTCTACTTTTTTCCCTTACCTCACAGAGCTCAATATCCTTCTCCTTGGTGAATACCGAAGAAAATAAATTGTTCAATATCTCCCCCATCTCTTTTGGCTCTGCAGATAGCTGTCCATCTGGCTCTCTAATGGTCCAATTTTATCCCTCGTTATCCTTTTGCTATTAATATAGCTGTAGAAACCCTTTGGATTTACTTTCACCTTTCTTGCCAAAGCAACCTCATATCTTCTTTTAGCCTTCCTAATTTCTTTCTTAAGATTCTTTTTACATTCTTTATACTCCTCTAGCACCTCATTTACTCCATGCCTCCTATAATTATTGTAGATATCTCTCTTTTTTTTAAACAAGTGTCTAATTTCCCTTGAAAACCATGGCTCTTTCCAATTTTTACTATTTCCTTTCATCCTAACAGGGACATAAAAATTCTGTACTCTTACAATTTCCCCTTTAAATGTCCTCCATTTCTCTTCTACATCCTTCCCATAAAACAAAGTGTCCCAATTCACTCCTTTAAAATCCTTACGCATTCCCTCAAAGTTAGCCTTTCTCCAATCAAAAATCTCCACCCTAGGTCCAGTTCTGACTCTCTCCATAATTATATTGAAACTAATGGTATTGTGATCACTGGTCCCGAAGTGCTCACCAACGCATACCTCCGTCACCTGACCTGCCTCATTTCCTAACAGGAGGTCCAGCACTGCCCCTTCTCTGGTCGATACCTCTATGTACTGCTGCAAAAAACTATCCTGCACACATTTTACAAACTCCAAACCATCCAGCCCATTTACAGAATGTGTTTCCCAGTCTATTTTTGGAAAATTAATATCTCCCACAATCACTACCTTGTGCTTACTACTAATATCTGCTCTCCTTACATATTTGCTCTTCCAATTCTCGTTCCCCATTTGGTGGTCTATAATACACCCCTAAAAGTGTTGCTACACACTTCCCACTTCTCAGTTCCACCCAAATAGCCTCCCTAGACGAGCCCACTAATCTATTCTGCCAAAGCACTGCTGTAATTTCCTCTCTGACAAGCAATGCAACACCTCCCCCTCTGGTCCCTGTTGTTGGAGGTGGTAACTGCGTTAAAAGGCGCACTGCAAAAAAAAGGCTTTTGTTGGTGGTGGTCACTGCTTAGAAAGGCTGCTGTACTGCAAAAAATAAAAGGCTTTTGGTGGTGGTAACTGCTTTGAAAGACTGCACTGCAAAAGAAATGACTGTTGTTGGTGGTAGTAACTGCTTTGAAAGGCTGCAGTGCAAAAAAAAATTGCTGTTGTTGGTGGTTGTAACTGAAAGGCTGCATTGCAAAAAAATGGTTGTTGTTGGTGGTGGTAACCGCTTTGAAAGGTTGCACTGCCAAAAAAATTGGCTGTTGTTGTTGGGTTACATTAGCTATCTTCCAATCCTCAGGAACTACTCCAGAATCTAAGGAGTTTTGAAAAATTATCACTAATGCATCCACTATTTCGTGGCTACCTCCTTGAGCACTCTGGGAACTGCTTTGAAAGGCTGCTGCACTGCAAAAAAAATGGCAGTTGTTGGTGGTGGTAACTGCTTTGAAAGGCTGCACTGCAAAAAAAATAAGGCTGTTGTTGGCGGTGGTAACTGCTTTTAAAAGGCTGCACAGCAAAATAAATTGGCTGTTGGTGGTGGTAACTGCTTTGAAAGGCTGCACTGCAAATAAAAATAGCTGTTGTTAGTGGTGGTAACTGCTTTAAAAGGCGCACTGCAAAATAAATGGCTGTTTTTGGTGGTGGTAAATGCTTTGAAAGGCTGCACTGCAAAACAAAAGGCTTTTTTTGGTGATGGTAACTGCTTTGAAAGGCTGCTGCACTGCTAAAAAATGGCTGTTGCTGGTGGAGGTAACTGTTTTGAAAGGCTGCACTGCAAATAAAAATGGCTTTTGTTGGTGATGGTAACTGCTTTGAAACGATGCACTGCAAAACAATGGCTGCTGTTGGTGGTGGTAACTGCTTTAAAACGCTGCACTGCAAAACAATGGCTGTTGTTGGAGGTGGTCACTGCTTTGATAGGCTGCGGTGGAAACAAAAATGGCTTTTGTTGGAGGTGGTAACTGAAAGGCTGCATTGCAAAACAAATAGTTGTTGTTGATGGTGGTAACTGCTTTCAAATGCTGCACTGCAAAAAATAAGGCTTGTTGTTGGTGGTGGTTACTGGTTTGAAAGGATGCTGCACTGCAAAAAAAATGGCTGTTGTTTGTGGTGGTAACTGTTTTGAAAGGTTGAACTGCAAAAAAAAATGGCTGATGTTGGGGGTGGTAACTGCTTTGAAAGGCTGCACTGCAAAGAAAATTGGCTGTTGGTGGTGGTGGTAACTGCTTTGAAAGGTTGCACTGCAAAAAAAAAGACTGTTGGTGGTGGTGGTAACGGCTTTGACAGGCTGCATTGCAAAAAATATATAGCTGTCATTGGTGGTGGTAACTGCGTTAAAAAGCGCACTGCAAAAATGGCTGTTGTTGGTGGTGGTAACTGCTTTGAAACGCTGCACTGCAAAAAAAAAGGCTGTCGTCGGTGATGGTAACTGCTATGAAAGGCTCCACTGCAAAAAAAAAAAGCCTGTTGTTCGTGGTGGTAACTGCTTTGGAAGGGTGCACTGCAAAAAAGATTGGCTGTTGTTGGTGGTAACTGACAGGCTGCGTTGCAAAACAAATGGTTGTTGTTGATGGTGGTCACTGCTTTGAAAGGCTGCACTGGAAAAACAAATGGCTGCTGTTGGAGGTGGAAACTGAAAGGCTGCATTGCAAAACAAATGGTTGTTGTTGATGGTGGTAACTGCTTTGAAATTCTGCACTGCAAAAAAAAAGGCTGTTGTTGGTGGTGTTAACTGCTTAGAAAGGCTTCACTGTAAAAACAAATGGTGGTTGTTGCTGGTTGTAACTGAAAGGCTGCATTGCAAAAACAAATGGTTGTTGTTGGTGGTGGCAACTGCTTTGAAAGGTTGCACTGCAAAAAAATGGCTGTTGTTGGTGGTGGTAACTGCTTTGAAACACTGCACTGCAAAAAAATGGCTGTTCTTTGTGTTGGTAACTGCTTTGAAAGGCTGCACTGCTAAAAAAATGGCTGTTGTTGGTGGTGGTAACAGCTTTGAAAGGCTAAACTGAAAAGAAATGGCTGTTGTTGGTGGTGGTAACTGCTTTGAAATGCTGCACTGCAAAATAAATGGCTGTTGTTCGTGGTGATAACTGCTTTGAAAGGCTGCACTGCAAAAAAAAAGGCTGATGTTGGTGGTGGTAATTGCTTTGAAACGCTGCACTGCAAAGAAAATGATTGTTGTTGGTGGTGGTAAATGCTTTGAAAGGCAGCACTGCAAAAAAAAATTGCTGTTGTTGGTGGTGGTAACTCCTTTGAAAGGCTGCACTGCAAAAAAAATGGCTGTTGTTGGTGGTGGTAGCTGCTTTGAAAGGCTAAACAGCAAAAAAATGGCTGTTGTTGGTTGTGGTAACTGCTTTGAAACGCTGCAATGCAAAACAAATAGCTATTGTTCGTGGTGGTAACTGCTTTGAAAGGCTGCACTGCAAAAAAAAGGCAGTTGTTGGTGGTGGTAACTGCTTTGAAAGGCTGCACTGCAAAAAAAAGGTTTGTTTTTTGTGATGGTAACTGCTTTGAAAGGCTGCTGCACTGGAAAAGCAGCCTTTCAAAGCAGTTACCATCACAAAAAACAAACCTTTTTTTTGCAGTGCAGCCTTTCAAAGCAGTTACCACCACCAACAGCCATTTTTTTTAGCAGTGCAGCCTTTCAAAGCAGTTACCACCACCAACAACAGCCATTTTTTTTGCAGTGCAGCAGCCTGTCAAACCAGTTATCACCACCAACAACAGCCTTATTTTTTGCAGTGCAGCATTTCAAAGCAGTCACCACCACCAACGACAACCATTTGTTTTGCAATGCAGCCTTTCAGTTACTACCACCAACAACAGCCATTTTTTTTGCAGTGCAACCTTTCAAAGCAGTTACCACCACCAACAACAGCCATTTTGTTTTGCAGTGCCACCTTTCAAAGCAGTTACCACTTCCAACAAAACCATCTTGTTTGCAGTTCAGCCTTTCAAAGCAGTTACCATTACCAACGACAGCCATTTTTGTTTGCAGTGCAACCTTTCAAAGCAGTTACCACCACCAGCAACAGCTATTTTTTTAGCAGTGCAGCAGCCTTTCAAAGCAGTTACCATCACCAAAAAAAGCCTTTTTTTGCAGTGCAGCCTTTCAAAGCGGTTACCACCACCAAAAACAAGCATTTTTTTTGCAGTGCGCCTTTTAAAGCAGTTACCAGCACCAACAACAGCTATTTTTTTTGCAAAGCAGTTACCACTACCAACTGCCATTTTTTTGCAGTGCGCCTTTTAACGCAGTTACCACCACCGATAACAGATATATATTTTTCGCAGTGCAGCGTTTCAATGCAGTTACCACCAACAACAGCCATTTTTTTTTTAGCAGTGCAGCCTTTCAAAGCAGTTACCACCACCAACAACAGCCATTTTGTTGCAGTGCAGCATTTCAAAACAGTTACCACCACCAACAACAACCATTTTATTTTTGCAATGCAGCCTTTCAGTTACAACCAGCAACAACAGCCATTTGTCTTTGCAGTGCAGCCTTTCAAAGCAGTTGCCACCAACGACAACGGCCATTTTGTTTTGCATTGCAGCCTTTCAAAGCAGTTACCACCACCAACAACAGCCATTTTTTTTTGCCCTGCAGCCTTTCAAAGCTGTTACCATCACCAACAACAATCATATTTTTTGCAATGCAGCCTTCCAGTTACCACCACCAACAAAAGCCATTTTTTTTGCAATGCAGCCTTTAGGGTAGTGATAGGTACTAGTGACTGGGACATAGCCTTGACTGAATCCTGGTAAAGAGAGGGGCAGGTCTGGCAGCTCAATATTCAGGGGTACAAGTGCTTCAGTAAGGACGGGTGACAGTGACAGAGATGGGGGGGGGGGGGGGGGGGGGTTTGCAATGTTGGTTACGGAGGATGTCACGGCTGTGTTCAGAGGTGACATTACAAATGCTTTGTCTCATGAAGCTATGTGGGTGGAGCTGAGGAACAAGAAAGGGATGATCACCTTGTTGAGGGTGTACAACAGGCCCCCAAATAGTCAATGGGAATTAGAACAAATATGTCAGGAGATTAGAAGCTGCAGGTCAAATAAGGTTGTTGCAGTAGGGGATTTTAACTTTCCCAATATACTGGGAAAATCCTAGTGTGAAGGGTTTAGATGGAGTGCAATTTCTCAAAGGTGTTCAGGAGGGGTTTCTACAGCAATATGTAGAGGCCCCCACATGTGAGAGAACAAGACCTGATCTAGGGTACATAAAATACTGGGGAAACTCAGCGGGTGCAGCAGCATCTCCTTCGCTCCATAGATGCTGCTGCACCCGCTGAGTTTCCCCAGTATTTTGTGTACCCTAGATTTTCCAGCATCTGCAATTCCTTCTTTAACACAAGACCTAATCTAGCATTGGGAAAATTGGGAAGGGCAAGTGAATGAAGTGTTTGTGGAGGAGCATTTGAGACCAGTGACCACAGTTAGATTAGGTTTCAGTTAGTTATGGATCGGGACAAATAGGGCCCACGTGTTAAAATGCTCAATTGAGGTAAGACCAACGGTATGATAGACTTTTCAGCAAAGCATCCAACAAGGCTCCACATGGTTGGCTGCTCTGGAAGCTTGGATTGCATTGGATCCAAGGACAGATAGTTCAATGGATAGAAAATGAGCTTCATGGAAGAAAGCAGAGGGTGATGGTGGAAGGTTGCTCCTCCGACTGGAGGCCTGTGTGTGTGCCTCAAGGTTCAGTGCTGGGCCTGTTAGTGTTTGTCATCTATATCAATTATTTGGATGAGAACATACAGGGCAAGATTAGCAAGTTTAGCAACGGGATCTGGTTCAATTGGCCAAGTGGGTGGAGGAATGGTTGATGAAATTTAATACAGAGAAGTATGAGGTGTTGTATTTTGGGATGTCGAATAAGGGCCGGACCTACACAGTGAATGGTAGAGCTCTGGGTAGTGTTGTAGAGCAGTGGGATCTAGGAAGCAGGTGCAAGGTTCCATGAAAGTGAAGTCACAGGTGGTCTAAAAGGCTTTTGGTCTTCATCAGTCAGAGTATTGAGTATAGAAGTTGGGAGGTCATGTTGCAGTTGTATAAGACATTGGTGAGACCGCATTTAGTGTATTGAGTTCAGTTCTAGGCACCATGTAATGGGAAAGATATTGTTAAGCTGGAAAGAGTACAGATAGGATTTACAAGGGAGTTACCAGGGCTAGACAGTCTGAGCTATGGGGAGAGGTTGAGTAGGCTGGGTCTCTATTCCTTAGAGTGTAGGAGGATGAGGGGTAATGTTGTTGAAGTGTATAACATCATGAGAGAAATAGATTGCGTAGATGCACAGATTCCCTTGCCAGAGTAGGAGAATCGAGGACCAGAGGACATAGGTTCAAGGTGAAATGGAAATGATTTACCAGAATGATGCTTGGATTAGGCAGTAATAACTACTGGGGAGACTAATAGAAGATTATAGAATTAAGCGAGTCTTCGATAGCATAGACAGTTGGAACCTTTTTCCCAGTATAGCAATATGAAATAGCAGAGTGCATGGCTTTAAAGTGAGGGGCCAAGTTTTATTTTACACAGAGACTGGTGAGTGCGGGCAGCGCATTGCCGGGGTGTGGTGATGGAGGCAGATAAGAAAATGGCATTTAAATGCCTTTTAGGTAGGCCTATCCAAAAAGTAAATACCATAAGTGTATTGGCCTTAACTACCACCTATGGATATGCAGGGAATATTTATGGATTATACTTATATGCAGGCAGATAAGAGTTTGGCGGCATCATGTATGGCACGGACATTGAAGGCCAAAGGGTCTGTTCCTGTGCTGTACTGTTCTAAATTCTCACTGTATTTGTGTAATTCCCAAATAAATACAAAGCAGTGTCTAGCCTTGCCAAAGAAGCCCCCAGAAATGCCCATACACCCAACACCGCGAATATAGAATTCAGTCAAACACTCCATTTAGTCCTGCCTTTGATAACAAAAAAAACATTGTTTTATCGTTGTTTGGTCAGTTTATTGCTCAGTTAGATTGCTCGGTCAGTTTATTGCTCATGTATTTCCCAGGAGTAGCAGTAGCATGTCAATGAAAAAGCATAATCATTTGGCATGTTAATATTTACATAGCACAAGAATTATTGTTGAAGAAATAATCAATGTTGACAATCACCAAGTGTAACAATTGCTCATCATATCACACTAATATGTTCTTGTCCATCTGTAAATGTTTGCTTCAGTGGCAGATTGATCAGATTCACCAGGATTGTCTCTGATCAGCAGCCCTTCCCCAGGTATTCTGGAGTTAAATACAGGGTGAATGTAGAGAACTGAAGTGATGCCAGGTGCCACACACTAATCACATGCTGGAGTTATCTGGTCGATGTCTGAATCTGTGGAGAAAAATTTGTTGTAATAATTGGAAGGTCGACAAAAGTGCTGGAGAAACTCAGCGGGTGAGGCAGTATCTACGAAGCGAAGGAATAGGTGACATTTCGCCTCGAGACCATGCTTCCGACTGATGTAGGGGTGGGGGCGGAGCAGGAAGAAGAAAGGAAGTGGCGAAGACAGTAGGCCGTGGGAGAGTTGGGGAGGGGAAGGAGGGAGAAAGCAAGGACTACCTGAAATTGGAGAAGTCAATGTTTAAATAATAATTGGAAAGCAGTTTGGCAAAGAGTGTGCAGAGTGACAAGATCTTTCCTCTTTTGTGGTTTATTATTGTGGAGGTTATTAATAAAGAAGGAAATCACTATTGCAGGCATGTTGATCTGCTGGGCAGACCCCCATCACATTCTCAACAGCAACTTATGACTATTTGAGCAGCTACAGTTGCAGGAATGTCTGACTTGTACGGACCAGATTTTCATAATTCTACAAAAGATCCAGAAATGACACAATTGTGAAGTTTTAAATCGAAGGATGCTGAGCTAAAAACTTTTATTTTAAGTGGAAAGATTTTGGAGATATTGTCCATCACCACTGCAGCAAACATTCCACATAAAATAGTTAGGATTGCAGCGTAAATTGGTGCTCATCAACAATATAAGGAATAACAATTACTGGACACTAACTCCGATGCAAGGTTGTGGAAGCATCTTTGGCTGCCACCAGTTAAGACCATTGACGTGGAAGGAGATATTGTCCAGAAAGAGCAGGCTTGAGGCTGAGAACTTGATGCTCTCAGATATTCTGTACCTTCACCATTGGCTGGGAGTCACCAATAACATACAACGTTACAAATAGATAATAGTATTGCTCATCCGAGCACAAGTTGTCAAGAAATTGGCAAGATAAAGTTTTAACATTTAAACCGCATTAACAACAGCAGACAACCACCATGTCCATGCCAACGTGACAATACAAAACCTGAAGTAATTGTCAGTCGTAAAAGAATTCAGCATTCGGGCCGCCCATTCCAGCTCATACATAGATTGTCCTTTAGAAATATAGAAACATAGAAACATAGAAAATAGATGCAGGAGGAGGCCATTCGACCCTTCGAGCCAGCACCGCCATTCATTGTGATCATGGCTGATCGTCCGCTATCAATGTGGAGGTGGATGAGTTGAATGTGCAGATAGCTATTAATGATTATGATATAGTTGGGATCACGGAGACATGGCTCCAGGGTGACCAAGGCTGGGAGCGGAACGTCCAGGGATATTCAATATTCAGGAGGGATAGACAGAGTTGACGTGGATACGTTTTTCCCAGGGATATTCAATATTCAGGAGGGATAGACAGAGTTGACGTGGATACGTTTTTCCCATTGAGGGTAGGGAAGATTCAAACAAGAGGGCATGACATGAGAATTAAGGGACAAAGGTTTCGGGGTAACGTGAGGGGGAACTTCTTTACTCAGAGGGTGGTGGCTGTGTGGAATGAGCTTCCAGCAGAAGTGGTGGAGGCAGGATCGATTTTAACATTTAAGAGTAAAGTGGATAGGTATATGGACGTGAAGGGAATGGAGGGGTATGGTCTGAGTGCAGGTAGATGGGACTAGGGGAAAACAAATGGTCGGCACGGACTGGAAGGGCCGAGAGGGCCTGTTTCCGTGCTGTAATTGTTATATGGTTGTTATATGGTTATATATATACAAAAAGGAAAAGGAGGTAGAAACATAGAATAGTAGAAAATAGGTGCAGGAGCAGGCCATTCGGCCCTTCGAGCCTGCATCGCCATTCAATATGATCACGACTGATCATCCAACTCAGTATCCTGTACCTTCCTTCTCTCCTTACCCCCTGATCCCTTTAGCTACAAGGGACCTAACTCCATTTAACTCCCTCTTAAATATAGCCAATGAACTGGCCTCAACTACCTTCTGTGGCAGAGAATTCCAGAGACTCACCACTCTCTGTGCTAAAAATATTTTCCTCATCTCGGTCCTAAAGGAATTCCCCATTATCCTTAGACTGTGACCCCTTGTTCTGGACCTCCCCAACATCGGGAACAATCTTCCTGCATCTAGCCTGTCCAACCCCTTAAGAATTTTGTAAGTTTCTATAAGATCCCCACTCAATCTTCTAAATTCTAGCGAGTACAAGCCGATTCTATCCAGTCTTTCCTCATATGAAAGTCCCAACATCCCAGGAATCAGTCTGGTGAACCTTCTCTGTACCCCCTCTATGGCAAGAATGTATTTCCTCAGATTTGGAGACCAAAACTGTACGCAATACTCCAGGTGTGGTCTCACCAAAACCCTGTACAACTGCAGTAGAAAGAACCTCCCTGCTCCTATACTCAAATCCTTTCGCTATGAATGCTAACATACCATTTGCATTCTTCACTGCCTGCTGCACCTGCATGCCTACTTTCAATGACTGGTGTACCATGACACCCAGGTCTCGTTGCATCTCCCCTCTTCCTAATCTGCCACCATTCAGATAATAGTCTACCCTCCTGTTTTTGCCACCAAAGTGGATAACCTCACATGTATCCACATTATACTGCATCTGCCATGCATTTGCCCACTCACCCAGCCTATCCAAGTCACCTTGCAGCCTCCTAGCATCCTCCTCACACCTAACACTACCCTCCAGCTTAGTGTCGTCAGCAAACTTGGAGATGTTGCATTCAATTCCCTCGTCCAAATCATTAATATATATTGTAAACAGCTGGAGTCCCAGCACTGAGCCTTGCGGTACCCCACCAGTCACTGCCTGCCATTCTGAAAACGACCCATTTACTCCTACCCTTTGCTTCCTGTCTGCCAGCCAGTTCTCTATCCACATCAATACTGAACCCCCAATACCGTGTGCTTTAAGTTTGTATACTAATCTCTTATGTGGGACCTTGTCGAAAGCCTTCTGAAAGTCTAGATATAACACATCCACTGGTTCTCCCTTATCCACTCTACTAGTTACATCCTCAAAAAATTCCATAAGATTCGTCAGACATGATTTACCTTTCGTAAATCCATGCTGACTTTGTCCAATGATTTCACGACTTTCCAAATGTGCTGTTATCCCATCCTTAATAACTGACTCGAGCAGTTTCCCCACTACCGATGTTAGACTAACTGGTCTGTAATTCCCCGTTTTCTCTCTCCCTCCTTTTTTTACATTAGCTACCCTCCAATCATCAGGAACTACTCCAGAATCTAAGGAGTTTTGAAAAATTATCACTAATGCATCCACTATTTCTGTGGCTACTTCCTTGAGTACTCTGGGATGCAGACTATCTGGCCCTGGGGATTTATCGGCCTTTAATCCATTCAATTTACCTAACACCACTTCCCGACTAACCTGGATTTCACTCAGTTCCTTATCTCATTTGACCCCCAGTCCCCTGCTATTTCCAGCAGATTATTTATGTCTTCCTTAGTGAAGACAGAACCAAGGTAGCTATTCAATTGGTCTGCCATGTCCTTGTTCCCCACGATCAATTCACTTGTTTCTGACTGCAAGGGACCTAAATTTGTTTTAACTAATCTTTTTCTCTTTACATATCTATAAAAGCTTTTGCAGTCAGTTTTTATGTTCTCTGTCAGTTTTCTTTCGTAATCTATTTTCCCTTTCCTAATTAAGCCCTTTGTCCTCCTCTGCTGGACTCTGAATTTCTCCCAGTACTCTGGTATCTGCTTTTTCTGACTAATTTGTACGCTTCATCTTTTGTTTTGATACTATCAATGATTTCCCTATTCAATTTACCCAACACCACTTCCCGGCTTTCCTTTCTATTGCGTTAATCTCCTCTCTCACCAGCAACGCTACCCCACCTCCTTTTCCTTTCTGTCTAACCCTCCTGAATATTGAATATGGGGTGGGGTAGCATTCTTGCCATAGAGGGAATACAGAGAAGGTTCACCAGACTGATTCCTGGGATGTCAGGACTTTCATATGAAGAAAGACTGGATAGACTCGGCTTATACTCGCTAGAATTTAGAAGATTGAAGTGGGATCTTATAGAAACGTACAAAATTCTAAAGGGGGTAAACAGGCTAGATGCAGAAAGATTGTTCCCGATGTTGGGGAAGTCCAGAACAAGGGATCACAGTTTAAGGATAAGGGGGAAAGAGAGTGGTGAATCTCTGGAATTCTCTGCCGCAGAAGGTAGTTGAGGCCAGTTCATTGGCTACATTTAAGAGGGAGTTAGATGTGGCCCTTGTGGCTAAAGGGATCAGGGGGTATGGAGAGAAGGCAGGTACAGGATACTGAGTTGGATGATCAGCCATGATCATATTGAATGGCGGTGCGGGCTCGAAGGGCCGAATGGTCTACTCCTGCTCCTATTTTCTATGTCAATGTTTCTAATAACTCGTGCCTGCCTTCTCCCCATATCCCTTGACTCCACTAGACCTTAGAGCTCTATCCAACTCTCTCTTAAATCCATCCAGTGATTTGGCCTCCACTGCCCTCTGTTGCAGGGAATTCCATAAATTCACAACTCTCCGGGTAAAAAAGTGTTTTCTCACCTCAGTCCTAAATGACCTCCCCTTTATTCTAAGACTGTGGCCCCTGGTTCTGGACTCACCTAACATTGGGAACATTTTTCCTGCATCTAGCTTGTCCAGTCCTTTTATAATTTGATATGTTTCTATAAGATGTCCCCTCATCCTTCTAAACTCCAGTGAATACAAGCCTAGTCTTTTCAATCTTTCCTCATATGACAGTCCCGCCATCCCAGGGATCAATCTCGTGAACCTACGCTGCACTGCCTCAATCACAAGGATGTCCTTCCTCAAATTAGGAGACCAAAACTGTACACAATACTCCAGATGTGGTCTCACCAGAGCCCTATACAACTGCAGAAGAACCTCTTTACTCCTATACTGAAATCCTCTTGTTATGAAGGCCAATATTCCATTAACTTTCTTCACTGCCTGCTGTTCCTGCACGCCATCTTTCAGTGACCGATGTACAAGGACACTCAGGTCTCGCGGCACCTCCCCCTTCCATAACCTAACCCCATTGAGATAATAATCAGCCCCCTCGTTTTTGCCGCCAAAGTGGATAACCTCACATTTATCTATATTATACTGCATCTGCCATGCATCTGCTCACTCACTCAACCTGTCCAGGTCCCCCTGCAACCTTCTGACATCCTCTTCACAGTTCACACTGCTATCCAGCTTTGTGTCATCCGCAAACTTGCTAGTGTTGCTCCTAATTCCCTCTTCCAAATCATTAATATATATGGTAAACAGTTGCGGCCCTAACACCGAGCCTTGCGGCACTCCACTCGCCACTGCCTGCCATTCTGAAAAGGACTCGTTCACTCCTAATCTTTGCTTCCGATCTGCTAACCAACTTTCTATCCATGTCAACACCCTACCCCCAATATCATGTGCTCTAATTTTAGTCACCAGTCTCCCGTGCGGGACCTTATCAAAGGCTTTCTGAAAGTCTAGATACACTACATCCACTGGCACCCCTTCATCCATTTAACTTGTAACATCCTCAAAACATTCCAGAAGATTAGTCAAGCATGCTTTCCCTTTCATAAATCCATGTTGGCTTGGACTAATCCATTAACTGCTATCCAAATGCTCCATTATTACCTCTTTAATAATTGACTCCAGCATCTTTCCCACCCCCGAAGTCAGGCTAACTGGTCTGTAATTCCCCGTTTTCTCTCTCCGTCCTTTCTTGAAAAGTGGAATAACATTAGCTATCCTCCAATCCACGGGAACTGATCCTGAATCTATTGAACATTGGAAAATGAACACCAATGCGTCTACTATTTCTAGAGCCATCCCCCTGAGGACCCTGGGATGCAGACCATCAGGTCCAGGGGATTTATCATCCTTCAGTCCCATTAGCCTAACCAATACTATTTCTCGCCTAATGAAAATGTATTTCAGTTCCTCTACCCCCTTAGATCCTCTGTCCTCCAGTACCTCTGGGAGATTGTTTGTGTCCTCCTTCGTGAAGACAGATCTGAAGTACCTATTCAACTCTTCTGCCATTTCTTTGTTGCCCATAATAATTTCACCCGTGTCTGCCTTCAAGGGACCCACATTTGACTTTGCTACACTTTTTCCCTTAACATATCTAAAGAAGATTTTACTGTCCTTCTTTATATTCCTGGCCAGCTTCCCCTCGTACTCTTCTTTTCAGCCCATATTGCCCGTTTTGTTTTCTTTATGGCTCTTGCTCTTTCGCTTGTAGTATTGGCCTTAATAAACTGATAAAATGCCTTTGGATTCACCCTAATGGGTGAGATCTTTATGAATACTTCTCATCTGTATATTCCATGGAGAAATAGAAACGCAAGTTCAAGGAAGCCAGCAATGGCTGCCTCGCCAACAGTCTGTCTGTCCCTTCCTTCTCTCTTGTTTCTTTAGTATGTGTTAAATGTATATTTTTAGTGTTCTTCAGCTTGTTTTACATGTGGGGTGGGGGGGAGTTGGGGGAAAGTTTACCAAGACGGAGATGCGATTTTTTTCTGTATTGTATATCCGTCCGCACTGCGAACTAACATCGAGGAGTTGGAGGCCTCTGCTGGAGACCGACTTCGGGAGCTCCAACCACGGGAGCCTGCAGAACTTTAACACCGCGGAGCTGGCAGTCTCTTTGCCAGGGATTGGCCTCTGAGCTCCAACCGTGGGTGCCTGCGGACTTTAACATCGTGGAGCTCGCCGTCTCTGGTTAGAGTCCAACTCCGGGAGTTCCAAGCCGCAGGAGCTTCGACCACCCCGACGCGGGGGCTTCGATCGCCCCGACGCGGGGGCTTCGATCGCCCCGACGCGGGGGCTTCGATCGTCCCGACGCGGGGGCTTCAATCGCCCTGACGCGGGGGCTTCAATCGCCCCGACGCGGGGGCTTCGATCGTCCCGACGCGGGGGTTTCGATCGCCCCAACGCAGGGGCTTCAATCGCCCCGACGCGGGGGCTTCAATCGCCCCGACGCGGGGGCTTCAATCGCCCCGACGCGGGGGTTTCGATCGCCCCGACGCGGGGGTTTCGATCGCCCCGACGCGGGGGCTTCGATCGCCCCGACGCGGGGGCTTCAATCGCCCCGACGCGGGGGCTTCAATCGCCCCGACGCGGGGGCTTCGATCGCCCCGACGCGGGGGCTTCAATCGCCCCGACGCGGGGGTTTCGAATCGCCCCGACGCGGGGGTTTCGATCGTCCCGACGCGGGGGCTTCGATCGCCCCGACGCGGGGGCTTCGATCGCCCCGACGCGGGGGCTTCGATCGCTCCGACGGATGGTTCGACTGCCCCGACCGCGGGAGAAAAATGAAGGAAGAAGATTAAACTTTATTACCTTCCACAGTGAGGAATGTGGGGAATCTGCTGTGGTGGATGTTTATGTTATCTTTATGTAGTTGTGTGTCTTGTTCCTTTTGTTAGTATGGCTATATGGTAATTCGAATACATTTGAATGTACCTTAATTGGTACATGTGACAATATAAGACTTTGAAACAACAGTGAAATTGTGAAACATGTCAACGTTATGAAGCATGAGGTGTTGGTTGTCTCAAAGAGCATAAAGGCGGATAAATCCCCAGGACCTGACCAGGTGTTTCCTAGGACATTATGGGAGAAGATTTCTGGAACACTGGCAGAGATTTTTGAATATTCATTAGTCAAAGATACGATACCGGAAAACTATCCAATATACAGTGGCTTGGAAAAGTTTTCATACCCCTTGAACTTTTCCAAATGTTGTCACGTTACAACCACAAACGTAAATGTATTTTATTGGGATTTTATGTGATAGACCAACACAAAGTGGTGCATAATTGTGAAGTGGAAGGAAGATACATGGTTTCCAAATTTTATTACAAATAAAAAACTGAAAAGTGTGGCGTGCAAAAGTATTCAGCCCCCCCTGAGTAGAACCTTGTAGAACCACCTTTCGCTGCAATTACAGCTGCAAGTCTTTTGGGGTATGTCTCTACCAGCTTTGCACATCCAGAGACTGAAATGTTTGCCCATTCTTCTTTGCAAAATAGCTCAAGCTCAGTCAGATTGGATGGAGAGCATCTGTGAACAGCAATTTAAGTCTTGCCAGAGATTCTGAATTGGATTTAGGTCTGAACTTTGACTGGGCCATTCTAACACATGAATATGCTTTGATCTAAACCATTCCATTGTAGCTCTGGCTGTATGTTTAGGGTCGTTGTCCTGCTGGAAGGTGAACCTCCACCCCAGTCTCATGTCTTTTGCAGACTCTAACAGATTTTCTTCCAAGCTTGCCCTATATTTGGCTCAATCCATCTTCCCATCAACTCTGACCAGCTTCCCTGTCCCAGCTGAAGAAAAGCATCCCCACAGCATGATGCTGCCACCACCATGTTTCACAGTGAGGATGGTGTGTTCAGGGTGATGTGCAGTGTTAGTTTTCCGCCACACATAGCGTTTTGCATTTAGGCCAAAAACTTCAATTTTAGTTTCATCTGGCCAGAGCACCTTCCTCCACATGTTTGCTGTGTCCCCCACATGGCTTGTGGCAAACTGCAAACGGGACTTCTTATGGCTTTGTTTCAACAATGGCTTTCTTCTTGCCATTCTCCCACCTGAGCTGTGGATCTCTACAGCTCCTCCAGAGTTACCATGGGCCTCTTGGCTGCTTCTCTGATCAATGCTCTCCTTGCCCGGCATGTCAGTTTAGGTGGACGGCCATGTCTTGGTAGGTTTGCAGTTGTGCCATACTCTTTCCATTTTCGGATGATGGATTGAACAGCGCTCCGTGAGATGTTCAAAGCTTGGGATATTTTTTTATAACCTAACCCTGCCTTAAACTTCTCCACAACTTTATCCCTGACCTGTCTGGTGTGTTCCTTGGGCTTCATGATGCTGTTTGCTCACTAATGTTCTCTAACAAACCTCTGAAAGGTTCACAGAACAGCTGTATTTATACTGAGATTGGATTACACACGTGGACTCTATTTACTAATTAGGTGACTTCTGAAGGCAATTGGTTGCACTGGATTTTATTTAGGGGTATCAGAGTAAAGGGGGCTGAATCCTTTTGCACGCCACACTTTTCAGTTTTTTATTTGTAAAAATATTTGAAAACCATGTATCATTTTCCTTCCACTTCACAATTATCCGCCACTTTGTGTTGGTCTATCACATAAAATCCCAATAAAATACATTTACGTTTGTGGTTGCAACGTGACAAAATGTGGAAAAGTTCAAGGGATATGAAAACTTTTGCAAGCCACTGTAATCCTGTAAACCTTTCGTATCCATGTACCTATCCAAATGTCTTTTAGATGTTGTTATTGTACCAGCCTCAACAACCTCCTCTGGCAGCTCATTCTAAGTACCCACTGCCCTGTATGTGGAAAAAGTTTCCCCTCAGGATCCTATTAAATACTTCCCATCTCAGCTTAAGCCTGTGCCCTCTGGTTGTTAATTCTCCAGCTCTGGGTAAAAGACTGTACATTTCCATTATCTATTCCCCTCTTGATTTTATGCAGATTGATCTTCCCCTGACTCAAGGCAGATTGATTGACTGACTATTTCATGAATAGGTTTCTGTGAGAACACATGTCCATTTTTATTGATGAAAACATCACTGAAAATTGATCTGTCCCTGTGCTGTGAAAGGCAAATTCATAACATCTCTCATATCCCTTTCAGGAAATCACACTAAATACTACATTCATTATTAAATATAAATATATATTTTAAATGATTTAGTAATGTTTTTAATCATATTAATATGTATATTAAATATACATATTGACAAGCAGTCTGAAGAAGGGTCCCTACTTGAAACATCACATATCCATGTTCTCCAGCAATGCTACCTGACCCACTGAGTTCCTCCAGCATTTTGTGTCTAACTTTGGTATAAACCTGTATCTGTAGTTTATTTTTATTACTAAACTAATCTAAATGGGACCCACTGGGTCCCAGCATCACACGGGAGGGCTGGGCCCCCAACGCAATATTCCACCTCGCCACCAATTCCAATATTGGTGGCCAGTGGGGGAGGGGCTTTCTGCAGGACTAGTATGGGTGTTGTGGGCTGAAGAGACTGGCTTCCAGAGGGATAGAATGGACATTGTGGGCCGAATGGATTCTTCGGATGGCGGCTCAGTCACTCAAGCCTGTTGTGCTGGCAGCTCACTCACAGCTGGTGGGCTGGCAGTTGACTCATGGCTATTCCTTGAAATTCCATTTCAAGCAGGGTGCAGGGCCACCAAATTCAAGTGCATCTTCTTACCACTTCAAGCAGGGTGCAAACCACTAAAGACAGAGAGTCTCCCCCTCCTCCATCTTGCAGAGACCGAGCCACGCCCACACTTCTGGATTTTATAGTCCCTCCCCCCTCCCACCAGAAGGGGCGTGGCCTTCATGGAGTGATTGACAGGAGAGAGAATCTCAACAGTTTTTAAACACTAATACCTCTTATTTTTGATCGATGGGAAAAATCCTCTGCATCTAATATGCAGAGGGGGACTCTGAGTAAGATGGCCAAAAATCACAGCCGTATGTGGTAGCATTTTTTCTAAAATCAATATAAAGCACAAACAGGAAGTGGTCAAGGTTAGACTGATTATATAGAAGACAAGGCAACTTTAATTAGGAAAGGCAACTTTAATTAGGAAAGGCAACACAGCTTTAGTATTTCCAAACCAAAGGCAACACAGCTTTAGAATTTCCAAACCAAAAGAAACACAGCTTTAGCATTTCCAAACCAAAGGCAACACAGCTTTAGCATTACCAAACCAACAGCAACAATGCTTTAGCATTTCCAACCAAAGGTAACACTTTTAGCATTTCCAAACCAAAGGCAACACAGCTTTAGCATTTCCAAACCAAAGGCAACACAGCTTTAGCATTACCAAACCAACAGCAACACAGCTTTAGCATTTCCAAACCAAAGGTAACACTGCTTTAGCATTTCCAAACCAAAGGCAACACAGCTTTAGCATTTCCAAACTATATTTTCAAACCACATTAAGGGCACTGACATGTCAGTAAAACCACTCACAGTTTAGTAGACATGTGTTCGGTGTTATTCGCAGCTCAGACTGAGAGACATGACTCTCTCTCCCCCATCTTGCAGAGACTGACTGAGGCACTCAACACTTCCAGGTTTTATAGTTCCTCCGGAAGGGGTGTGGCTTTCAGGAGAGAGAATCTCAACATTTTTTAAACACTAATAACTCTTTTACTTTTCATCGATGGGAAAAATCCTCTTGTCCTGTGCAGCAGAGGGGGACTCTGAGTAAGATGGCTAAAAATCACAGCCTTAAGTGGCAGCGGTTTTTCTAAAATCAATATACAGAACAACAGGAAGTGGTCAAGATCAGATTTTTAGTAATATAGATATTGCATGCTGTTATGGTCACCACAGTAGAATGAAAGTCAGTGCATGAGCGATGATGCAGGGCAGATTTGCCACGATGTTGCCTGTGATGGAATATTTCAGTTATGAGCAGAGATTGGACTAGGCTGGTTGATTGCCGCGGTGAAGGCTGAGAGGCTCCTTAGAGAGGTGTACAAAATAAAGTTAACCAATGATAGGAGCAGAATTAGGCCATTCGACATTGTATACTCCGCCATTCATTCTTGGCTGATCTATCTTTCCCTCGTAACCCCATTTTCCTGCCTTCTCCCCATAACTCCAAATTATAAGGGCAAAGATGGGACAGATAGTAAGAGCCAAAAATAATTGAGGGCGAAGTTCAATCTTGACCATTGGTGCGGTCTGTGTGAAATCTGTACGTTTTCGGGGCTGGGACCATTACTGTTTGTCATCTACATCAATGATTTGGATGAGAACATACAGGGCAAGATTAGCAAGTTTGCAGATGAGACATAAAAGTGGGTGGTTTTACAGATAGTGAAGATGATTGCAGCAGGTCCTGGTGGATTGGCCAGGTGGGCTGAGGAATGGTTGATGAAGTTTAGTACAGAAAATGTGAGGTGTTGCATTATGGGAAGTCTAACATGGGCAGGACCTACACAGTGAATGATAGGCCTCTGGGGAGTGTTGTAGAGCAGAGGGATAGAGGAGTACAGGTGCATGGTTCCTTGAAGGTCGAGTCGCAGGTAGATAAGGTGGTCAAAAAGGCTTTTGGCGCATTGGCCTTCATCAGTCAGAATAGAAGTTGGGAGGTCATGTTACAGTTGTATAAGACGTTGGTGGGGCCATATTTAGAATATTGTGTTCAGTTCTGGGCACCATGTCATAGGAAAGAATTTGTCAAACTTGAAAGGGTTCAGAACAGATTTATGAGGATGTTGCCAGAACTAGAGGATCTGAGCTATAGGGAGAGGTTGAGTAGGCTGGGTCTCTATTCATTGGAGCGCAGCAGGATGAGGGGTGATCTTATAGAGCTGCATAAAACCATAAAAGGAATAGATTGGTTAGACGTACAGTGTCTTGCCCAGAGTAGGGGAATCGAGGACCTGAGGATTTAAGGTGACGAGGGAAAAGATTTAATAGGAATCTGAGGGGTAACTTTTTCACACAGAAGGTGGTGGGTGTATTGAACGAGATGCCAGAGGAGGTTTTTGAGGCCAGGACTATCCCAACATTTAAGAAACAGTTAGACAGGTACATGGATAGGACAGGTTTGGAGAGATATGGACCAAATGCGAGCAATTGGGACTAGTGTAGCTGGGACATGTTGGCCGGTGTGGGCAAGTTGGGCCAAAGGACCTGTTTCCACAATGTATCACTCTATGACAAGTGTAGCTGGGACATGTTGGCCGGTGTGGGCAAGTTGGGCCAAAGGACCTGTTTCCACAATGTATCACTCTATGACTAGTGTAGCTGGGACATGTTGGCCGGTGTGGGCGAGTTGAGCTGAAGAACCCGTTTCCACACTGTATCACTCTATGACTCTAATAATGTTTAAGTCTACAAAATGGAGGATAGCTACACATTAAGATACAAAAAAAGAACTGACTAAGGCCCCCCCCCCCCCCCCCCCTATTGCGGGACAACCATTTTTCACCCAGTGGTCTCTCAGACAAAATTGACTAGCCAGGCCTCTTAGTACTGAGGCAGTCTGATCAGGACTCACAAGGTCATGAAATAGTTATTGTTTTTATTCAGGGACAGAGCTGAGGGCATTCTGCAGATGCACCATACAAAGCATTTTATCAGGATGCATCACAGCTTGGTTTGGAAACAGCTCCATCCAAGATCGCAAGAAATTACAATGAATTGTGGATGCAGCCCAGATCATCGCACAAACCAACCTCCCTTCCATTTATACCTCACACTGCCTCGGCAAGCCCAGCAGCATAATCAAGGACGAGTCGCACCCCGGACGCTCCTTCTTCTCCCCTCTCCCATCAGGCAAAAGGTACAGAAGTGTGAAAACGCACACCTCCAGATTCAGGGACAGTTTCTTCTCAGCTATTATCAGGCAACTGAACCATCCTACCACAACCGGAGTTCAGTGCTGAACTACTATCTACCTCATTGGTGACCCTCGGACTCTCCTCGATCAGAATTTGCTGACTTTATCTTGCACTAAACGTTATTCCCTTATCATGTATCTATACACGGTAAATGGCTCGACTGTAATCATGTATTGACTTTCTGCTGATTGGATAGCACGCAACAAAAGCTCTTCACTGTACCTCAGTACACGTGGCAATAAACTGAATGAACTGCTCCACATGAGGAAGGGACCTATGAGCTGTCAATCTTCTGTCCATGAGATGACAGAGCTATGCCTTTAGAGTTGGTCGGTGGGGGCTCTGCGAGTTGGCTGCCCTGCCAGCAGCGTGTTCGTTATTTTGGCTTTTTTGGTTTTTTGGTGTGGCTAATTTTAGTTTAGGTGTCTCTCGGTGTGTCTTGTGTGGGGGGTGGTGGGGAGGGGAAAAGGGGGAACCGCTTTCAGTTGCCTCCTCCACGGAGAGGCGACTTTTTCCATGTCACCTCCCTCGCGGCCTAACAGCTTGGATTGGAGCGGCCTTTCATAGAATCATAGAAAATAGGTGCAGGAGTAGGCCATTCGGCACTTCGAGCCTGCACCGCCATTCAATATGATCATGGCTGATCATCCAACTCAGTATCCTGTACCTGCCTTCTCTCCATACCTCTTGATCCCTTTAGCCACAAGGGCCACATCTAACTCCCTCTTAAATATAGCCAATGAACTGGCCTCAACTACCTTCTGTGGCAGAGAATTCCACAGACTCACCACTCTCTGTGTGTGAAAAAAGATTTTCTCATCTCGGTCCTAAAAGACTTCCCCCTTATCCTTAAACTGTGACCCCTTGTTCTGGAGTTCCCCAACATCGGGAACAATCTTCCTGCATCTAGCCTGTCCAACCCCTTAAGAATTTTGTAAGTCTCTATAAGATCCCCCCTCAATCTCCTAAATTCCAGCGAGTACAAGCCGAGTCTATCCAGTCTCACGGAGTCGGGCCCGGAGCTTCAGCAGTGGGCACAGTGTGGACCTTTCCATCACGGCGCAGGGGTGAACCCTTGCTGGGGATCGCCAGAGAGGAGTGCTTCGATTGCTGGCCTGGTGACTTTGACATCGTGGGGCTGTGGTCTGCGGAGCCTCTAGCCGCGGGCGTGCTATGGACTTACCGTCCGGAGCCTGGGCTCCAACCGCCGGCCTATAACATCCTGAAGCCGCGGTCTCTGGGCACTCCAAGCCATGGAGTGTGTTTGACCGTCCCGACATCGGAGTTTGGATCATCCCGACGAGAGGGCCTGTACATCGGGCCGTCCGAACCGGCGACTACAGAGGGTTCATGGCCCCGACCACGGATGGACGGAGGAGGAGGACTGACTGAACCTTGTTGCCTTCCACCACAGTGAAGAATGCTGTGGTGGATGTTTGTGTTAAATTCTATTGTGTATTGTGTTTTCTTTTTAAGTGTATCGCTGCTGGCAAATTCATTTCACTGCACCTTCGGGTGCACGTGACGAATAAAACTGACTTTGACTTTGCAGAACACCTGGTTGGGTAATTCTATAATGTATGTAATCAATTCTTAATATTATTAATTTATATTCATGTTTAGAAGTGATAGGAACAGAATGAGGCGATTTGGCCCATCAAATCTACTCCGCCATTCAGTCACGGCTCATCTATCTTTCTCTCTTAACCCCATTCACAAAGTTCACAAGTAAGTTCACAAGAATTAGGCCTTTCAGCCCATTGATTCTAGTCCGCCATTCAATGATGACTGATCTCTGCCTCCTAATCCCATTTTCATGCTTTATACCATAACTCTTGACACCCGTTTTAATCAAGAATTTGTCCATCTCTGCCTTAAAAATATTCACTGATGACCACGACAGCAATGAATTCCACAGATTAAATACCCTCTGACTAAAGAAGTTAATTCTTCTCTGTAAATCACTACTCTGTAAAATTAAATCTTGCCCCACACATCTCCTTTAAACTCTCCCACTCTTCCATTTGACATTTCCATCCTGGAAAAAAGACTATTGACGATCCTACCCCATCTATGTTCTCTCGATTTTTAACAAAAACTGATTGTTCCGAGCTGTTATTAGGCAACTGGATGGTCGTCTCATCAATTAGGGCAGGGTTTCCCAACCTTTTTCGTCCCGTTTACCCCTGGCAACTTTAATAGCACATAAGAATGTTATTTCTTATTTAACATTCGACAACCCAACAGTATGAACACTGAGTTCTCCAATTTTAGGTAACCTCTAAACCTACCCCCTGCCACGCCACTCTCTTATCTCTCCTACCTTTCTCACCCCAATTCCACCCCCCTCCCCCACCCTCTTCCTCCTGTCCCACCTGGACACACCTATTTCTCTGCCTTATAGACCATTCTCCTGCCTTCTCTCCATATCCCCCAACACCCATACTAATCAAGAATCTATATATCTCTGCCTTAAAAATATCCATTGACTTGGCCTCCACAGCCTTCTGTTGGAATTAATTCCACAGATTCAGCACCCTCTGACGAATGAAATTCCTCCTCATCTCCTTCCTAAACGAGTCCTCTAACTCTTTGGGTATGACCTCTGGTTCTAGACTCTCCCACTAGTAGAAACATCCTCTCCACATCCACTCCATCCAGGCCTTTCAATGTTTGGTAAGTTTCAATGAGGTGCCCACTCATCCTTCTAAACCCCAGTGAGTACAGGCCCAGTGCCGTCAAACGCTCACCAAATGCAATCTCCCACTCATTCCTGGGATAATTGTCAGTACTCAATACTCACCATACTCCAAATGCGGTCTGACCAGCGCCTTATAGAGCCTTGTTTTTGTATTCTCATCCTCCTGAAATAAATGCTAACATTGCGTTTGCTTTATTTACTACCGATTCCACTCAAATCAGCTTTTTGGGAATCCTGCACTAGAACTCCCACATACCTTTTCACTGATTACTAGATTCCCTCCACATTTAGAACATAGTCTACGCCTTTATTCCAACTACCAAAATGCATGACCACACTTTGCTGCATTATATTCCATCTGCCACTTCTCTGCCCACTCGCCCAACCTGTCCAAATCCCTCTGCAGAGTCCCTGCTTTTTCTACACTACCTGTCCCTTCACCTATCAGTGTATCATCTGCAAATCTAGCTACAAAGCCTTCAATCCCCTCGTCCAAATCATTAATATATAACGTGATGCGCAGCAGTCCCAGCACTGATCCCTGCATAAGGAATTAAAAGTATTGTATATGAATGCGCAAAGTATAAGAAGTAAAGTAGATGAGCTTGAGGCTCAGTTAGAGGTTGGTAGATATGACATTGTGGGGATTACTGAGACGTGGCTGCAGGACGATCGGGCCTGGGAACTTAATATTCAGGGTTATACATCCTATAGAAAGGACAGGCAGGTGGGCAGAGGAGGGGGAGGGGGGGTAGCTCTGCTGGTGAGGGATGGAATTCAGTCCCTTGCGAGGGAAGACATAGGGACTGATGAGGTACAGTCTCACTGTGGATTGAGTTGAGGATTGTAAAAGGCAAGCCAGACACTAATTGGTATTAATTTACGACCCCCAAATAGTAGCCCGGATGTAGGGTGTAAGTTGGCAGCAGGAGTTAAAACTGGCATGTAACAAAGGTAATGCCACTGTGGTGATGGGGGATTTCAATATGCAGGTAGACTGGGAAAATCAGGTTGGTTCAGGACCCCAAGAAAGAGAGTTTGTAGAATGCCTCCGAGATGGATTCTTAGAGCAGCTTGTAATGGAGCCAACCAGAGAAAAGGCAATTCTGGATTTAGTGTTGTCCAATGAAGCAGATATGATAAGAGAACTCGAGGAACCACTTGGAGGTAGTGATCATAATATGATTAGTTTTAATCTGCAATTTGAGAAGGAGTACGTTAAATCGGAAGTGGCAGTGATGCAGATGAACAAAGGGGAGAGGCATGAGAGGGGAGCTGGCCAAAGTAGACTGGAAAAGGATCCTAGCAGGAATGATGGTGGAACAGCAATGGCAGGAATTTCTAGGCATAATCAGAAGACGCAGGATAATTTCATTCCAAAAAGGAAGAAAGATTCTAAGGGGAGTAGGAGGCAACCGTGGCTGACAAGAGAAGTTAGGGATAGAATAAAACTAAAAGAAAAGATGTAGACAGAAACCAGAGGATTGGGAAACCTTCATAGGACAACAGAAGGAAACAAAACGGGCAATACAGGCTGAAAAGGTGAAGTACGAGGGGAAGCTCGCCAGGAATATAAAGAAGGACAGTAAAAGCTTCTTTAGATATGTTAAGGGAAAAAGAGTAGCAAAGTCAAATGTGGGTCCCTTGAAGGTAGACACGGGTGAAATTATTATGGGCAACAAGGAAATGGCACTACAGATCTGTCTTCACTAAGGAGGACACAAACGATCTCCCAGATGTACTGGAGGACAGAAGATCTAAGGGGGCAGAGGAACTGAAATAAATTTTCATTAGGCGAGAAATAGTATTGGGTACACTAATGGGACTGAAGGATGATAAATCCCCTGGGCCTGATGGTCTGCATCGCAGGGTCCTCAGGGAGGTGGCTCTAGAAATAGTGGACACATTGGTGATCATTTTCCAATGTTCAATAGATTCAGGATCAGTTCCTGTGGATTGTAGGAAAGCTAATGTTATCCAACTTTTCAAGAAAGGAGCGAGAGAGAAAACGGGGAATTACAGACCAGTTAGCCTGACTTCGGTGGTGGGAAAGATGCTGGAGTCAATTTTTAAAGAGGTAATAATGGAGCATTTGGATAGCAGTAAAAGGATTAGTCCAAGTCAACATGGATTTATGAAAGGGAAAGCATGCTTGACTAATCTTCTGGAATGTTTTTGAGGATGTTACAAGTAAAATGGATGAAGGGGTGCCAGTGGATGTAGTGCATCTAGACTTTCATAAAGTCTTTGATAAGGTTCCGCACGGGAGACTGGTGACTAAAATTAGAGCACATGGTATCGGGGGTAGGGTGTTCGATGGATAGAAAATTGGTTGGGAAAC
The DNA here is from genome assembly GCA_035221665.1 of Okamejei kenojei. Taxonomy (NCBI): domain Eukaryota; kingdom Metazoa; phylum Chordata; class Chondrichthyes; order Rajiformes; family Rajidae; genus Okamejei; species Okamejei kenojei. The sequence continues at coordinate 197,721,448 of CM069131.1, forward strand.
AGAAGCAAAGAGTAGGAGTGAACGGGTCCTTTTCAGAATGGCAGGCAGTGGCGAGTGGAGTGCCGCAAGGCTCGGTGTTGGGGCCGCAACTGTTTACCATATACATTAATGATTTGGAAGAGGGAATTAGGAGCAACACTAGCAAGTTTGCGGATGACACAAAGCTGGGTAGCAGCGTGAACTCTGAAGAGGATGTTACAGGGAGACCTGAACAGGTTGAGTGAGTGGGCAGATGCGTGGCAGATGCAGTATAATATAGATAAATGTGAGGTTATCCACTTTGGCGGCAAAAACAAGGGGGCAGATCATTATCTCAATGGGGTTAGGTTAGGTAAGGGGGTGGTACAGCAAGACCTGGGTGTTCTTGTACACCAGTCACTGAAATTTGGCGTGCAGGTACAGCAGGCAGTGAAGAAAGCTAATGGAATGTTGGCCTTCATAACAAGAGGATTTCAGTACAGGAGTAAAGAGGTTCTTCTGCAGTTGTATAGGGCTCTGGTGAGACGATATCTGAAGTATTGTGTACAGTTTTGGTCTCCTAATTTGAGGAAGGACATCCTTGTGATTGAGGCAGTGCAGCGTAGGTTCACGAGATTGATCCCTGGGATGGCGGGACTGTCATATGAGGAAAGATTGAAAAGACTAGGCTTGTATCACTGGAGTTTAGAAAGATGAGGGGATATCTTATAGAAACATATAAAATTATAAAAGGACTGGACAAGCTAGATGCAGGAAAAATGTTCCCAATGTTGGGCGAGTCCAGAACCAGGGGCCACAGTCTTAGAATAAAGGGGAGGCCAAATCACTGGATGGATTTAAGAGAGAGTTGGATAGAGCTCTCGGGGCTAGTGGAGTCAAGGGATATGGGGAGAATGCAGGCGCGGGTTATTGATAGTGGACGATCAGACATGACAATGAATGGTGGTGCTGGATCAAAGTGCCGAATGGCCTCCTCCTGCAACCATTTTCTATGTTTCCATGTTTCTGCAAGCATTTTAGAACCAATAGAGACATTTTTTGCAACCATTTTAGAACTAATAGACGCTTTTTGCAACCATTTAGAACCAATACACACTTTGTGCATTTTAGAACCAATAGACATTTTCTGCATTTTAGAACCAATAGACATTTCCTGCAAGCATTTTAGAACCAATTAACACTTTTTGCAAGCATTCTAGATCCAATAGAGATACTTTCTGTAAGCATTTTAGAACTAATAGAGACTTTTTGCAAGCATTTTAGAACCAACAGAGACACTTTTTGCAAGCATTTATAGAACCACATTAAAGGCACTCACAGTTGAGTAGACATGTGTTCAGTGCTATTCAGAGCTCAGAGAGACGTGACCCTCTGGCTTGCTCCATCTTGCAGAGACTGAGGCACACCACTTCCTTGTTTTATAGTTCCTCCCCCTCCCTCCAGCAGGGGCAACAGAGAGAATGGCAAATTTTTAAAAAACATTAATATCTCTCTGACTTTTCATCGATGGGGAAAATTCTGTGGTCCAGGAAGGCGGAGGGGGGCTCTGAGCAAGCTGGCCAAAAATGACGGCCGTAAGTGGCGGCGTTCTCTCGGAAATCATACCACAGTGAGCCAAAAGCGGTCAAGATCAGACTTTTAGTAATATAGATAGATACAGATAGATAGATTTTGACAGCCATATGGATGGGAAGGATTTAGACCATAGGCTGAATGCAGGCAAATGGGAATAGCTCACAATGCCAACTCAAGGGCTCTTTTCTGTGCTGCACAGCTCTATGGCTTATATGTTTCATGTTCTTTCTGCTTGTCATTAGCTAGAACTACTTGGTTCCACAAGACAATAACATGACCTTTATTGCATTCACTTACCAGCCCAGACTGTGTTGTGGGAGTGGACTTCAGCAGAGACACCCAATGGAACACTAAATAGAGAGGAAATGTCAATGAATGTGTTACCGACTGCACGGGTTAATTCCCTAAAATGACAATGCTAGGGAGTTGCTGCACCTGTGGACATCACCTGCCCAGATGATTCCTGGTCTAGCTGACCCTCCACCACCAAGAGGCAGGCTGTGTAACAGAGTGCGGTCATAATGGGGAGTAGTATCAAAACGTTTGTCCACTGCCAAAGGCTATTAAAGGATTTAACATTCAACAACCCAACGGTATGAACAGTGAATTCCCCAATTTTAGGTAACCTCTAAACCTCTAATCTACCCACCGCCACGTCACTCTCCTATCTCTCCCACCTCCTTTCTCACCTCCCACCCTGCCCTCTGCCCCCTGCCCCACCTGGACACACCCATTTCTCCTCCTCCCCTCTCCCTCCTCCTGCATTCCCTCCTCTGGCTTCACAATTTACTACTCTTCAATGTGTCTATCTTACATCTTCTGTTTTAATTGCCGGCCTTTGTTCCAACCATTTGGTATCAAAAAACCTCCTTGCCTGCGTTGACAAGACCTTCCACGCTTTGTCCTGCCTCTCTCCCCAGTTTTCTCACCCACACCCACAGTCAGTACAAAGGGCCCCAACCTGAAATGTTATCTATCCATGTTCTCCAGAGATGCCGCCTGCCCTGTTATGTTACTCCAGCACTTTCTGTCTTGTTTTGTAGACCAACATCTGCAATGTTTCTATACCGAGAGTAGTTTAAATCAGCACAGACATTGAAATTAACATCACGTTTCGCACCAGAAACAGGGGCCACAGTTTAAGAATAAGGGGTAAGCCATTTAGAACGGAGATGAGGAAACACCTTTTCACCCAGAGAGTTGTGAGTGTGTGGAATTCTCTGCCTCAGAGGGCAGTGGAGGCAGGTTCTCTGGATGCTTTCAAGAGAGAGCTAGATAGGGTTCTTAAAGATAGCAGAGTTAAAGGATATGGAGAGAAGGCTGGAACTGATTGTGGTTGATCAGCCATGATCACATTGAATGGCGGTGCTGGCTAGAAGGGCCGAATGGCCTACTCCTGCACATTGTCTATTATGGGCTGAGGACACTATTCCTTTGCGGTGCTGCAGTAAGTTCCACGTGCTAGTGATAAAGGCTTAGCATTACCATGAGGACTGGAAGTTTGATTGGACGACACCAATTCACGTGTGATACAACAGCAACAAGACAACAGGAATAGGTTTGTCCCTTTAACAGCTGGCGAGAATGTTCAGGTGAGAGGGGAAAGATTGAACAGAATGCTGAGCGGCAACTATTTTTACACAGAAGGTGGTGAGTATATGGAACAAACTGAAACGAGCTGCCAGAGGAGGTCGTTGAGGCAGGTACTAGAACAACATTTAAAAGACATTTGGACAGGTGTACACATGGATTGGAAAGGTTTAGAGGGATATGAGCCAAACATGGGGAGGTGGGACTAGCGTAGATGGGGCATCTTAGTCAGCATAGGCAAATTGGACCAAAGATCCTTTTCAGGTGCTGTTTAACTCTGTGACAATAGACAATAGGTACAGGAGTAGGCCATTTGGCCCTTCGAGCCAGCACCGCCATTCAATGTGATCATGGCTGATCATCCACAATCAGTACCCCATTCCTGCCTTCTTCCCAATTCCCCTGACTCCGCTATCTTTAAGAGCCCTATCTAGCTCTCTTTTGAAAGTATCCAGAGAACCTGCCTCCACCGCCCTCCGAGGCAGAGAATTCCATAGACTCACAACTCCCTTAATCATCTGTTGCTCACACTCTTCATCCTTTACCCTTATATGCCTCCACATTTGTAGCCATTTCCAGTCAGCATGTTTTAACCTTACCTGGACCTAGCACTTTGAACAGTTTTCATTGCAGATCTTCCACTTGGTTTAGTCTTCTTCTTATCTTTGCAGTTCCGGAGGGTGTATCCTAAAATTGGCACTCCTAATGCGGGTGCCATGATTATGATGGCCAGGGGAATCAGATTAACCTTTTCTAATGAAACAGAAGAGAGATGGTTTAGTTAGCAGCCTACAAGTTCATTCCAATGAGTTGCTTAACATTTGGAACCATTGACCTGAATGATGGGTGGATCACATTACATTTTGCCAGTGGATCACAACTGTCAATGCTCAATTATTTAACTCTGGACATCATGCTGGGAAATCATGGGCTGGCTGAATACTGGACAGCACTAGATCCAGCACTACTCCTTGTCCACAGGTAAGAGTACATGGAGTTGTACAATCAAGCCCTTTGCCATCAAGCCCTCCTACAATAACTTGGCAGGAAAGACAACATCTCTGGAGAAAAGGAATAGGTGATGCTTCACCTCAACATTGAAAAGATGGACTGCAGAGTTAATGAGTTATGAACCAGCTGATTTCTAGTTTAGTGGGGCCAGTTAGAGAGAATGAAGGAGAAAGAGAAGACAGATAATGCAACCTGCCTCAGCAGTGAAAAACTACAGCTGCAGGTGATGTCCAGCAGCACTGGCCATGCTTGGACAGATAAAACAACAATCTATATTACAGATTTTCAACTGAATGGACGCATCTTCCCAGTTGCTATCAGACTTTTGAACTGACCTCTCATATGCGAGGGATGAAATGGGTCACGTGCAGGGATCAGCTTAATTTGGCGTCATTTTCAGCACAGATATCATGGGCTGAAGCCTCTATTGAGAACCTCTACTGTTGTATGTTAATTATAGGACAACAGTTATGTACATTTGGTACGTCAAGGGCAGCTTTGGGATACTCAATATGGCTCTGTGGTGTGGAAATCTAGTCTCACTAATTTCATTTGAGTTTTATGAGGAGATAACAAAAGCAAGGCAGTAGACGTTATCCACATGGACTTTATTATGGTGGAGTTCATGCCCAAATCGGCATCAATAGTGCCAAAGTGGAAATGGATCAGGGCTTCAAATTCCTTGGCATTAATGTTACCATTGATCTGTGGACAACCACAATGATGTGATAGCCATGAAGGCACACCAACCAACGCCTTTACTTCCTGAGCAGACTGAGGAAATTAGGCACGTCTCCAGTGATTCTTACAAACCTCTACAGATGAACTTTGGAAAGCATACTGTCGGGTTGCATCACAGCTTGGTTTGGAAACAGCTCTGCCCAAGATCGCAAGAAATTGGAGGTTTGCGGATTTAGCCCAGTCCATCAACAGACCAGAGTTCCCACCATTGACTCCATTTACACTTAACGCTGCCTCAGGAAAGCAGCCAAGGTAATCAAGGACATGTGCCACTTGATCATTGATATAGTCATAGAGTGATGCAGCATGGAAACAGGCCTTACGGCACAACTTACCCACACCGGCCAACAATGCCCAAGCTACACTAGTCCCACCTGCCACATTTGGTCCATATCCCTCCAAACCTGTCCTATCCATGTACCTGTCTAACTGTTTCTCAAATGTTGGGATAATCCCAGCCTCAACTACCTCCTCTGGCTGTTTGTTCCACACATCCACCACCCTTTGTGTGAAAAAGTTACCCCTCAGATTCCTATTAAATCTTTTCCCCTTCACCTTAAACCTATGTCCTCTGGTCCTCGATTCTGGGCAAGTGACTCTGCATCTACCCGATCTATTCCTCTCATGACCTTATACACCTCTATAAGATCACCCCTCATCCTCCTGCGCTACAAGGAACAGAGTATGCGCCTCCAAAGGTACAATTTTTCACCTGCACTCCTAGATGCCTCTGCTCCACAACACTATCCAGTGCCCCATTCACTGTGTTGGTCCTGCCCATCTTAGACTTCCCAAAATGCAACATTGCAGCATTAAATTCCATGCCTGCATTCCTTGCTCCTTCCGACAGAAAGTACAAAGGTTGAAAGAATGCACCACCAGACTCAGGAATAGCTTCCTCCCCTCCGTTATCAGGCTTCTGAATGGTCCTTCCATAAGCTAGGGTATTGTCAAATTCATCTCTATCTTCCATCATGGTGATGGAAAGATATTGAGTATTCCTGATCAGCCCCTTTCTTTCCAAAAGTACATGAATCCTGACCCTTCGATTGTCTCCAGTAATTTTTCTACCACTGACCTGAGGCTCAGCGACCTGTTATTACAAAGCTTGTCCCAGCTGCCCATCTATGTTACATTAGCCATCTTCTGACAGTTGCTGGCCAATAGTAACCCGTAGAGATACAGCATGGAAACAGGCCCTTCGGCCCACCAAGTCCACACTGACCATTGAGCACCCATTCACACTAGATATATGTTATCCCATATGTTCATCATCGGCGGTCACTCTAAACAAGTATGACTGTCCTCTCTTCTCCATAGGGTCATCTACTTGTGGGTCTACAGATGTCTGTAAGGCTGATCCATGATCCACACACTTTGGTGCAACGTGGGCAGTGGAGACTGGCGGTGGTTGGTAGTTGTCGAGCCCCCTTCTCTCTCCAGGAACGCCTGTCCGTCCAGTGCAATGTGCTCCCAGTTGCTCGATGTGATGTGGAATCTCTTCAGATTGTTCTTGATGTTGTCCTTGAAGCGTTTCTTTGGCCCGCCGGGGGCTCACCGACCTTCCTTCAATTGAGAGTACAGGATGTGTTTAGGGAGACGTGTGTTGGACATGCGGATGACATGGCCGGTCCATCGAAGTTAGTGCTGCATTATTGTGGTGGTGATGCTGGTCATGTTGGCATCCTTCAAAACGCTGATGTTGGTGCGTTTGTCCTCGCAGCTGATCCTCAGAATCTTTCGTAAGGGTCTTTGATGGTATTGTTCCAAGTTTCTCAGGCACCTGCTGTAGGTGGTCCATGACCCGGCTCCATACAACAGGGTGGAGAGGACAATGGCTCTGTAGACCAGCTGTTTTGTTTGAGCCTTTAGGGCTCGGTCTTCAAAGACTCTTTTCCTGAGTCTGGCGTAGGCTCCGCTGGCACAACTCAGGTGATGGTTGACCTCAGCATTTCCAGGAACTCCTCAACCGTGACAGCACAACTGAACCAGACATTACCCACCTCATCCCCCAGAGTCCCATCAGAGAAGAGATGGAAGAACCTCCCATTATGACAGAGGTTCATAGTAACATAGAAACATAGAAAATAGGTGCAGGATTAGGCCATTCAGCTCTTCGAGCCTGCACCGCCATTCAATATGATCATAGCTGATCATCCAACTCAGTATCCCGTACCTGCCTTCTCCCCATACCCCCTGATCCCTTTAGCCACAAGGGCCACATCTAACTCCCTCTTAAATATAGCCAATTAACTGGCCTCAACTACCTTCTGTGGCAGAGAATTCCAGAGACTCACCACTCTCTGTGTGAAAAATGTTTTTCTCATCTCGGTGCTAAATGATTTCCCCCTTATCCTTAAACTGTGACCCCTTGTTCTGGACTTCCCCAACATCAGGAACAATCTTCCTGCATCTAGCCTGTCCAATCCCTTAAGAATTTTGTAAGTTTCTATAAGATCCCCCCTCAGTCTTCTAAATTCTAGCGAGTACAAGTCGAGTCTATCCAGTCTTTCTTCATATGGAAGTCCTGACATCCCAGGAATCAGTCTGGTGAACCTTATCTGTACTCCCTCTATCGCAAGAATGCTCCTCAGATTTGGACCAAAACTGTATGCAATACTCCAGGTGTGGTCTCACCAAGACCCTGTACAACAGCAGTGGAACCTCCCTGCTCCTATACTCAAATCCTTTTGGTATGAATGCTAACATACCATTCGCTTTCTTCACTACCTGCTGCACCTGCATGCCTACTTTCAATGACTGGTGTACCATGACACCCAGGTCTCTCTGCATTTCCCCTTTTCCTAATCAGCCACCATTCAGATAATAGTCTACTTTCCTGTTTTTGCCACCAAAGTGAATAACCTCACATTTATCCACATTATACTGCATCTGCCATGCTTTTGCCCACTCACCCAGCCTATCCAAGTCACCTTGCAGCCTCCTAGCATCCTCCTCACAGCTAACACTGCCCCCCAGCTTCGTGTCATCCGCAAACTTGGAGATGTTGCATTCAATTCCCTCGTCCAAATCATTAATATATATCGTAAATAGCTGGGGTCCCAGCACTGAGCCTTGCGGTTCCCCACTAGACACTGCCTGCCATTCTGAAAAGGACACGTTTACTCCTACTCTTTGCTTCCTGTCTGCCAGCCAGTTCTCTAACCACCAATACTGAACCCCCAATACCGTGTGCTTTAAGTTTGTATACTAATCTCCTATGTGGGACCTTGTCGAAAGCCTTCTGAAAGTCCAGATATAACACATCCACTGGTTCACCGTTATCCAATCTATAAGTTACATCCTCGAAGAATTCTATAAGATTTGTCAGACATGCCATCAAGAGAATTAAGAACAGCAAGGCCACCGGTCCAGATGGGATCCCAACTGAGATCTTAAAGGAAGGTGGATCAGAGCTCCTGTACTACATCCATGCCCTACTCCTCAAGGTCTGGGAAAAATAACAACTTCCCTCAGAACTCAGGGATGCTCTAATAGTGACCATTTGCAAGAAGGGGGACAAGGCTGAATGTGGAAACTACAGGGGCCTCTCGCTCCTGACAACAACAGGCAAAGTCCTTGCTTGTGTCCTCACAAACCAACTTCTACCATTGTCTGCGGAAGTACTCCCAGAATCAGTGTGGCTTCCGCCCATCCAGGGGTACAGCAGACATGATATTCACAGCACGCCAGCTCCATGAAAAATGCCGTGAACAAGGCAGCCTTTGTACATGGCCTTCATAGACCTGACAAAGGCTTTTGACTTGGTGGACCGCCAGGCTCTTTGGAGCATACTATCAAGGTATGGTTGTCATGACAAGTACATGAGAATATTGAGGCTTCTACATGGTGGCATGTGGGTCACAGTGCCCAGCAACTGTGGCACTGAGTCCGAGCCCTTCACTGTGGAAACGGGGGTCAAACAGGGAAAGCTTCATCACACCCACCCTGTTTGTCGGCTTAATTAGACAATTGACAATAGGTGCAGGAGTAGGCCATTCGGCCTTTCGACCCAGCACGATTGCTGCCATACTTCACCTCATTGGTGAAGAGCTGCCACAGGAGATCCCAATCCTCTACAGAACTGATGGTGGGCTCTTCAACCAGGCCAAGAGCAAAGTCAGCAACACCGCCATCATGGAGCTTCAGTACGCGGACAACTGCGCCATTGCAGCACACTCTGCAGAAGGTCCCACATCAACCTCCACCCAACCAGCCGTTTACCCAGCCCACTATAAAAATGGACGACACCACTCTTGAAAACATTGACCACTTCCTCTACCTTGGCAGCATTCATTCCCATATGTTATTATATATGTTATAGTGTATAAAATCATGAGAGGAACAGATCAGGTAGATGCATAGAATCTCTTGCCCAGAGTAGGGGAATCGAGGACCAGAGGACATGGGTTTAAGGTGAAGGGGAAAAGATTTAATAAGAATCCGAGGGGTAACTTTTTCACACAGTATGGAACAGTGGATGTATGGAACAAGCTGCCAGAGGAGGTAGTTGAGGCTGGGACTATCCCAACGTTTAAGAAACAGTTAGACAGGTACATGGATAGGACAAGTTGGGCGATATGGACTAAACACGGGGTTGGGACTAGTGTAGCTGGGACATTGTTGGCCGGTGTGGGCCATTTGTGCTGAAGAGTCTGTTTCCACACTGTATCACTCCATGACTCTAGTGTAACCATATAACATATAATAATTACAGAATGGAAACAGGCCATCTCGGCCTTTCTAGTCCGTGCCGAACACTTACTCTCACCTAGTCCCATCTACCTGCACTCAGACCATAACCCTCCATTCCTTTCCAGTCCATATAGCTATCCAATTTATTTTTAAATGATAAAATCGAACCTGCCTCCACCACTTCCACTGGAAGCTCATTCCACACAGCTACCACTCTCTGAGTAAAGAAGTTCCCCCTCATGTTACCCCTAAACTTCTGTCCCATAATTGTCAAATCATGCCCTCTTGTTTGAATCTTCCCTTCTCTCAATGGAAAAAGCTTATCCACGTCAACTCTGTCTATCCCTCTCATCATTTTAAAGACCTCAATCACGTCCCCCCTTAACCTTCTGCGCTCCAAAGAATAAAGACCTAACTTGTTCAACCTTTCTCTGTAACTTAGGTGCTGACACCCAGGCAACATTCTTGTAAATCTCCTCTGTACTCTTTCTATTTTGTTGACATCTTTCCTATAAATTGGCGACCAAAATTGTACACCATACTCCAGAATTGGCCTCACCAATGTCTTGTACAATTTTAACATTACATCCCAACTTCTATACTCAATGCTCTGATTTATAAAGGCCAGCACACCAAAAGCTTTCTTTACCACCCTATCTACATGAGATTCCACCTTCAGGAAACTGGGAGCTGGGTGCAGTGTAGCTGGGACATTGTTGGCCGGTGTGGGCAGGTTGGGCTGAAAGGCCTGTTTCCACACTGCATCACTCTATGTGTCAATGAAGGGCCTGTTTCCACACTGTGTCATTCTATGACTCTAGTGTAGATGGGACATTGTTGGCCGGGGTGGGCGAGTTGTGCTGAAGGGCCTGTTTCCACACTGCATCACTCTATGAATTCTTGGCACTTCTGTGTTTTCAGTATAATTAACTGTTTTCAGATTTCCACATCTGTAAATGTTTTCCATCTGTCACTTGTTGATCCTTCAGCTTCATTTTACATTCTATCCTTTTGGTAAATGAACAAAGCTGTAAAAACACGCCAGGTTCACTAAATTGATGAGAAACATGGAAGGGAGAAGAATGATGAACTTTCATGAACAAACTCTCTGCTTCTTTTTCTTCTTCTGTAAGTCCTTCAAAACCACTGTCTTTACTGCCTCCACGCCCTCTCGTCATGCAAAAGGGAGGAGCCCAGCCTTTTTCACAGTGACAATTGTTATTCTCATTGCAAACCTGAAAAACAATAAAAGCGATTAATATCTCTTCAATAAAGTTACTTAAATAAGCAATAAGTAACACACCTTAAAATAAGTTACTATTATTGCCGCCACCCTGGGGAAAGTCACAGCAGTGGCGAACGTCAGGGAACTCTGTAGGATAACACCACAGGAAGTGAACTTTATGTTTCAGCATCAGTGCGGGATTGGAAGGTGGTGTAGCCCAATTATTTCAATGCTCAGATCTGCTTCTAGCCCCTTATTGGAAAAACCCTCTACAGTTGGGTCTGCAAAGGAGGATTTTGAACACAAAACGCAGGAACAGTCTCTTTGGCTCGCAATGTCTGTGCTAATCAGATGCTAATTTAAACTAATCCCATTTCCCTACCTGTGGTCTATATCCCTCTATTCCCTTCCTGTTCATGGCCATGTCAAAATGCTACTTAAGCATAATGTTGTCACAGTCCTAGAGTCATAGTCCATAGTCCTATTCTTAGATGGGACATATTGGCCAGTGTGGGCAAGTTGGGCCAAACGGCCTGTTTCCACACTGTGAGACTATGAATCGAAGTCGTTTTTACGCAGAATGGTATATGCCACCTCCCCCGACAGCACATTCTTGGCATATACCATTCTGTGTAAAAACTATTTAGATTCATAGTCTTAAAGAAGGAACTGCAGATGCTGGAGAATCGAGGGTACACAAAAGGCTGGAGAAACTCAGCGGGTGCAGCAGCATCTAAGGAGCGAAGGAGTCTGAAGAAGGGTCTCGACCCGAAACGTCGCCAGCAGTCTGAAGAAGGGTCTCGACCCGAAACATTGCCTATCTCCTTCGCTCCTTAGATGCTGCTGCGCCCGCTGAGTTTCTCCAGCTTTTTGTGTACCCTAGATTCATAGTCTTATAGCTTGGAAACAGGCCGTGTGGCCCAACTTGCCCACACTGGCTAATAGGGCCCACCTACACCAGTCCCACCTGCCTGCAATTTGCCTATACCCCTCTATTTGAGTGAGAATGTATATGGCATGATTAGCGAGTTTGCAGATGATAAAACAGTGGGCGATATTGTAGATAGTGAAGATGGTGATCAAATATTGCAGCATGATCTTGATCAGTTAGCCAGGTGAGCTGAGGAATGGTTGATGGAGTTTAATGCAGAGAAATTTGAGGTGTTACATTTTGGGACGTCTAACATGGGCAGGACCTACACAGTGAATGGATATTCAGGGACTGCTGAATCAAACTGAAGAAGGATTTGTTTCTATGTTTCTATGTTTTCTATGTTTCTATGTAAGGATGCTGACCCGAAACATCGCCTGTTCATTTCCTCCACAGATGTGTAGGAAGGAACTACAGATGCTGGTTTACACTGAAGATAGACACAAAATGCTAAAGTAACTCAGCAGGACAGGCAGCATCTCTGGATAAATGGCATGGGTGACGTTTTGGGTCAAGACCCTTCTTCCTTCTGGGGAATGTTGCAGAGCAGAGGGATCTAGGAGTGCAGGGACATAGTTCCTTGAAGGTGGTGTCACAAATCCATAAGTTCACTACTCAGCCTCCTGCACTCTAAGGAATAAAGTCCTACTTGCCCAGATTTTCCCTGATGCTCATGCCCTTGAGTTCTTATGAAACAAAAGCACGTGCGTCAATCTTCAAAGCAGCGGTGTGAAATCACAGGTAATAGTGACTGAAGTATAATAGTAAGATAACAGAAGACTAGAACTACCAGATGACATTGATGAGGGTTGGGAGCGGAGGGCACGTGGTCCCTCATTGTAACGCCTCATAAAATAAAGATCAAACTTCAAACTGGTAAGTTCTCGTTTAATCTTACTATTTTACTTCAGAGTCATGTGAGTGACTACGTGAAGATTTCAAAGCTCTGTGATTTCATGCCGTGAGAAACGAGTCAACACAACCACAACTGCTTCATTGACAAATGAAGGAAAAACATTCATAATGCATACAGTCATGACATAGATTTAAAACATGCTGATGCTGTTTAAATGAAGTCATAATATTTACATCTCTCACCCGGATGGAAGTATAACTAAAACATAAAATAGAGGTGACAAATACCCCTGGTTTAGCAATGGGTTATTATAAATGTTTGGAGATTCGTTCGTTGGACCATGCTGCAGCCGTAAGGATGTGGTCCAGCGGAATGTAAATACCCTTGCTGCTGATGTTGTAGCAGCCCTGGTGGAATGAGATCTGGAATCAGTATCCATTCCTACATAATGCAAACTCCATTTTATCATCTGGAGTGGCCTGAACAGATACGTTCTAAGTTTTCTGTGACTAACAAACATTGCTAGTTCAGAGCCTCGAAGGCTCTTGGTGACCTTGACGTATTGTTGTATATATGTGTGCTTATGTTACCAATGGTCCCCTGGCATGTCTGTAATTATTTTGAGACGTGACACCCCTTCTGCTCTGCTCAAGTATTTATAAAAATAAAATAATATATTTTATGTAATCATCCTGTACCGTCGCAATTATGTAGCGACTGAACCTGCTGCGCTAAACCAGCGCCAGAAGGATAACTACCTAATGAGCTTTGGCCAAAGTTAAGGATGTAGCTGGAGCCCCCTGGTGAAATAGTGTTCACAAATGTCAACATCCCATACGACATTGTACTGATCCTGGACCTTGTGTTAAAGATATCCTTACAAACTTGATATCCGGGGTGAACCCAACAGAGTGGGTCTCGTTTGCTATAGCCAATTCAATGAGAAGGCACGTTGGCACAATTAATGGCCATACTCAATTATTGACAAAAGATCATTTAACATGAACTCCAAACGTCAGTAATCTATACTGTTTTCAATGTAACATGAGCATTAAATAAACTCTTTTCATCTCCTGGAAAAGAAAAGTCCTGCTTTTTGGTGCTATCCAAGCACTCTGAACACATAGAAGGATAGATGTAACAACCCAAGCCTTAGGACAGTTTATTGAATCTGCAGAACATAATTTGATTTTATCATGCTATGGCTGATTTCACAAGCCTCAGGCTGAACCAGCAAAGTTACTTTTAAGATAACCATATAAGGTTGTATTATTATTCCCGACAAATCGGGAATCAAAGTTGCATAAGCCAATCACACATAAGAACCTAAAGCGGCCTTGTAGTGACTTTATTTGAAGCCCCGATTGATGAAGCAAAATGGAGGAAGACATAAAAGATCTTCCTTCTCCTTGTAGCAAGAATGTATCTTTCGCCACTGTTATGCCACATATTTTACAACCTGGGAATAAGCATGAAAAACAAACATATCTATATTTGGTGTTCCATTGAACCAGAGTTTCATAATACGGTGTGATTCAACACCAATTCTGTGTTGCCATTGACCTATACTTGATGATTTTCCTGTGGCAAACGAGATTATGTTACCATTACAGGAGTCTTTAATTGATTGCACCCATGTGACTAACATATGCCACCATCATAATGTATCAACATGAAGTTGAGCATGCAGATATGCATCTTTGCTCAATCACTCTTTAACCCATACAATGTCCATAGGGTCTATAGATAGTTGATACCAATAAGTGAAGAATTGGCATGTCATGTAAATCTGCTCCACCTCCAAACTCGAGATGATATTCACAATTTTGTGTCTGCCGTAAACGGCAACTGTGGCCAAATTTCCAAGTCAGTCTTGCAAGACAATCCTGGCCATTATACTGAGCCTGCCCAATTATAACCTGCTTGGAATTCTAGTATTGTCCAGTTTTACATGCTTATACCCCTTGAAGTAGATGATAATGTCTCAACCACTTGTATTGTACAACCAAGTGTACATCTTACCAAGTTGTAAGTGGTCCCTTAGTTGTAGAGTAGCATAGGTAGAGTGCGTGGAACCTCTGGCCAGCTTTCATGCTGCCACCAGCTTCAGTGAACCGCTTACTGCCGATGAAGACGCGGGGTGCGTTGTCGCCGAAACTATGAAGTCTTACTCGTTCAATAGCTTGTGCTTCGTCCTCCAGGTATCGCCTATGAAACAGGTCTTACCTGAATAGAAGATTCGGCGGCCGGCTCTATTGTCCCCCTGATAGCGGTGATCACTGCATATGTGTTTGGATGGCAACCTTGCTGCCAGGCATGGTAGTCTGGCATGTGCCCTTTATCCCTTGGGCATGCTCCAAGGCTATACCCGCAGACTTGGCGTTAAATTACACTGACCCAGCATGCTCCCTTCTTACATGAGGGAGACATTAAGCAGCCCTGCTACAAGACGCTGCTGGCGCGGCTTCAGCAATATGCCAACTTTGCCATGGACCCGACGTCAGACTAATACTGACGCGGCATGCTCTCTGCTTACATGAGGGAGACATTAAGCAGGCTTGCTACAAGGCGCTGCTGGTGCAATTTCCCATTTTAAGATAAGATAAGATGCATTTATTTGTCACATGTGCCAATTGGCACAGCGAAATTAAATCACCATACAGCCATACATTAAAAATAAAGAACACAACATGGAGTAGATAGGATTCAACATAAAACATCCCCCCACAGCAGGATCAACATTTCCTACTGTGAGGGAAGGCACCAAAGTCAGTCTCTTCCCCTGATGTTCCCCAATGTTCCCCCATGGTCGGGGCCTCCCGAGCCCCCTGCAGTCG
Organism: Okamejei kenojei; assembly: GCA_035221665.1. Taxonomy (NCBI): domain Eukaryota; kingdom Metazoa; phylum Chordata; class Chondrichthyes; order Rajiformes; family Rajidae; genus Okamejei; species Okamejei kenojei. Next base: position 197,736,888 of record CM069131.1, read on the forward strand.
CCGCTACGGGCGGCCCGATGTTCAGGCCCACTCCCCGGGGTGACGTAAGCTCGGGAGCTGGGGGACATCCTCAGCGGCCTGGACGTCGGGGCTGGGGGACATCCTCAGCGGCCTGGACATCCGAGTCGGCCCCCTCCTACCAGAGTCCACGGCTCCCAAAGTCTACTGGCCGCGCCGGGTGGAGATGCAATGCTGGAGGCCCTCGGCAAAGGGCCCCAGGACTCCATGCAGTTGTTCAGCGCCGCCCGCATTGGGAGCTCTAGACCAGAGCTCCATGATGTTGGAGCAGCGGCCCAATGCTGAGGAGCTCCAAACGGCGACCCAGGTAGGCATCGCCCGCTCCGTGGTGACCATCTCTGGTCTGGTTCCCGTTCCCCGGTAGGAAAGGCCGCTCGGATCCAGGTGGTAGGCCGTGAGGTGGGGGGCGAGGACGCAACTCGGAGAAACAGTCGCGTCCCCGCCAGGAAGTGACTGGAAGTTAGTTTCCCCCTTACCCTGCCCCCCTCCTCCACATAAAAAAAGTTAAAGTTTCCTTAAAACAAACCTTAAACGGACTAAAAATTAAAAAAAAAAGGAAAAACAAGCGAGCTGCTGGCAGTCCAGCGCTCCCTGTTAGGGCCATTAGCATTATTTTGCAATATAATTAAATATTTACCTAACAACTACTGGAGCAATAATGAATACTGTTTGTCCATGATTGTGACTTTAGTAGCTTCAGCTGGTAATAACAAAGTTGTGTTAATAATGACCTACATGGCACTTTACAGTTTACCATTTCACATAATGACAGTTCTCCTACATGCACAGCTGAATCACATCTATAATATTGTCAATTAGTCTTAATGAATAGAAGGCTGCTTTATAACAACAAGGCTGTTACAGGAGTCTATTGACTACAATCTGTTGCCCAGGCCGGTGTCAACGGCCGATTGAATAGCTAAAGGTAAATCTCAATGTCCAATAAGTCTATTTGATAACAACTTAATCTTAACTGGATAGAGGAGCACAATTTCTCAAATATAGTTTGAGATTTAAACAGTGGATTTTGCAAAATACAGCGTTAAAACACTGGCAATACATAACCAGTGTTTTTGAACTCTGAATGCTTTCTTGTCATGATTCTGTTATATTGCCTTATCCTAGCAATGCCTCCTCAAAAATCCCCCATGATCACTGCAAATGAGAATACACTATAAAATCAGTTGTTAATCTGCCATCTTTCATAATGAACAGGCCACGCCTGCCATCATTTGTCACACTGCCATAGACGTGGCAGCCCCACTAAGCAGTGCGTCTAAGGTGCTGCTGACGCAGCCTTTCCCATAGGCCGGTACTGCCATAGACTTGGCATTCTCATGAAGCAGCCCTGAGCAAAGGTGCTGCTGGCGCGGGCTCTCACATTGACCCGCGCTGGCCCAACTCCTGCTGTAGGAGTGTATCTAGATTCACATTCCCCGAGGGGAACCCTCCCAACATCCGGGCTGACCATTTTTGTCAGTTGTCCCCATATCCTGGGGATGACTGCAGTTTGGGAACCGCATTGCTGCTGGATTTCCCCTCCCCGGGAATCCATATACCTACCCGCGGTAATCCTCCCGGCACCCGGGCTGACCGTTCAGGTCAGTTTAACCCCATATCCTGGGGATTACTGCAGTCTGGGAACCGCATCTTATTGGATTTCCCCTCCCCGGGAACCCAACGTCTAGAGTCACTAACCGTCTTTATCAGTGACTCTGATCGCGAAACCCGACATTGGCCAGCTCCCCGCTTCCGTGGTCGGACCAGGGTTTCCCCACAGGCCTTTGCTGGTTCTCTCGTTGGCCGTCGCAAAACATCCAGCAAAAACCTCTGAAAACCGAGGTTCCTGCAGGAGACCTAAAACAGGTAAGAAATACAACTTACCTGAAGTTTAAACTTACCGCTGGAGGAGCTCCGCTGCTCCAACCGGTCAACCTGCACCAATGCTGTCTGATGTAATGACGCACGTGCGGCTGGACGGGGTTCTTCATGTAGTCACTCATGTGACTCCGAAGTAAAATTACACCTCAGCCTCATGCACTCCAAGAAATAAAGTCCTAGCCTGTCCAGACTCTCCCTGCAGCTCAGTCCCTGGGGCAATGTTTAAAGGTGCAGGGCAAGTTTTATTCCACAGAGGATGGCGAGTCCCTGGAGTCGTGGCAACCAAAGATTATCGAGGAGCTCCTCTATAATCTTTGCTGGCAACATCCTTGTGCAATAATGTGTAACTGTGTAAAGGTGAGAGGGGAGACATTTGCAGAGGTCGGTCACAGCAAGCTTTTTTAATCCAAACAGTGGTGGATGCCAGGAAGTCTCTGCCAAGGGTGGTTGTAGAGGCAGATAAGTTAGTGACATTTAAAAAGGCCTTTGATAGGCACATGGATATACAGGGAATGGAGGGATATGGATCGTACTACCAATACTATCTGAGAATAGTTTAACCTGGCACAATGTTCAGCACAGACATTGTTCCTGTGCTGTTCTGTTTAATGTTCTCTGTTCGTCCATAACTCTCTGAAACTCAAGTCCATAACACCATGAAGGTGGCAACACATAGATAGAGTGATAAAGAAGGCAGATGGTATGCTTGCTTTCATTGCCCAGGGCATTAAGTATAAGAGTCAGGAAGTAATGTTGCAACCTTCCACGTCTTGGAGAATTGCGTGCAGTTCTGGTCACCCCATTACAGGAAGGATGCAGGTTGACAGAATGATGCCCCGAACGCCGGAGGTTCAGGGGAGAAGTACATAAAATCATGAGAGGCATAGATAGGCAATTGGAATGTTTTCCCATGATGGAAAATGTAAATACTAAGGGGCAAAGCTTTCAAGTGAGAGGGGCAATGTTTAAAGGTGCAGGGCAAGCTTTATTCCACAGAAGATGGCGAGTGCTTGGAGCACACTACCAGCGAGATATGTCATTGGCATTTACAGTCAGAATCACACAGCACAGAAAGCTTGTCCATGCGGACCAAGATGCCTCATGTACATCAGTCCCACCTGCCTGCGTTTGGCCTATATCCCTTTCCTATCCATGTCCCTGTCCTTAAGAGGCATTTGGACAGACACATGGATATGCATGGAACAGCGGGATGAGGACTGTATGTAGGCAGAGAAGAGTTGGTCTTCGCAATGTGTTCAGCACAAACAGTGTGGGTCTCAGGTCCTGTTTCTGTGTCGTACCCCTCTGTGGTTGCACTTGTCGTGACAGCTTTTGACATTGAACAGCGCTTCGTCCTGGCACTTGTGGGCTATACAGGCCTGTGAAACAGATAATGAAAAGTTAGCGCAGTGTTAATGGAGTGTCATTAGCTTTTAAAACTGTTCATCAGGACACAAGCAGCAGTAGGCCTTTTGGGCCACAGAAGCTGACTCTGCCTTCAACGTTAACACTAACCAATTGTTCAAACGCTTTTGATTGCAACATACGCCTTCATTTAGTTCAACAAAGAAACTGACAAGTTACTAAAGAACACTATAGTTAACATTAACTATATTCAGGTCGAGACCCTTCTTCAGACTGCTGAGCCAGGGTACTGTCAGATCCACATCTACCCCATTGTGGACATCGGACTTTGCCTCTGGAACTGATGCGCTACAATGCTGACCACTACATTATGCACTCTGTATCTCACCCTTTGTTCTACCAATGAGTTTGAGCTGATAGTATTGATCTATAGTATTTAATGATCCTATTGAATACCATACAAAACCAAGCTTTCACCGTCCTTGGTACCTGTGATTATAATAAACCTAAATATTCCTATCAACCTATCTTTCTACCAATCCCCAATTGAAGACCATCATATCCAGAATATCTATCCTCTCCATTTCCTGAACAACTTTGGTGAGAGATTTGGTCTCTGCCCAACATAATCACTCACTTCAACTGCTTTCCCAATAAGTACGGTATTGCTCCCGTCTCCAGTGGGACTGGGTATATACTGGTTCAAAATGCTCTCTAGAATACAGTTCATAGTGTCATAAAACAAGGAAACAGGCCCTTTGACCCATCTTTCCCATGCCAACCAAGATGCCCCATCTACACTAGACTCACCTGCCCACATTTGGCCCATATCCTTCTAAACCTCTCCTATTCGTGTATCTGTCAACAAGTCTTTGAAATGTTGTTATAGTACCTGCACCAGCCCTAGGCCTGCTCAACCTCTCCCTATAGCTCTGGCCCTCAAGTACTGACAACATCTTTGTAAATCTTCTCTGCGCCCTTTCCAGCTTGACAACATCTTTCCTGTAAAATGGTGTCCAAAACCGAACACAATACTCCAGATGTGGCCCCACCAATGCCTGTACAACTGTAACACAACCTCCCAACTTCTATACTCTACTCTGACAGATGAAGCCCAATGTGCCAAAAGCTTTCTTGACCACCCTATCTACCTGGGACGCCACTTTCAGGGAACTATGTACCTGCACACTAGATCCCTCTGTTCTACAACATTCCCCAGAGCCCTGCCATTCACTGTGTAGGTCCTGCCTACGTTAGACCTCCTAAAATGCAACAGCTCGCATTTATTTATTAAAATCCATGATGGCAGGGCTCTCGTGTATTATGAGGCGTTGATGAGACCACATTTGAAGTATTGCATTCAGTTTTGTTCACCGTGCTGCAGGAAAGATGTTGTAAAGCGAAAGGGAAAGATTGAGAAGGCTAGGACTTTATTCCTTGGAGCGCAGGGGGATGAGGGATGATCTTATAGAGGTGAATATAGCCATGAGGTGAATAGAAGGTTAGATGCACAGTCTTTTACCTTGGGTAGTGGAATCAAGAACCAGACGTGATAGGTTTAAGGTGAGAGAATAAAGATTTAGAAATGGAAACAGGCCCTTCGGCCCAACATGCCCATGCCGACCAAGATGCCCCATCTGCACTGGTCCCACCTGCCTGTATTTGGCTCATACCACTTTCAATCCTTCCTATCCATGTACCGATCCAAATGTCTTTTAAATGTTATAGACAATAGAAAATAGACAATAGGTGCAGTGGTAGGCTATTCGGCCCTTCAAGCCAGCACCGCCATTCACTGTGATCATGGCTGATCATCCCCAATCAGTACCCCATTCCTGCCTTCACCCCATATCCCTGTCTCCACTATCTTTAAGAGCCCTATCAAACTCTCTCTTGAAACCCTCCAGAGAATTGGCCTCCACTGCCTTCTGAGGCAGAGAATTCCACAGATTCACTACTCTCCAGGTGAAAAAGATTTTCCTCATCCATTGTTGTGATAATGTAGGCCTCAACTCGTTCCATACACCTACCACCCTCTGGCAAAGGTTGCCTCTTAGGTTCCTATTATATCTGAAGTAGGGTATCTTAGTTGTCATGGGCAAGTTGGCCAAAGGGCCTGTTTCCATGCTATGACACCTAGCACAGATTTGGACTCAGTGGCCTGTAGTTCCCAGGCATTTCCTTGCTGACCTTCCTAAATAGAGGCACAACATTAGCCAACCCCCAGTCTTCCGGTACTTCAACGTTTCTAATGATGATTCATATCTCAGCCAAGGCCCCTACAATTTCTTCTCTTCTCTAGCCTTCCACAATGTCCTCGGATATATCTGACCAGGGCTGGGAGATTTATCTACCTTCATGCAGATTGGTATGTCCAGCACATTCTCAACCATAATACAGACTCTCCTCAAGACATGTGTGTAAGAAAGAACTGCAGATGCTGGTTTAAATCGAAGGTCAACACAAAATGCTGGAGTAACTCAGCGGGTGAGGCAGCATCTCAGGAGAGAAGGAATGGGCGACGTTTCGGGTCGAGACCCTTCTTCAGACTGATGTCATGGGAGGGGGGCGGGACAGAGATAGAATGAAGGCAGAGAGGCAGAGGTTCACGTGCATCACCTCCTACCTCATCTACTGTTGCAGGTGTTATCTTCTCTACATCGGTGAGACCAAGCGCAGGCTCGGTGATCGTTTCATCTTAAACTACCTGACATCCCAGTGGCTCAGCATTTCAACTCCCCCTCCCATTCCCAATCTGAACTTTCGGTCCTGGGCCTCCTCCATTGTCAGAGTGAGGCCCAGTGCAAATTGGAGGAACAGCACCGCATATTTCACTTGGGTAGCTTGCACCCCAGCAGTGTGAACATTGGCTTCTCTAACTTCAGATGGCCCTTGCGTTCTCTCTCCCTCTCCCCTTCCCCTTCCCAGTTCTCCCACTAGTCTTAATACCTCTGCCTACATTCTATCTCTGTCCCGCCCCCTCCCCTGACATCAGTCTGAAGAAAGGACTCGACTTAAAGTCGCCCATTCCTTCTCTCCTGAGATGCTGCCTCACCCTCTGAGTTACTCCAGCATTTTGTCTTGACCAATCCTCAAGACATCTCCATTAACTGTCCAAGGTTCCCCAGTCTCTAGGTCCTTCATGGTAAAATGGACCTTGCTCATCTCCTGCGGTTCCACACAGACCTTTCCACTTTGGTTTCGGAACAAGCCTTATAGTCTCTCTCTAGTTACCCTATTTCCTTAATGTACATAAAGCTCTTCAGATTTTTATTTATATTCTCTGCCAGAGATATATCCTGCCCCCTTTTTGGCCTCCTGATTTCCTTCTTAAGTATGATCCTTAGTGCCCTAAACTCCTCTAGGGATACACTTGATCCCATGTGTAGGAAGGAACTGCAGATGCTGGATAGACACAAAATGCTGGAATAACTCAGCGGGGCAATCAGCATCTCAGGAGAGGAGGAATGTGTGACTTTTCGGGTCAAGACCCTTCATGTTGAAGAAAAGTCTCGACCCGAAACGTCGCCCATTCCTTCTCTCCAGAGATGCTGCCTGTCCAGCTGAGTTACTCCAGCATTCCGGGTCTATCTTCGATTTAAACCAGCATCTGCAGTTCTTTCTTACACTGAAGATGCTGGCTCTGACCCTTCTTCAGGGTCTCGACCTGAAGCATCCTGACTTTGAGGAAGGACATCCTTGTGATTGGGGCAGTGCAGCGTAGGTTCACGTGATTGGTCCCAGGGATGGCTGGACTGTCATATGAGGAAAGATTGAAAAGACTAGGCTTGTATACACTGGAGTTTAGAAGGATGAGGGGATCTTATAGAAACATAAAATTATAAAAGGGCTGGACAAGCTAGGTGCAGGAAAAATGTTCCCAATGTTGGGCGAGTCCAGAATCAGGGACCACAGTCTTAGAATAAAGGGGACGCCATTTAAGACTGAGGTGAGAAAAAACGTTTCCTCTCTGGAGTTGTGAATTTGTGGAATTCCCTGCCGCAGAGGGCAGCGGAGGCCATATCACTTGATGGATTTAAGAGAGAGATGGATAGAGCTCTAGGGGCTAGTGGAATCAAGGGATATGGGGAGAAGGCGGGCACGGGTTATTGATTGGGGACGATCAGCCATGATCACAATCAATGGCGGTGCGGCTCGAAGGGCCGAATGGCCTCCTTCTGCACATATTTTCTTTGTTTCTATGTTTCTATTCCATTTCTCCAGAGATGCTCTCTGACCCAATGAGTTAGTCCAGCTCTTTGTGTCTTTTCTCTTCATCCCAGTTGTCCCCATCTGCCCCATATTGGTTTCTGAACAGGTTCACAAGGTTTATTCCCGGGATGGCAGGACTGCCATATGCTGAGAGAATGGAGCGGCTGGGCTTGTATACTCTGGAATTTAGAAGGTTGAGAGGGGAAACATATAAGTTTATTAAGTGTTTGGACACGCTAGAGGCAGGAAACATGATCCCGATGTTGTAGGAGTCCAGAACATGGGTCCACAGTTTAAGAATAAGGGGTAAGCTGTTTAGAATGGAGATGAGGAAACACTTTTTCACACAGAGAGTGGTGAGTCTGTGGAATTCTCTGCCTCAGAGGGCGGTGGAGTCCGATTCTCTGGATACTTTCAAGAGTGAGCTAGATAGGGCTCTTAAGGGTAGCGGAGTCAAGGGATATGGGGAGAAGGCGGGATGGGGTTCTGATTGGGGATGATCAGCCATGATCACATTTGATGGCAGTGCTGGTAAGAAGGGCCGAACGACCTACTCCTGCACCTATTGTCTAGTATCATATTTAGAATTTTAATTTGTGGGCCTGCACTGTCTTTATCATAATCATAATCATACTTTATTAGCCAAGTTTGTTTTGCAACATGCGTGGATTAACTATTTAAAAACTAATAGAACAGTCGCTGGTTCTAAAAGGCTCACTATGGAACAGTCACTAGACCTGGGAATAAAGCAGGAATGGGGTACTGATTCTGGATGATCAGCCATGATCATATTAGAAACATAGACAATAGGTGCAGGAGTAGGCCATTCGGCCCTTCGAGCCTGCACCGCCATTCAATATGATCATGGCTGATCATCCAACTCAGTATCCTGTACCTGCCTTTTCTCCATACCCCCTGATCCCTTTAGCCACAAGGGCCACATCTAACTCCCTCTTAAATATAGCCAATTAACTGGCCTCAACTACCTTCTGTGGTAGAGAATTCCACAGATTCACCACTCTCTGTGTGAAAAATGTTTTTCTCATCTCGGTCCTAAAAGACTTCCCCCTTATCCTTATACTGTGACCCCTTGTTATGGACTTCCCCAACATCGGGAACAATCTTCCTGCATCTAGCTTGTCGAACCCCTTAAGAATTCTTTACGTTTCTATAAGATCCCCCCTCAATCTTCTAAATTCCAGCGAGTACAAGCCAAGTCTATCCAGTCTTTCTTCATATGGAAGTCGTGCCATCCCAGGAATCAGTCTGGCGAACCTTCTCTGTAGTCCCTCTATGGCAAGAATGTATTTCCTTAGATTAGGAGACCAAAACTGTACGCAATACTCCAGGTGTGGCCTCACCAAGACCCTGTACAACTGCAGTAGAACCTCCCTGCTCTTGTACTCAAATCCTTTTGCTATGAATGCCAACATACCATTCGCTTCTTCACTGCCTGCTGCACCTGCATGCCTACTTTCAATGACCGGTGTACCATGACACCCAGGTCTCGTTGCATCTCCCCTTTTCCTAATCAGCCACCATTCAGATAATATTGAATGGCGGTGCTGGCTCAAAGGGCTGAATGGCCGACTCCTGCACCTATTTTCTATGTTTTCTATGTTTCCCAATTTGCTGGAGTAACTCAGCGGGACAGGCAGCATCTCAGGATAGAGGAATGGGTGATGTTTCGGATGGAGACCCTTCGTCAGACTGTAGAAGGATCTTGACCCGAAATGTCACCCATTCCTTCTATCCAGAGATGCTGCCTGTCCCGCTGAGTTACCCCAGCATTTTGTGTCCATCATCGGTTTAAACCAGCGTCTGCAGTTCCTTCCTACACATTAAGTGTAACATTCTCTCCACAGTACTGTCTGCAGTAAACCTCCACTCATTGTTAACCATCCACTCCCCTCAGCAATTAAAAGATTTTATTTCTAACAGTTAGTTTCCACTTCCACAGAAAACTCAGACCTGAAATTCTGTCCCTCTTTCCACTGATGTTGCTTGATAAGATGAATATCACCAGCATTTGGAAACTGGGGGAGTGTAAATTGGGAGCAATGTCATAGAGATATACAAAAATATCCCTGAATATATTTCTGGCCCTTTAGCCCAAATCATCCATACTGACCATAAATACGAATATGCAACCTCAATGTGGAGTGGGGCTGGGCAGTGCCAACATGAATGCAGTTTAATGGGCCTGTCCCACTTACGCGATTATTTAGGCACCAACATGCGACTAGTTTGTCGCCACATGTTTGTCGGTGGTCGTCAGGAGTAGTCTCCTCCGTCGCGCAAAAAGTTCTGGTTGCCGCTAAATTTTCAACATGTTGAAACATTTTCGGTGACAATTGTGATGCCTATGACTTCTCCTGACGTGGGCGCTGTCGTAGGTTGGCGCCAGGATGACGCCGGTTTTTCGGCGACCTGCTACGACCATGGCGGTCGCCGGCAGTTGCCTAAAAAAATCGGCCAAGTGGGACAGGCTCATTAGGCTATGGACAGAACACTTTAACAATATCCGTTTTTGGTTACCTTGTTCGGTGCACACTTGGTGCCTTCTTGTATTAAATTCTGATTACTGGTATCAGATAAGAAAGAATGTGCTGCGCGGCAGACGATGTTTCCACCTTTAGTCATAATGCTGTTGGTCACCACCATTACGTTTAATCCCAGATTTGAAGTTGATCCACCCTGACACTGAAGTTTTCCACACAATACATTTCTGTAGGGCAGACAAACAATTTAGATTTGTACTCCAGAAACTTGGGCAAATACACAAAAGAAAATTGGCAGGGGGGGTGCGAACTGGCGCAGGACAGAGGCATCCGAGAGGCTAGATGTTGGTATGGTGGGTGGTGTGGGAAAGGTTAGCGGACAGACTAGGCAGGTGAAAGGCAGAGAGTGAGGAAAGAGGATTGGTTTAAACTGCATGTACTTGCATGCAAGGGGCCTGACGGGGAAGGCAGATGAGCTCAGGGCGTGGATAGGTACGAGCGACTGGGACGTTGCAGCCATTACTGAAACCTGGTTAAGGGAGGGGCAGGACTGGCAGCTCAATGTTCCGGGGTACAGGAGCTTCACAGGGATGAGGGAATAAGAGGAAGGGGGGTTGCATTGTTGGTTAAGGAGGATGACACGGCTGTGTTCAGAGGTGACATTACGGATGGCTCGTCTTGTGAGGCTATGTGGGTGGAGCTGAGGAACAAAAAAGGGATGATCACCTTGTTGAGGGTGTACTACAGACCCCCGAATAGACAACGGGAAATAGAAGAGCAAATGTGCCGGGAGATTGCAGCCACTGCAGGTCAAATAAGGTTGTTGTAGTAGGGGATTTCAACTTTCCCAATGTAGACTGGGAAAATCATAGTGTGAAGGGTTTAGATGGGGTGCAATCCCTCAAAAGTGTTCAGGAGAGTTTTCCTAAACAGTACGTGGAGGCCCCCACAAGTGAGAGAGCAATGCTGGATTTAGTATTGGGAAATTGGGACGGGCAAGTTAACGAAGTATGTGTGGAGGAGCCTTTTGGGACAAGTGACCACAGTTCGATTAGGTTTAAGATAGTTATGGATCGGGACGGAGAGGGTCCATGTGTTAAAATGCTCAACTGAGGTAAGGCCAACTTTGAGGGCGTGAGAGATGGTCTCGCTCAAGTTGACTGCAGCAGGTAATTCGAGGGGAAAGGAACATCGGCCAAGTGGGATGTTTTTAAAAGTGTGCTGAAGAGAGCTCAGGATGTGTACATCTCCGTTAGAGTGAAGGGCAAAGAAGGCAAATGTAAGGAAGCTTGGCTGATGAGGGAAATTGAGGTGTTAGTCAAAAATAAGAAGGATGCATGGGACAGATATAGGCAGCTGGGATCAAGTGCATCCCTGAAGGAGTTTTGGGAACTAAGGAGTAAACAAAAAATGGGGAAAAAAAGGAGCCAGGAGATAGCATAAATGACAATCCCAAAAGATTTTATGAATACACTAGACTAAGTGGGAGCCGTTGGGTCCCATGTTCACATGGGAGTGCTGGTCCCCCGACGCAATATTCCATCACTCCACCAATTCCAACATTGGTGGCCAGTGGGGGGGCTTTCTGGAGCGCTGGTATGGGTTCTTGGGGTGGCAGCTCACTCCCTCAAGCCTGATGTGCTGGCAGCTCACTCACGGCTGGTGGGCTAGCAGTTGACTCATGGCTATTCCTTGAAATTCCATTTCAAGCAGGGTGCAAGGCCACCAAATTAAAGTGCAGTTTCCCACCACTTCAAGCAGGGTGCAAGGCCACCACATTCAAGAGCAGTTTCATAACACTTTCAGCAGGGTGCAAGGCCACCAAATTCAAGTGCAGTTTCCAACCACTTCAAGCAGGGTGCAAGGCCACCAAATTCAAGTGCAGTTTCATACCATTTCAAGAAGGGTACAAGGCCACCAAATTCAAATGCAGCTTCATACAATTTCATACAGGGCACAACGGCACCACATTCAAATGCCGTTTCATACCATTTCATGCTGGGTGCAAGGCCACCACATTCAAATGCAGCTTCATTTCATTTCAAGCAGGGTGAAACCACCATAAAACCACCATAAAACCACACAAAACACCAAACTCACAGTTCAGCGGACATTCAGTGTGTTCAGTTGATTCACAGCTCAGACAGAGTCGTGACCTCTCCCTCCCCGATCATGCAAATACTGAGCCACACCCACACTTCCGGGTTTTATAACCCCTCCCCGTCCCACCGGAAAAGGTGTGGCCTTCATGCCATGATTGACAGGAGAGAGATTCTCAACATTTTTTAAACACTAATAACGCCTTTATTTTTCATTGATGGGAAGAATCCTCTGCACCTGCTGAGCAGAGGGGGACTAAGATGGCCAAAAATCACAGCTGTAATTGGTAGCGTTTTATCTAAAAGCAATATACAGTGCAAACAGGAGGTTATCCAAAGCACCCAAACCACCATTTGCAGTGGTGCCTTTTAACATCAAGGCAAAGCCCCCAAGCCACCATTTACTGTAGTGCCATTTTTAACTTCAAGGCAATGCACCCAAGCCAACATTTGCAGTAGCGCCTTTTAGCTTCAATACAAAGCACCCAAGCCAGCATTTGAGTAGTGCCTTTTAACTGCAAGCCAAAGCACGCAAGCCAACATTTGCAGTAGTGTCTTTTAGCTTCAATACAAAGCACCCAAGCCAGCATTTGCAGCACTTCACTTCAGTAGTGCTGGTTTTATAAATCCTTTTAACCCCCTCCCTCCAGCAGGGGCAGCAGAGAGAATGGGGCAAGACTGAGTTTTTTAAAGCAGAGAGAATGGGGAATTTTTTTAAAGCATTAATATCTCAATGGTTTTTCATCGATGGGAAAAATCCTCTGGTCCACGAAGGCGGAGGGGGGCTCTGAGTGAGCTGGCCAAAAATGACGGCCGTAGGTGGCAGCGTTCTCTCAGAAATCACAGCACAGCAAGCCAAAAGAGGTCAAGATCAGACTTTTAGTAATATAGATAAGGGAGAAAAGGGTAACGAGAGAGAGAGAGTGGAACCTCTCAGGAATAAAAGCGGTCACCTCTGTGAGTATTTCTCCTCTGTATTTGCCGAGGAGAAAGACAGTCGGACGGAGGAAATTAGAGCAGTCACTGGAAATGTCATGAGAGCAGTCAGGGTTACCGTTGAAGAAGTACTGAAGGTACTGTCGTGTATGAAGGTAGACAAATCTCCAGGGCCTGATCTGATATATCCGAGGACATTGCGGGAAATTAGAGAGGAAATTGCGGGAGCCCTGGTTGAAATTTATGAGTCATCCTTAAATACAGGAGAGGTGCTGGAAGACTGGAGGGTGGCAAATGTTGTGCCTCTTTTCAAGAAGGGCTGCAGGGAAAATCCTAGGAACTATAGGCCGGTGAGCTTAACATCTGTAGTTGGTAAATTACTGGAGAGTATTAGGAAGGATAGGATATACAGATATTTGGATGGGCAAGGTCTAATTAGGGATAGTCAGCATGGTTTTGTACGTGGGAGCTAATGTCTCACAAACATGATTGATGTTTTTGAAGACATGAGCAAAAAGGTTGATGAGGGCAGAGCTGTAGGTGTTGTGTACATGGACTTCAGTAAGGCGTTCGACAAGGTCCCACATGGTAGGCTGCTCTGGAAGGTTAGATCGCATGGGATCCAAGGGGAGAAGGCTGAATGGATAGTAAATTGGCTCCATGGAAGGAAGCAGAGGATGATGGTGGAAGGTTGCTTCTCGGACTGGAGGCCTGTGGCCAGTGATGTGCCTCAGGGTTCGGTGCTGGGCCTGTTACTGTTTGTCATCTACATCAATGATTTGGATGAGAACATACAGGGCAAGATTAGCAAGTTTGCTGATGATACAAAAGTTAGATGTTTTGCAGATAGTGAAGATGGATGTAAAAGTTTGCAGCAGGATCTGGGTCGATTGGCCAGATGGGTGGAGGAATGGTTGACAGAGAAGTGTGAGGTGTTGCATTTTGGGACGTCCGACATGGGCAGGACCTACACAGTGAATGGTCGGCCTCTGGGGAGTATTGTGGAGCAGAGGGATCTAGGAGTACAGGTGTATGGTTCCTTGAAGGTCGAGTCGCAGTTAGATAAGTTGGTCATAAAGGCTTTTGGCATTTTGGCCTTCACAGTCAGAGTATTGAGTATAGAAGTTGGGAGGTCATGTTGCAGTTGTATAAGACGTTGGTGAGACCGCATTTAGAATATTGTGTTCAGTTCTGGGCACCAAGTTATAGGAATGAGATTGTCAAGATTGAAAGGGTTCAGAAAAGATTTAAGAGGATGTTGCCAGGACTAGAGGGTGTGAGCTACAGGGAGAGGTTGAGTAGGCTGGGTCTCTATTCCATGGACTGCAGGAGGATGAAGGGGCATCTTATAGAGGTGTACAAAATCATGAAAGGAATAGATTGCACAGACTCTTGCTCAGAGTAGGGGAATCGAGGACCAGAGGACATAGGTTCAAGGTGAAGGGGAAAAGAGTTAATAGGAATCCGAGGGGTACCTTTTTCACACAAAGGATGGTGGATGTATGAAATAAGCTGCCAGAGGAGGTAGTTGCGGCTGGGACAATCTCATCGTTTAAGAAACAGTTAGACAGGTACATGGACAGGACAGGTTTGGAGAGATATGGACCAAGCGCAGGCAAGTGGGATTAGTGTAGCTGGGATGTGTTGGCCGGTGTGGACGAGTTGGGCTGAAGGGCCTGTTTCCACACTGTACCACTCTATGACTATGGATCGGTGATGTTTTAGGTCAGAACCCTTCTGTACATTGGCTATAGCTGATTTACAACTGATTTATCTTTGTAACGTTATGATGTTATGAACTGTGAAATAAAAATGATAAATAAAAATGTAGAGCTAGGGTTAGGATTAGGGTTAGGGTCAGGGTCAGGGTCAGGGTTAGGCATTTTCCTCTCAGTGGAAGAGGGTTAGGGTTGGGGTAGGGGTTGGCGACCTACGGCTCACGGGCCAGATCCCGCCCGTAACCCGAAAACATCCAGCCCGCAGGCGTTTTTTTTTCTGAGGACCTCCGTGACAGAGCCGGCACTATGGGGGTGCTGAAGGTGGCCCTGTGCAGAGCTGAGCAGCAGGTGGGAAGAGAAGGGGTCAGTCAGTCGGTTGGGCTATTGACCGGCCGGTGGGTGCTGTGAGGGGTCGGTCGGTCGGGCTGTCGGCCGGCCAGTGTTGCAGCGAGCGAGCGGGCGGACAGTCGGAGCCGGCGCTATGGAGGTGCTGATGGCGGCCCGGGCGGCGTGCAGGGCAGTGCTGCTCCCCACCATGTTGATATTCAGTGTAATCGTGGCATCGGGTGGGTTGCTGCTGATCCAGAAGGGCATGCTGGCCGAGGTGGACGCGCTGAGTGGCCACACATATGGAGCCCATAGCCGGTCCCAAAGCGGCTCCAGCTCCAGCCGTACGCAGCTCTGGAACGGGGTGAGTTAGGGTTAGGGTTAGGCATTTTCCTCTCAGTGGAAGATGCCTTGGCCTTCCCCCAGCCTGGCACTGCCCCAGTCCCACAATGGCCGTGATCCCCCCACTCTGCACACTGGCAGTCAATGGGGCTCAGTAAACTGGGGAACCCACAGAATCTGCCCTCACCCACTAATTAGGCAGGTTCAGGAGCCGGTGAAACCCGGGACCTCTGCGGCAGTCTCACTCAACATACTCCTCCTGTCAGACTCACAATTATATTAATTATATTATTTTATATAATATAATTATATATAACTCCAGTCATATTCACGTCATATATATATATATAAATATACATACATATATATATATATATATATTGCTATAATAATGTATGGTTTAAATAGGCCGCAGCACGGAATTAGGGTCCCATAGAGTAATTTGAGCATTGAGCACTATGAATGCATGAATGAATGCCTTTTTATTGTCACTATACACATGTACAATGAGATTAAAAGCTGCTCCTACTCAGTGTAAAAACAAAAAGGGGGAGGGGGAATAAGGTGTACAGTTCCTGTGACGCTATGTACATATCTAGATGGCGCTGTCACATTTTCGATGTAATTTTCTAATTTGCTTAATTAATTAATGTGCAACTTTTGACACTGACGACTTATGAATTCCCTCTCAATTATATTTTATCTAACTCTGGTCCAAATTTCAAGCATATACCAGACTTGGGTCAGGAAAGTTAAATTCTAGACCCATTTTCTTTCGATGCTCGGCCCACAGCCTAATACTAATATTTAAAAGGCATTCGGACAGATACATGGATAGGAAGGGTAGAGAGAAATACGGACCACATGGAACAAGTCCAGTATGCCTCATGTGCAGGGTGGACCTATTCGTGGATGAATTATGATGGATTGATAAAGAATTTTCCAGTTTTAATTGAAAACAAAATAAAGAACAGAGTTTTCCTGTGCCCGCAGGCAGGGAAACAAAACTAGATGTTGCATACATACCCAGCACTGCATTTGATGTAATGGCCATCGTTGTCCGTACCACAATGCCCATACTCGGTTCCCTCCGTATTTGTAATTTGATAGCACATTTTTACAGCAGACTTGGCATCTGTCAGAGAGAACAAGGAAGAGTACAGATCTAAAGCTAGAAGCAGGCTGCACCGACATTGACAGCATTCATGAGCCTTCTTCCATTCTGTTCTGGAGTGAGACGGACAGTTGGAGAACGTGATGCAGGTGACAAGACAGGAAATGTGAAATGGAGGGGATGACAGACTGGCTAAAGGACAGAGAGAAATGAACCAGCAGCCACCCATCACTGATCGCACCCCCATGGTATAAGTCTGTGGCCCCATTGCCTTTCCTGGCATATGCCCACAAGTTGCTTTAAATTCTTCACCCGCTCTCTCTAAGCATCTTGAACTAGCTTGCACCAGGCTGGGGCTGACCCAGTGATGGGGATAGGTCACCACACTCCTGCAGATCAGGACTTGCAGCAGATTGAGGGAGCTTTGAGGATCAGCATGTCCATCCAGTCAGGTGCATACATTGGCCAAAGCCACTGCCCTGTGTGGGGAGGGGATCGGTGTTGCATCTGGTGGCTGCCGGCAGCCTATACTCACCGTCGCCCCAGAGCTCCTGGCATTGCTTGTCTGCAGAGCGGCAATACCCCTGGTTGCAGAAGGAGGTCCCGTTGCTGCAGGTGTAGCCATCTTTCATGTAGTGATTGTTTGGGCAATCTTTGGAGTTTCCTGTGCAGAACTCGGGCAGGTCACACTCACTCCGTCTGGGCCTACACACCGTGCCTGCTGGTCTAAACTGAAGAAAGATGGCATCAGAGAATGGCAGGCAGTGGGGGGGGGGGGGGGGGGGGGGGGAGAGCAGCTGAGAGTGAGGTGGAGGGTAGGCAGCAGGAGTGTCCCCTGTGAAGTGTGGGGGTACTGCACACACAGGGGCTGAGGTTGTAAAAATACAAACCGAAAATACTACAATCGCTCAGGCAGAATCTGGGAGTTTTGCAAGTTCCTGTCTAATACCATCCATGTTGGCCTTGCCTGAATTTAGAACATCACATGTGGACCAACCCTGTCCTTAATCAAAAGTATTTTAAAGCTGATGGAACTGCGCTCACCAACTGACACTTGTCTTTTGCCCTGCTAATCCCCCCAGAGTAGGTAAAGTGTTGGCGTCTCCCTTATAGGGCCCTATAGATATTGCCTGAAGAAACTCCTCAGTACACATGACAAGTGGCAGCCCATCTATGACAGTCCCAGTCTATATTGGGAAAGTTAAAACCCCACAACCACATTTGCCTTGCAGCTGGGCATTCTCCTGCCGTTCTTGTTTCGTTAACTCGTGTTGACTATTTGGGAAACTAGGACATAGAAACATAAAAATTAGGTGCAGGAGGAGGCCATTCAGCCCTTCGAGCCAGCACCGCCATTCATTGTGATCATGGCTGATCATCCCCAATCAATAACCCGTGCCTGCCTTCTCCCTATATCCCTTGATTCCACTAGATCTAACTCTCTTAAATCCATCCAGTGACTTGGCCTCCACAGCCCTCTGTGGCAGGGAATTCCACAAATTCACAACTCTCTGGGTGAGAAAGTGTTTTCTCACCTCAGTCTTAAATGGCTTCTCTTTTATTCTAAGACTGTGGCCCCTGGTTCTCGACTCGCCAAACATTGGGAACATTTTTCCTGCATCTAGCCTGTCCAGTCCTTTTATAATTTTATATGTTTCTATAAGATCCCCCTCATCCTTTTAAACTCCAGTGAATACAAGCCTAGTCTTTTCAATCTTTCCTCATATGACAGTCCCGCCATCCCAGGGATCAATCTCGTCAACCTACACTGCACTGCCTCAATCACAAGCATGTCCTTCCGCAAATTAGGAGACCAAAACTGTACACAATACCCCAGATGTGGTCTCACCAGTGCCCTATACAACTGCAGAAGAACCTCTTTACTGAAATCCTCTTGTTATGAAGGAGAAGCAAGGTGATTCTCCCCTTTATATTATGCAGATCCTCCCATATTGTCTTGCTGGACAACACCTGCCCTTGCTCGAGTCCTCTCTAAGACCAAGAAAGTGGATCACATCACTCCAGTTTTGAGGTCTTTACACTAGCTTCCAGTCTGTCAAAGAATTGATTTCAAAATATTACTGTTGGTTTATAAAGCACTGAATGGTCTAGGGCCAAAATACATTTCTGATCTTCTGCTACATTATGAACCATCCAGACCTCTGAGATCGTCTGGGACAGGCCTGCTTTCTGTCCCCAGAGTCAGAACTAAACATGGAGAAGCAGCATTTAATTGTATGCACCACGTATTTGGAAGAAACTTCCAGAAAAATACAGGTCCACTCCAACTCTCAGTTCTTTTAAATCTGGGCTGAAGACTTTTCTCTTTGACGCAGCTTTTAATTAAATTAAATAATTATTCATTTCTTACATTGCACTGTAACTTTTATTCTTATATTTTATACTTGTTTTATTCTATTTTAGCCTGTTTTTATTTTCTATTATTTTTAATGACTGTTTTAATTGCTTTTGATTGCTTTTTAATGCTTTGTGTAAAGTACTTCGAATTGCCTTGTTGCTGAAATGTGCTGTATAAATAAACCTGCTTGCTTGTTTGCCCCTGTACTCTCAGATCTCTGTTCTGCAGCACTCCCCAGGGGCCTACCGTTTACTGTGTAAATCCTGCCTCAGCTTGACTTTCCAATGTACCCCATACTTATTAGAGTTAAATTCCATTTGCCTTTCCTTAGCCTCTTTTGCCAATTGATCTAGATCCTGTTTCAATCTTGGGTATTCTTCCTCAACATATACTGTGCCACCTATTGTCATCTGTAAAATGTACTAACAATATAAATTATTTTGTTCTGTATATTAATAATTTGAATGACAAATAGCAGCAGTCCCAGCATTGACCCTTGCAGAAGGATGAGGGGGGATCTTATGGAGACATATAAAATTATAAAAGGACTGGACAAGCTAGATGCAGGAAAAATGTTCCCAATGTTGGGCGAGTCCAGAACCAGGGGCCACAGTCTTAGAATAAAGGGGAGGCCATTTAAGACTGAGGTGAGAAAAAAATGTTTTCATCCAGAGAGTTGTGAATTTGTGGAATTCCCTGCCACAGAGGGCAGTGGAGGCCAAATCACTGGATGGATTTAAGAGAGAGTTAGATAGAGCTCTAGGGCCTAGTGGAATCAAGGGATATGGGGAGAAGGCAGGCACGGGTTATTGATTGGGGACGATCAGCTATGATCGCAATGAATGACGGTGCTGGCTCGAAGAGGCAAATGTCCTCCTCCAGCACCTATTTTCTATGTTTCTATGTTTTTATGTTAACTATTGTTAACAGACCTCCAATCAGCAAAACTAACCCTTCCACAACTACTCCTTGTCTCCATCCTCAAGTCAATGTTGAATCCAATTGGCCAGCTCACCCTGGATTCCATGCAATGATTAGATTGATGGGTATGTGGAAACAATTGCCTGGGGACGTGGTAGAGGAGGGGCCAATGATAACATTTAAAGGGTATTTGGATAGGTACATGGATAGAAAAGGTGTGGAGGACATGGACCAAGTACAAACTGGGACTAACGCAGATGGACATCTTTGTTGGCGTGGATGAGTTGGGCTACTGGCTGTGTTTACAATCTCAGGGTTAATGTGCCTGCTCAACAAAGGATTCCTGGCATGCAAGGTACTAGTGGCTTCAGGCCCATAGTGTCATTGTGCGTTCCAATCAGCCACAAGTCATTGCGAGTGTGGTGCGTGGAAGTCATCCACACGGCTGTGAAAAGAAACGTTTACCTCTTCTGCTGAAATGGAAACTAAAATGTTTAAATCATGAGATCACTTATCTCCCCAAGACCTTGTTTGAGATCAGACCTCATCTAGAAACATAGAAACATAGAAATTAGGTGCAGGAGTAGGCCATTCAGCCTTCGAGCCTGCACCGCCATTCAATATGATCATGGCTGATCATCAACTCAGTATCCCGTACCTGCCTTCTCTCCATACCCTCTGATCCCTTAGCCACAAGGGCCACATCCAACTCACTCTTAAATATAGCCAATGAACTGGCCTCAACTACCCTCTGTGGCAGAGAGTTCCAGAGACTCACCACTCTCTGTGTGAAGAAAGTCTTTCTCATCTCGGTCTTAAAGGATTTCCCCCTTATCCTTAAGCTGTGACCCCTTGTCCTGGACTTCCCCAACATCGGGAACAATCTTCCTGCATCTAGCCTGTCCAACCCCTTAAGAATTTTGTAAGTTTCTATAAGATCCCCTCTTAATCTCCTAAATTCCAGAGAGTATAAACCAAGTCTATCCAGTCTTTCTTCATAAGACAGTCCTGACATCCCAGGAATCAGTCTGGTGAACCTTCTCTGCACTCCCTCTATGGCAATAATGTCCTTCCTCAGATTTGGAGACCAAAACTGCACGCAATACTCCAGGTGTGGTCTCACCAAGACCCTGTACAACTGAAGTAGAACCTCCCTGCTCCTGTACTCAAATCCTTTTGCTATGAAAGCTAACATACCATTCGCTTTTTTCACTGCCTGCTGCACCTGCATGCCTACTTTCAATGACTGGTGTACCATGACACCCAGGTCTCGCTGCATCTCCCCTTTTCCTAATCGGCCACCATTTAAATAATATTCTGCTTTCCTGTTTTTGCCACCAAAGTGGATAACCTCACATTTATCCACATTATACTGCATCTGCCAAACATTTGCCCACTCACCCAGCCTATCCAAGTCACCTTGCAGTCTCCTAGCATCCTCCTCACAGCGAACACTGCCCCCCAGCTTAGTGTCATCCGCAAACTTGGAGATATTGCCTTCAATTCCCTCATCCAGATCATTAATATTATTGTAAATAGCTGGGGTCCCAGCACTGAGCCCTGCGGTACCCCACTAGTTACTGCCTGCCATTGTGAAAAGGACCCGTTTACTCCTACTCTTTGCTTCCTGTTTGCCAGCCAGTTCTCTATCCACATCAATACTGAACCCCTAATACCGTATGCTTTAAGTTTGTTACCGTATGCTTTAAGTTTGTGTTCCTGTATTCCATCGGTTGACACACGGAGCCCTTACTTTGCAATACCTGCAGCACGGACCAAGAGATGAACATTTTGTTCCACGCTTGAGTTTACAAGTTGACGCTCTGCAGCAGGGGTCCCTACATTGCTGTGGGAAAACATTAAACATACAGGAAGTACCGTTACTGAGATGACATATCAACACATAGAGAGGAGAATGCTCACAACACATATCATTACTGAAAGCAGATTAACAGCAACATGTAGATAGAGTGGTAAAGAAGCATGTGGTATGCTCGCTTTCATGGCTTGCTTGGGGCATTGACTGTACAAGACCGTTTAATTTATTCTCACGTATACAGAGGTACAATAGAAAATAGACAATAGGTGCAGGAGTAGGCCATTCGGCCCTTCGAGCCAGCACCACCATTCAATGTGATCATGGCTGATCATCCCCAATCAATACCCCGTTCCTGC
The DNA here is from genome assembly GCA_035221665.1 of Okamejei kenojei. NCBI lineage: Eukaryota > Metazoa > Chordata > Chondrichthyes > Rajiformes > Rajidae > Okamejei > Okamejei kenojei. The sequence continues at coordinate 197,758,856 of CM069131.1, forward strand.
CTTCTCCCCATATCCCCTGACTCCGCTATTTTTAAGAGCCCTATCTAGCTCTCTCTTGAAAGCATCCAGAGAACCGGCCTCCACCGCCCTCTGAGGCTGAGAATCCCACAGAGGTACAGTGAAAAGCTTTTTTGTTGCGTGATATCCAGTCAGTGGAAAGCCTATAAATGATTACAATCAAGCTGTCCAGATAAAGTGATTAACATTTAGTGCAAGATAGATAAAAATGCTGGAGAAACTGAGCGGGTGAGGCAGCATGGGTCTCGACCCGGAACATTACCTATTCCTTCGCTCCATAGAAGGTACCTCACCTGCTGTGTTTCTCCAGCATATTTATCTACCTTCGATTTTTTTCCAACATCTGCAACATTTAGTGCAATGTAAAGTCCAATTAAGATCGTCCGAGAGACTCCACAAGGTAGATTGGAGGTCAGGACCAATCTCTAGTTGGTGATAGGATGGATACGTTTTTCCCATTGAGGGTAGGGAAGATTCAAACAAGAGGGCATGACATGAGAATTAAGGGACAGAAGTTTTGGGGTAACGTGAGGGGGAACTTCTTTACTCAGAGGGTGGTGGCTGTGTGGAATGAGCTTCCAGCAGAAGTGGTGGAGGCAGGATCGATTTTAACATTTAAGAGTAAAGTGGATAGGTATATGGACGTGAAGGGAATGGAGGGGTATGGTCTGAGTGCAGGTAGATGGGACTAGGGGAAAACAAATGGTCGGCACGGACTGGAAGGGCCGAGAGGGCCTGTTTCCGTGCTGTAATTGTTATATGTTATATGGTTATCTGCCACGCATCTGCCCACTCACTCAACCTGTCCAGGTCCCCCTGCAACTTCCTAACATCCTCTTCACAGTTCACACTGCCACCCAGCTTTGTGCCATCTGCAAACCTGCTAATGTTGCTCCTAATTTCCTCTTCCAAATCATTAATATATATGGTAAACAGTTGCTGCCCCAACACCGAGCCTTGCGGCACTCTACTCGCCACTGCCTGCCATTCTGAAAAGGACCCGTTCACCTACTCTTTGCTTCCGGTCTGCCAACCAATTTTCTATCCATGTCAACACCCTACCCCCAATACCATGTGCTCTAATTTTAGTCACTAGTCTCCCGTGCAGGACCTTATCAAAGTCTTTCCGAAAGTCTAGATACACTACATCCACTGGCACCCTTCATCCATTTTACTTGTCACATCCTCAAGAAATTCCAGAAGATTAGTCAAGCATGATTTCTCTTTCATAAATCATGTTGACTTGGATTAATCATTTTACTGCTATCCAAATGCTCCATTATTACCTCTTTAATAATTGACTCCAGCATCTTTCCCACCACCGAAGTCAGGCTAACTGGTCTGTAATTCCCCGTTTTCACTTTTGCTCCTTTCTTGAAAAGTGGGATAACATTAGCTATCCTCCAATCCACAGGAACTGATCTTGAATCTATTGAACATTGGAAAATGATCACCAATGCGTCCACTATTTCTAGAGCTACCTCCCTGAGGACCCTGGGATGCAGACCATCAGGCCCAGGGGATTTATCATCTTTCAGTCCCATTAGCCTACCCAATACTATTTCTCGCTTAATGAACATTACTTTCAGTTCCCGTGTCCTCCAATCTGGGAGATTGTTTGCTTCCTCCTTAGTGAGGACAGATCCGAAGTACCTATTCAACTCTTCTGCCATTTCCTTGTTGCCCATAATTATTTCACCCGTGTCTGCCTTCAAGGGACCCACATTTGACTTTGCTACTCTTTTTCCCTTAACATATCTAAAGAAGCTTTTACTGTCCTTCTTTATATTTCTGGCCAGTTTCCCTTCGTACGTCATCTTTTCAGCCCGTATTGCCTGTTTTGTTTCCTTCTGTTGCCCTATGAAAGTTTCCCAATCCTCTGGCTTCTGGCTACTCTTTGCTGTGTTATACATATTTTCTTTTAGTTTTATTCTATCCCTAACTTCTCTTGTCAGCCATGGTTGTCTCCTACATCCCTTTCTTCCTTTTTGGAATGAAATGATCCTGCGTCTTCTAGATTATGTCCAGAAATTCCTGCTGCTCCACCGTCATTCCTGCTAGGATCCCTTTCCAGTCTACTTTGGCCAGCTCCCCTCTATTGCCTTCATGGTCCCCTTTGTTCAACTGCATCACTGCCACTTCCAATTTAACTTACTCCTTCTCAAATTGCAGATTAAAACTAATCATATTATGATCACTACCTCCAAGCAGTTCCTTTACCTCGAGTTCTCTTATCATATCTGGTTCATTGGACAACACTAAATCCAGAATTGCCTTTTCTCTGGTCGGCTCCATTACAAGCTGCTCTAAGAATCCATCGCGGAGGCATTCTACAAACTCTCTTTCTTGGGGTCCTGAACCAACCTGATTTTCCCAGTCAACCTGCATATTGAAATCCCCCATCACCATTGTTACATCCCAGTTTAAACTCCTGCTGCAATTTACACCCAACATCCGGGCTACTATTTGGGGGTCTGTAAATAACACCAATTAGTGTCTTCTTGCCTTTACAATTCCTCAACTCAATCCACAGTGACTCTACCTCGTCAGTCCGTATGTCTTCCCTCGCAAGGGACTGAATTCCATCCCTCACCAGCAGAGCTACCCCCCTCCTCTGCCCACCTGCCTGTTCTTTCTATAGGATGTATAACCCTGAATATTAAGTTCCCAGGCCCGATCCTCCTGCAGCCACGTCTCAGTAATCCCCACAATGTCATATCTACCAACCTCAAACTGAGCCTCTAGCTCATCTACTTTACTTCTTATACTTTGCGCATTCATATGCAATACTTTTAATTCCTTTCGCATCTCACCTTTCACATTGAGCCCTATTACACTTGGCCATACTCTCCTTTATGAGCTTCCTTTCTCGTTAATCCTGCGCTCATTGACCATCCCTTTACTCTCTTTCCCTTTAACTCCGTCCTCGGCTATCCCATTTGACACCCCACCCCCTAATTCACTTGGACTTTGACAGCGAACAGTTTGCTCATCTCCAGATTTCCACACATCCCACTTTACACCCAACCCCCCTCCGCAGACCACCACCCACCTTCCTCCCCCGCCCCCCCCCCCCACCTCCCCCCCCCCCCCCCCCCCCCCCCCCTCCGGGAGTTGCACTGCTGGCCCCTACCCACCTCAGGACTGCCACAGTCACACTGTTCCCCCTTCTCCAAGAACATGTTCCCGCACTTTGGGCCTCCGACCAGGTTATCCATTATGGGAACGTTGTAGAGACAATGGCCTCCACCCCGCTTCAGGTTCATCATCAGGTCGGCCTGGCTGCAGCTGCTGAATTTTGACGGCATTAAAATGCTGAAAATAAAGATAAATGGATTATTTCAAAGGGATGGAGGGAAGAGTCGATGAGCCTCACGCCAGTGTGAGGGAAGATATAGAGAACACCATAGGAAGTGAACATTCAGCCCATGAGTCCTGTGCTGAACATGATGCCAAGACCAACTCTTAACTACGTCCACATAATCTGTGTCCATCCATTCTCCGCGTACCCCTGTCACTGTGTCTCTTAAAAATGCCACGATCATATCTGTCTCAACCACCATTCCAAGCGCCCACCACTTTCTGTATAATGCCCCTGTCCCACTTAGGAAAAGTGAACGGAAACCTCTGGAGACTTTGCGCCCCACTCAAGGTTTCCATGCGGTTCCCGGAGGTTCCCGGAGGTTTTTGTCAGTCTCCCTAGTGGTCGAAAGTGGTTTCCGCTTCTTCTATGTTCTGGCGATTATTAAAATTGAAAAAACCTCCGGGAACCTGACTAAAACCTCCGGGAACTGCACGGAAACCTTGGGTGGGGCGCAAAGTCTCCAGAGGTTTCCGTTCAGGTTTCCTAAGTGGGACAGGGGCATAACAAACCTGCCCCGCACATCATTAACCCTTGCCCCATTCACCTTAAAGCTATGCCGCAGGTGCAAAGGGACTTGAGAGTGCTAGTGCAGGATTCCCAAAAGTTCATCTGCACGTCGAACCGGTAGTCAAGAAAGGCTTACATACAAAAACAGGGATGTAGTGCTGAGGCTCTATAAGCGCTGGTAAGGCCACTTTTGGAATATTATGAGCAATTTTGTGCACCGTATTTGAGGAAAGACGTGCTAGCTCTGGAGGGGGACAGAGGAGGTTTACAAGAATGATCCCAGGAATGAACGTTTGTCGGCACTGGGCCTGTACTCGCTGGAGTTTAAAAGAATGAGGGGGGACCTCATTGAAGCATACAAAATAGTGAAAGGCTTGGATAGAGTGGATGTGGAGAGGATGTTGGAGAGTCTAGGACTAGTGGGAGAGTCTAGGACTAGAGGTCATAGCCTCAGAATTAAAGGATGTTCTTTTAGGAAGGAGAAATTTCTTAGTCAGAGGGTGGTGAATCTGTGGAACTCATTGCCACAGAAGGCTGGGGAGGCTGTCAGTGGATATTTTATGGCAGAGATAGGTAGATTTTTGATTAGTACAGGTGTTAGAGGTTATGGGTAGAAGGTGAGAGAATGGGGTTCAGAGGGAGAGATAGAGTAGATCAGCCATGATTGAATGGTGGAATAGACTTGATGGGCCGAATGGCTTAATTCTACGTGAATCACATGACCCTCTAGTATTTGTAATTTCCAATCTGGGGTTTGTCTACTCTATATGCCTTGTAATTTTATATACTTTTATCAGAAGTACCCCGCAACCTACAGTGGTGCAGTCTCCCCTTGTAGCCATCAGCACCTAATCAAGGCATGGTAATAAGTTATACAGTACTGAACTAAGCCCTTCTGCCCATGCTAACCACGATGCCTCATCTACACTACTCCCACTTCCACGTTTGGCCCATATCCCTCTTCCTATCTATATTCCTGTCCCAAATGTCTTATAAATGTAGATATGTAACCGGCTAAACTACCGTCTCAACTTAAGAATAAGGGGCAAGTCATTTAGAAAGGAGAAGAGGAAATACTTTTTCACACAGAGAGTTGTGAGTCTGTGGAATTCTCTGCCTCAGAGGGCGGAGCAGGCCGGTTCTCCGGATGCTTTCAAGAGATAGTTAGATCGAGCTCTTAAAGATAGCGGGGTCAGGGGATATGGGGAGAAGGCAGGAACGGGGTACTGATTGTGGATGATCTGCCATGATCATACTGAATGGCGGTGCTGGCTCGAAGGGCCGAATGGCCTAATCCTGCACCTCTGTGAAAAGGTTTATCCTGAAGTTCCTGTTAAATCTTTGCCCTCTGACCTTAAACCTATGTCCCCTGGTTATTGATTCCCCTACTCTGGGTAAACTAATCAGTGCATTTATCCCATCTATTCCCTTCATAATCTTATACACATCTATAGAATCATCCTCCTGCGCTCCAAAAATAATGTTCTAGCCCGTCCAACCTCTCTCAATAGCTCATGCCCTCGAGTCCACACAGCATCCTCGTAAATCTTCTCTGAACACTGTCCAGCTTATTAAGTAAGTAAGTAAGTTTATTGGCCAAGTATTCACATACAAGGAATTTGCCTTGGTGCTCCGCCCATAAATAACAACATGACATACAGTGACAGTTACGAATGACTCAGAAAACACTAAACATTAATAATAATAAAATTTTAATACTAAAACACCATTGATCAAGCAGGTGAACCAACAAAATACCAGATCAAAGGGAGGCTACAGATTTTCGGCTGTTCAGTAGAGCAACTACTCGTGGATAAAAAACAGTTTTTATGTCTGGCTGTGGCAGCTTTGACAGTCCGGAGTCGCCTTCCAGAGGGAAGTTATTCAAAGAGTTTGTGGCCAGGGTGAGAGGGGTCAGAGATGATCTTGCCCACTCGCTTCCTGGCACCTTTCCTATGGCAGGATGACCAAATCTGAACGCAATACTCCAAAGGCGACCTCACCAACATCTTGTACAACTAGCATAATGTCGCAATTTCTTATTCTCACCCTTCCCTTCTTTCTCCCCGCCCCATTCCCCTCCTCCCTGGCTGACTTTCCACCTGGTTCTCCCCTTCCCCTATGTCTGCATCCCTTCCACTGGCTACACAATTAGCAACTTTTTTAACCACGTTTCACTATTCTCAACTCTTTAGCTTTTTTGGGCTCACACTTCTCACACCCGTTTTTTCATCTCTGGCCTTTGTCCAACAATCTGCCTATCAAACACCCCCCCCCCCCCTTGTCTGTGTTCACCTATTACCCCATCCATGCTCTGTCCTGCCACCTCCTCTATATACCAGCTTTCTTTCTGCTCCCTGCAATCAGCCTGAAGAAGGGCCTGTGGCAAAAGGTTAACTATCAATGTTCTCCACAGATGCTGCCTGACCCGCTGAGTTACTCCAGCACTCTGTGAAACGTCACCTATCCATGTTCTCCACAGATGCTGCCTGACCCGCTGAGTTACTCCAGCACTCTGTGACTGTCTATACTCAATGCTCTGACTGATAAAGGTCAATGTACCAAAAGCCTTCTTGACCAACCTATCTATCTGTGATGCCAAATCGAGACGCATCATTCTGGTAAACCGCTGTCCCTTTCCAAACTGTCCACATTCTTCCAGTACTGGGCTACCAGAACTGCTTGCAAGATTCCATAGAAACATACGAAATAGGTGCAGGAGGAGGCCATTCGGCCCTTCGAGCCAGCACCGCCATTCATTGTGATCATGGCTGATCATCCACAATCAGTACCCTGTTCCTGCCTTCTCCCCATACCCCTTGATTCAGCTAGCCCCAAGAGCTCTGTCTAACTCTCTCTTAAATCCATCCAGTGATTTAGCCTCCACTGCCCTCTGTGGCAGGGAATTCCACAAATTCACAACTCTCTCACAGTTCACCTCCTGTGCTCCAAGAAATAGTCCTAGCCTCATCAACCTCTCCCTAGAGCTTAGACCCTCGAGCCCTGGCAATATCCACACAAATCATCTCTGTAACCTTTCCAGCTTGACAACATCTTTCCTGTAACATGGTGCCCAGAACAGAACAAAATACTCAAAATGCGGCCTCACCAACGTCTTGGAAAAGACATGCAACATGACCTCCCAACACTCAATGCCGTTGACTGATGAAGGTCAATGTTCTAAAAGCCTTTTTGACCACCCTATCTACGCGTGATGTCACTTTCAAGGAACTATGTACCTCCATTCCTCGATCCCTTTGCTCCACAACTCAAAGGGCAGAGCAGGACTGGCAGCTCAATGTTCCAGGGTACAGGTGCTTCAGGAGAGACAGGGATTAAAAGAGGAGGGGGGGTTGTATTGTTGGTTCAAGAGAATGTCTCATCAGTGTGTTCAGTGGTGACATTATGGATGGTTCTTCTAGTGAGGCTATATGGGTGGAGCTGAGGAACAAGAAAGCAATGATCACCTGGTTGGAGATATACTACAGACCCCCGAATAGTCAACAGAAATTAGAAGAACAAATGTGCCAGGAGATTGCAGGCAGCTTCAAGTCTAATAAGATTGATGTAATATGGGATGTTAACTTTCCCAATATTGACAGGGAAGTTGATAGAGCGACAGATTTAGATGCTGTGTTATTTGTCAAATGTGTTCAGGATATTTTCCTCCAGTAATATGTGGAAGGCCCTGCATGGGAAAGGGCAGCACTTGATGTCGTCTCGGGAAAGTGGGAGGAGCAAGTGGATGATATGTTCAATTGGGTTTCTGATAATTATGGATCAGTACGTGAGTGTGCGTGTGTGTGTGGATATATAAAATAAATTATGTGTGTATGTGTGTGCGTGTGTGTGTGTGTGGATTTATAAAATAAATTACGTGTGTGTGTGTGTGTGTGTATATAAAATAAATTACGTGTGTGTGTGTGTGTGTGTGTGTGCGTGTGTGTGTGTGTGTGCGTGTGCGTTTGTGTCTGTGTGTGTGGATATATAAAATAAATTATGTGTGGGTGTGTGCATGTGCGTATGCATGCGTGTGCGTGTGCGTTTGTGTGTGTGTGTGTGTGTGTGATATATAAAGTAAATTATGTGTGTGTGTGTGTGTGTGGATATATAAAGTAAATAGTAAGATTAAACGAGAACTTACCAGTATGAAGTTTGATCTTTATTTTATGAGTCGAGTTGAGGGACTACGTGAATAGAAGCCCGTACAGCCGTTGGTGCGTCAATCTTCAAAGCAGCGGAATGAATTCACAGCTAACAATGACCGAAGTACAATGGTAAGATGATAAAACTAGAACTACCAGATGAGATCTATGAGGGTGGGAGCGGAGGGCACGTAGTCCCTCAACTCGACTCCTCATAAAATAAAGATCAAACTTCAAACTGGTAAGTTCTCGTTTAATCTTACTATTTTACTTCGGAGTCACGTGAGTGACTACGTGAAGACCCGACGTTCACACTGCCTGGATTGACTCAAAAGTCGTTAACAATCAATCATGCATCAGTAATACATTTGTTAAATGAATAACAGTTTATTTACAAACAAATCATAACAAACCCCTCTAACTCAGGGGGAAAATGTAACAGTACTCAAAACAGAATCAGCAAACACCCCGAGCTTTGAAATCGGCTTGTGATAAAACCTCTGAAAAGTTAGCTCACTGGACCATCCTGCGGCCGCGAGGATATGGTCTATTGGCACGTCCATCGCCCTTGCCGCGGAAGTTGATGCCGCTGGTGGAATGAGATTTGAATTTATCAGTATCAATTCCAGCACTTGCCAGGACCTGCTTTAGCCACCTTGAAATTGTTTGCACCGACACCTTACTGTGTGTTTTTTTGTGACTAATAAAACAAAGCCGACTCTGTTCCTCTCAGAGGTTGAGTAATCTCAATGTAACGTGATAAATGTGAGACTACACAAGCGATCATCTGCGGGGTATGCTGAAAACATCATCTTACATCCTGTCATGCCTCTTCTATTATGTTTAAGCAAATCATAGACATAAAAATATAATGGCATCTGCCGACACATGCATTCTATCCAGCCGTAGCTTTTGCAACGTTTGTACACGTTGAGCTGAAACCAACGCCATAAGCATGACCACCTTAATAGTTCATTTGGCTATAGATAGGCTTGTAACCGGAGCCCACTGGCGAAGAACCATAAGAACCTCACTCACATTCCAAATCCCGGCATACCTGGGTTTAGGAGGATTAGAATTGAAAACTCCCTTCATGAATCGTGAAACTAACGGATGTGTCCCTACGGTATGTAATTCTGCATTCATAGGTAAATAAGAAGACAGAGCACTTCTGGCTGAATTGATCGCACTATAACTTAATTTTTGGTCGAAATAAAGAGTTGACAAAAACTCCAATACGTCCGTGATCCCTGCAGTGTGATATACAATATTCTGCTGTAGGCAGAATTGCTCCCACTCCCATATAGGTGATATATTGCTGCTGTGTACTATCCCTGCAGGCCGACGTGAGAACATCCACAGTCCATGAGACAGTCCTCTCCCCAGGTATGGCCTCCTTAAAATCTGCAAATTAACAGATCAATACGATCATATAAAGGATGTTGATCCCCAGTGACTGGATTTACCAGTAGATTTTTATTCTTGGGAATAAGCATGTAAGGCTCCCTAGCCATTTATAATACAACGGGAAACCATGCTTGTGTAGGCCAATCTGGCACTACCAATACCCCTGAAGCGGAGTCCTCCTTGATCTTTTGCAAACATCTGCTGATGAGACAGAATGGAGGAAAAACATACACAAACATTCCTCCCCAATGCAGCAAAAACGCATCCACTGCTATTGCCCCAAGATCTGGTTCCCATGAAACATATCTAGGTAACTGATGATTTAATCGAGATGCAAACAAGTCAATATCTGGCAATCCATACTGAACAATCATTTGGTTAAATACATCCTGATTTAACATCCATTCAATGTTGTCATTAAACTGACGTGACCTAGTATCAGCTACCGTGTTGAACCTTCCTGGCAAATAAAGTGCTGAAAGCCAGATATTTTTGTCAATACACCAGCTCCAAATCTGGTTAGCCAGTCTATCACAAGACTGTGACTTAACTCCACCCATGTGGTTTACATATGCCGTGTGGTGTTGTCAATCTGAACCTGCACATGCAGATCCCTCCTTGTAGAACAATAAGCTTTGAGCCCATACCAGGTGCCCAACAACTCTAAATAATTAATCCCTCTTAGTTGAAGAAGCGATGTCTCATCCACATTCCATCTGCCTCCACAACTAGAAGACATATCTGTTGCACCCCAACCCAGTGCACTTACATCAGTCTGTAATATCAATGACGGTGGTTCCACCAAAACCATCCTAAAACTTGTTGAAACATTTGTTATCCACCATTGTATGTCAGCAATCGCCCCAGCTGACAACTGCATAGGCCTATCAAAATGGCCCCTTTGTATTCTCAGTGCCTGTTCCTTTGATCGTTGTAATTGTTGATGATGCAGAGGACCATACTGCACAGCTGGAAATGCTGTGCCACCAACTTCCCAATTAAACCTGGCTACTTGTCTAATCGAAGGCCTTGTTTCCAACGAGATTAACACAGTCCTCAATTAACTGATTCAATTTATCCCTGGGCAAAGTTACCAACATGTGATTGGAATTAATGGTAAATCCCAGATAATCAATAATTTGGACTGGTGATAATTTAGATTTTATCTGGGTGAATCACAAATCCCATTTGTTCAAAAGTGATTTTAACAACTGAAACTGATGATTGAGTTTCAGCATGAGTCTTTCCAACAATCAGAATATCATCTAAGTAGGCCATTACCACATGCCCTGAGCTCTAAGTAACGCTAACACAGGTTTTACCAATTTAGTAAATAATCTAGGAGCTGAAGTTAATCCATTCGGCAATGCCCTGAATTGCCACAGCTGAGTCATCCAAATAAATTTCAAATATCTTCTATCATCCTCATGAATAGACACTGAGTAATATGCATCCTTTAAATCAATAGTTGCCATATAACACCCTTTGGACACTAGATGTTTGGCCGTGATAAAGGTTTCCATTTTGAAATGCCTATAACAAACAAATTTGTTCAAGCTCGATAAATCCAAAATAATTCTACACCCCCCTGTCTTTTTAGATCTGGGAAATATATTTGACACAAATTGTCGACTTTGATAGACAGAAGGCTCAATTACCCCTTTCTTATGTAACGACTGAATCTCTGCTTGAATAAGCACATTTTCTTCATCTGAAAAACTAAGTTTACGACTAGGAAAATGTTGAATAGGTAGACTGTCTTTAGAGTAAAATTCAATTTTCACCCCTTCAATACTACTAAGTATGAACAAATCTGATGTCAACTGTTGCCATTGTTTGAGAAACAATTTTAACCTTCCCCCAATTTGAACAGGAACATCAATTAATTCATCGTCTGTTGATGTTTTCCCTACCTGCATCTTTCTTGTGGACCTTGTTGTCCTCGACCTCTTGTGGAGAAAGGCACTTCCCCTTCATGCTGGCAGCCTGCCAGTTCCGATATTGAAGGACCTGAACGGCTCGTTCCTTCTCCTGCATCCACATTAGTTCCTTTCCAATACGGAGAAAACCTTTTGCCTTGCTTACCAGCCGGCTTAATGAGCGCCATAGTTTTAACATCTTCATGACACTCTTTGACCCTTTTCGCAAGGTTACCGCCAAAACAACAGATTTTGCGGTGGTACACTGGTTGGTTTACACAAACTTGCCAAATTCGGATTAAGCACTGGCCTAATAGCGGCCCTCCTGATGTTATTGAGTTCAAAAAAAATGCATTACAAGGAATCCCAGTCCGTCCTGGTGTGCTTCAACCACATATTGCTTGGATCAATAACTTTCACCACAGCTGTAATTCCTGCTGCCAACAGTTTAAGCACTTTTTGGAACTTCATCTCCTGGGCCCTAGCAGGCATACCCATCTGTGACCAAATTTGGTGATTAACCACCGGTACCCTCAGGAGATCACAATTAACAGGAGCTTTATAGTTTTTTTGCTGCTTCTTCCATAGCTAGCTCCTGTAACTGGTGGGAGAGCATATACTGAATGGCTTCAGCCAATTCTATATCAATCGCCTTTCCTGCCTCTCTACGCTCAGCAAACTTCCCAGCAATGTTCGGAATTATCTCCAACCGAACTCCTTTACTGCTCTCCCCCAGCATAGAATCAGCGTCAGCAAACTGCACTGATGCAACATCCTCCTCACAGGCAGGATAGTTCTGCAGCCCTGAAATAGGTGCTGCTAGCACAAGCTCTCCATCAGCCTGGCTTGGGCACCACTCCTCCTCACGGAGCTGGTCCCTGTCGAGCATTCTTTTGCAATAAAATCTCGACTTTGGAGAGCAGTGAGCAAAACGGACGTCTCCTATGGAGGGTATAACCTCCAGGCCCGACTCATCTACGGGCCACAGAGACTTGCCAGTGGCCTTCCGCCCTACTGACAAGCCTTCACTGCCCCCCGGCAGTGGGTCCGCAACCACTGGCTGTGTAGCCAGCACCGGACCAGGTGTACCAGACGGGCCTCCATCCACAACACTCTCCTGGTCACTCTCCTTTCTACCCCCGGAGCGCCTCGCCGACACCTTCTTCACTTTCTGCAACATTCTCTAAGAACTCCCAACCGTCGCAGAAAATGACCTGTAGTAAAATTTTTAAAACCTTACCTCCGTTTTTAAACTTACCGGTCGGAGGAGCGCTGCTGCTCCAACCGCCCGACTGCACCAGAGTCTGACGTCATGACGCATCAACGGCTGTACGGGCTTCTATTCACGTAGTCACTCACGTGACTCCGAAGTAAAATTATGTGTGTGTGTGTGAGTATGCGTGTGGATATTCAATGCAATTCAATTCAATCTTTAATTGTCATTGTGCAGTGTACAATACAGAGACAACGAAATGCAGTTGGTATCTCCGAAGGGCGAACTTATGAATAAACAAGTATTGCGCAGATATATAAAATAAATTTTGTGTGTGAGTGTGTGTGGATATATAAAGTAAATTATGTATGTGTTTATAGATTCTGTCGTGCTGCTGCAAGTATCACACCACGGTGGAGCAGCGGTAGAGTTGCAGTCTTACAGCGCCTACGGCGCCAGAGACCCAGGTTTGATCCCGACTACGGGTGCTGTCTGTACGGAGTTTGTACGTTCTCCCCGTGATCTGCATGGGTTTTCTTTGAGATCTGTATTTTCCTCCCACTTTCCAAAGATGTGCAGGTTTGTAGGTTAATTGGCTTGGTATAAATAGTATGTGGATAGTGTTAGTGTGTGGGGATGGCTGGTCGGTGCGGACTCGGTGGGTCAAATCTAAAGTAAGAATTTCATTGTTCTGTCTCGGACATATGACAATAAAATGCTCGACTTGACTCTTGACGAGTTCCCAGCGTCTTTCCCGCTGCCCTTCTTGAATAGGGGCACAATATTTGCCACCCCCTAAACTTCCACATCTCACCTTCATTTAATGTCGACTCTTCAATTTCTGCCCTGCAATTTCCTCTCTAGCTTTCCACTTCCTCTCTTGTTTTTTAACCAGCTGCAAAGTTGAAATATTCCTACCCCAATGCAGGTTCCATGATGCAGGCAGCGTTCAGGTATGGGCATTTACATTTCCGATCTTCGGTGTCATGAAACATTCCGAGATTGTGTCCGAGCTCGTGGGAAAACGTTGCAGTTACTGACAGAAAGTTCCAAGTACTGTCCTGGGAGGAGGCAGAATCGATATCTTTAGTACAATCCAACATTGCATTCTCATAGACTTATTAGCACCTACAAGAACTCTGCATAAAATAGTAAGCAGTCAAGAATGGTTTTCAAGAATTGCAGTGGGATCTTGATCGGGCTGGACAAATGGACAGAGGACCAGCAAATGGAGTTTAACTCAGATGTGGAAGATGTTGCAATTTGGGAAGGTGAACTGGGGCAGGACCTTGATAGTGGGAGGGTCATTGAGAATGTTTTGGACCAGAGAGATCTAGGAATACAGATACATAGTTCCGTGAAAGTGGTATCTCAGTTAGATAGGGTGGTGTGAAGGCCTTTGGAATGTTAGACTTCATCAGTCGGGCAATTGAATATAAACGTTGGGATGTTATGGTTAGTTATACAAAATGTCGGATGTAGATCAGTCGCTATTGTTGACTTGTTGCATATCTGGATTTGCTATTACCGATCTGATCCATGGTCCATGCTGGGTTTCCACAATGCCATCTTGCGGTATGCATTAGCTAAGAGTCAGTTTGATCTACGATGCAGTACCTGACAAACGCTAATGCTATGGTCTCAACATGTATTTTTTAATAAAATACTTTATAAGAAGTTAATAGAATGAGTGTCATCACACTTCTTTACATGGTGTCAGAAGTTGGCTGGCACACACACACATACACACACTTCTTTACATGGTTTCAGAAGTTAGCTGGCACTCAGTCGTTTAACTTCTTATAAATAACCTCAATCGAATGGATTGGCTGAGCGTGCAGTCCGCAGTGCAAGACAGGTCCTAGAGAGGTCCAGCAGAGCCTGGTCTGACATATTTATGGATCTCCTCAATAATCTGCGCGATTCCACACTCGGTTCCCTGGCTCAACGGCTGATGTCCAGACAGACCTGCACTACTCTTCCCGTCGCGAAACAATTACTTCAACCACACGTCCATGAGCCTCAGGTTATTCAGGCACAACTGCACCATAAAGGTTTCAGAAGGAACTGCAGATGCTGGAAAATGGAAGGTAGACAAAAGTGCTGGAGAAACTCAGCGGGTGCAGCAGCATCTATGGAGCAAAGGAAATAGGCAACGTTTCGGGCCAAAACCCTTCATCAGACTGATGTGGGGTGGGGTGGCGGGGGGTGGTGGGGACGTGGGGCGGGAAGAAGAAAGGAGGAGGAGGATCTAGAGGGCTGAGGGAGAGATGAGAAGGGGAGGAGACAATAAGGGCTAACGGAAATTGGAGAAGTCAATGTTCAGGTCGCTGGGGTGTAAACTGCCCAAGTGAAATTTGAGGTGCTGCTCCTCCAATTTCCGGTGGTGCTCACTCTGGCCATGGAGGAGGCCCAGGACAGAAAGGTCAGATTCGGAATGGGAGGGGGAGTTGAAGTGCTGAGCCACCAGGAGATCAAGTTGGTTAATGCGGATCATGCAGAGGTGTTCGGCAAAACGATCGCCAAGCCTACGCTTGGTCTCACCGATGTAGATCAGCTGACATCTAGAGCAGTGGATGCATTAGATGAGGTTGGAGGAGGTGCAGGTGAACCTCTTTCACACCTGGAATGACTGCTTGGGTCCTTGAATGGAGTCGAGGGGGGAGGTAAAGCGACAAGTGTAGCATCTCTTGCGGTTGCAAGGGAAAGTATCTGGGAAGGGGGTGGTGCGGGAGGGAAGGGAAGAATTGACCAGGGAGTTACGGAGGGAGCAAAGGGCCTGTTCGTGTGCTGCGTGCCCTGGCTACGCTGGGCTCAGATGTCGTTGAACTTTCACACTGCTGCGAGTGAGCGGCTGATCCAGTTGCCATCAATCCCACTGGTTAGCACCAGCACTGGTGGTGTGAGTGGTCTCAGTTGACCAAGTTGGCCAGCCCCCGGGACGGGAAAGCAACTCACCAGGTTGACGCCTCCAGATGCCTTTTTCATAGAACCTATGCCGCCCAAAATGATGCCTGCCCAGCAAATCCTTCAATAAAATAGCCCCCTCTGTATAAAGAGAAATCAAAGTTCAGCCAGAACACGAGACAGTTTAAAAAGGGCAGTCTCACAAGTTGGCTACTTGGCTAATTAACAGCTGGCAGATAAAAGGAAAGTATGGCCTAAGTGAATCAGTGAGTGACTACAATCACAGTACTAGTGGCCAAGGCAGCAAGTGGGATTAGGTAGGTGGGGATGGTTGGGTAAGCATGGGCAAGTTGGGCCGAAGGCCTATATACATCATTGTATGACAATGACTTGGCTGTATGGAATCAGAACGGCCTTATTCTTTAGAAGAGGGATGTGATGGGAATGATACTTATTCTGTTGACAATAGACATAGGTGCAGGAAGTAGGCACAGTCGGGCCCTTTAAGCCAGCACACATTCAATGTGATAATTGCTGATTCATCCCCTATCAGTGCCCGTTCCTGCCTTCTCCCTATCCCTGTGGACGCCGCTGCTATCTTTAAGAGCCCTCTCTAGCTCTCTCTGAAAGCATCAGAGAACCTGCCTCACCATCCTCGAGGCAGATAATTCCACAGTCTTAACAACTCTCTGTGTGAAAAAGTGTTTCCTCGTCTCGTTCTAAATGGCTTTACCCCTTATTCTTAAACTGTAGCCCTGGTTCTGCCCCCCCACTACTCACATGGGAACAAGTTTCCTGCCATCTAGCGTGTCCAATCCATTATATAAAAAAAAAAAAAAAAAAACCCCAAAATCTTATATGTTTCAATAAGTTTCCCCTCTCATCCTTCTAAACTCCGGAGTGTACAGCCCAGCCGCTCCATTCTCTCAGGCATATGACGAATTCCCGCATCCCGTGGGAATTGAACCCTGTTAACTATGCTGCACTCCTCAATAACAAGAATGTCCTTCCTCAAAATATGGAGATCAAACTGCACACCAAATACTCCAGGTGTGGTCTCACCAGGGCCTGTACAACTGCAGAAAGGAGCCGCTTTGGCTCTATATCGCTCTTCTTGTTTAAAAGGCCAAACATGCCATACGCTTTTTCACTGCTCTGCACAGCATCTCTTGCTCAGAGAGATAGGGAATTGAGAACCAGAGGACATAGGTTTAAGGTGAAGATGATTCTGATCTTGTGCTGTGGTGCTCCATGTTTCTATGTTCGGTGTGTGTCTCCAACCTCTAGAGATGCACATAGAAAAGCATTCGATTGGGTTTCATCACAGCTTGGTTGGAACCTTCACACTAGACTCAAGGAATTATCCAGATCAAAGCACACAGGACCTAGATGTTAGAAGTCCCTGTGCCAGTAGGCTGGGAGCATTCACGACATTCAATGATTGCTGAAGTGGTCGACGCATCATCATCGGGGGGGGGGGGGGGGGGGGGGGGGGGGGGGGGGGGGGGGGGGGGGGGGTGGGGGGGGGGGGGGGGGGGGGGGGGGGGGGGGGGGGTTAACGTAATAACCTAAACAAGACCTTTATGATCCATTTCCCTCTTCTACCCTCCGTTATCAGATTAAATGAACAGTCTTCTTTCGAATAGCTATGGTGTTGCCCAACTCCATTATTTACAAGGATGTTGCTGGGACTAGGTTCTGGGCTAACAGGAGAGGTTTGCAGGCTAGGATATTCTTTTGTAACGCAGAAGGCTGGGGGGTGATCTTAATTAGAGGTATATAAAATAATGAGCGAAATAGATAAGGATGAATGCACAGACCTTTTACCCAGAGTAGGGGAATCACGATTGGACAGGTTTAGTGGGATATAAACCAAATGCAGGCAGGTGGGACTAGTGTAGATGGGAAAATGTTGGTGAGCATGGAGGAGTAGGACATAAGGGTGTGACGTGTGCCGGTGCTCGGTGTGTCTATGATGGAGCAGGGGGGGCGGGTGATCGGGGCTGGTGTTGGGGGACACTCACAAGATGAGCTGAGCGTTGTCGTTGTGGAGTTGTCGTAGTAAGACTCTCTCCTCCAATTTAGGAAACGTGAGTTTCTGGTCATAGGCCCACACCCACACCCTGACACCCACCCACACCCACTCACACCCACACACGACCCACCCACATCCCACACCCACACCCACACACCACACCCACCCACACACCCAACCCACACAACCACCTCACAATCCCACCCACACCCACACCCCACCCACACCCACCACACCCACATCACCACTCACTTAACCCCACCGACACACCTACACACACACACCCACACCCTCACACCCTCACACCCACACCCACACACCCACACCCACACACACACCCTCACTACCCCCACCCCACACACCCACACCCACACAACGCCACTCACACCCACCCCCCACACACCACACACCTCCAACCCACACCACACCCACACACCCACACCACACTCACACACACCCACACACCAACACAACCCACACACCCACACACCCACAACAACCACCCACTCACACCCACTCACACCCACACACACACACACACACCCACACCCACACCCCACCCACACCCACACACCACACACCCACCTACACCCACACCCACACCCACACACACCCACACCTACACCCCACACCCACATCACCACACACCCACACCCACACACCCACACACCCCAACACCCACTCACCACCCACCACCCTCACCCACACACCCACTCACACCCACACCCACACCCACACCCACACACCCACGTCTACAACTCCACCCCCACACCCACACCCACATCCACACCCACACACACACACCCACACCCACACCCACAACACCCCACACCCACACCCACACCCACACTACGCCCACACACCCACACAGCACACACCCACACCCACACACCCACACCCACACAACCACACCCACACACCCACTCACAACACCCACACACCCACTCACCCACTCACACACACACCCCACCCACACCCACACCCCACACCCTCTACACACACCCACTCACACCCACACCCACACCCCCACCCCACTCACACCCACACACTCGCACTGACTATCTCACAACCCACACCCACACCACTCACACCCACACCCACACCCACAACACCCCACAACCACACCCACCCACACACCCACCCACACACTCCACACCCACACCACACACCCCACTCAACATAAACTCCCACACACTCGCACTGACACTCACAGAACCCACATTCACACAACCACACACACACACACCACACACACACACACACAACCACACTCCACACACACCCTCACAATCACACTCGCACACAAACACCCACACCCACATTCACACACTCAACACCCACACCCACTCACAGGTTACACTCACACCCACACTCACACCGACTCATCACACCCACACCCACCCCCCACATTCACACTCACACTCACCCCACACTCACTACCCAAACTCAACACGTCACCACCCACACCAGTCACACCCCAACTCACACCCCACACACAAACACACTCTCACCCAAACTCACTCACAACCACACTCACACACACCCACACTCACCAACAACACTCACACCCCCACTCCACATCCACACCCACACCCAAACCCCCCAGTCACACACATGCACATCCATACCGCCACTCACACCCACACCTAACTCACACCCACACCTAAACTTCACACCCACACCCAAACTTACACCCAAACTTCACAACCACACCACCCACACCACACCCACGAATACTACGCACACCCCCGCTCACACATGATGGGATCAGGGTGGGTGAGTCGGGCTGGTGTAACTATGATAGGGAGCAGTGGGGTGAGTCGGGCTGGGTGTGACTATGATGGGAGCAGGTGGGGGAGAGTCGGTGCTGGTGTGACTATGATGGTAGCAAGGGTGGGGGTGAGTCGGGGCTGGTGTGACTATGATGGAGCAGGGTGGGGTGGAGTTCGGGGCTGGGTGGTGACTAAAGATGGGAGCAGGGTGGTGAGAGTCGGGCTGGGTGTGACATATGGGAGCAGGGTGGGTGTGAGTCGGGGCTGGGTGTGACACTCACAAGATGACTGAGCTTGTCCGTTGTGAGTTTCGTAGTAAGACCTTCTCTCTCCAATTTAGGAAACGAGCCAGCGTTTCATAGACTCGTGCTCCACCTTAGATCTGGTCATAAGGTCCACATCACCTTCGGCCCCAACCAGAGCGATGCGGATTTTAAGGATGTTCTTTGTACTGTGGGGACAGGAGGGGTTGTGGGTTAGGGACTGGTTGTTGATTTACCTGAGCTCCAAAACACATTCTTCAACAAAGCAGCGAGGGAAGCAGCAACATGGACAAGGCCCTCCGCTCCTCCACAACCCTCAATCCCCTGACACCTCTCACACTCACACCCCACCCACTCACCCACACCCACACCCACACCCACACCCACACACCCACTCAAACCCAACTCACACCCACACCCACTCACCCACACCCGCACACCCACTCACACCCACCTCCACACCTACTCACATCACACCACCACTCACCCACACCACAACCCACACACCACTCACACCCACCCGCCACCCACACCCACACCCACACCCACTCACACCACACTCACACACCCACACCCCACACCACACCCACAACCCCCCACACCCACTACACACCCACCCACAACCCCACACCCACCACTACACCCACCCACTCACCCACACCCACACCCACATCCACCACACCACACACCCACTCACCCACCCACTCACACCACACCCACACCCACACACCCACACACCCACCTCACACCCACTCACTACCCACTCACACCCACTCACATCCACACCCCACATCACCCACCCCACACCCGCACACGCCACTCACACCCACTCACACCTACTCACATCCACACCCACTCACCCACACCCACAACCACACCCAACACCACACCCACACCCACACCACACACCCACACACACACAACCCACACCCACAACCCACACCCCAAAAAAAAACCCCACACAAAACCACACACCCCACACACACCCACTCACGACCCACGCCACACCCACACCCAACACATACCCCACTCACACCCACTCACACCCACCCACACCCCACACCCTGACACCCCTCCACCCACTACACACCCACTCACACCCACACCACACCCACTAACCCACGACCCACAAACCCACCCCACACACCCACCCACAACGCCACTCACTCCCACACCACAACCCACGACCCACACCCACCCCACACCCACAACCCACACACCCACACCCACTCACCCACCCAACCCACACACCACACACACACACTAAAACAACACACCCACAACCCACACAATACAAAAACCACTCACTAAACCCACACCCACACACCCACATACCCACACCCACACAACACACACACAACACACACCCCCACCCCCACACCCCACACACCACTCACACCCACATACCCACACCCACACACCCACCCACTATTAACACATAACACCACCCACACCCACACCCACACACCCAAAACCCACAACACCCACCCACACTCACCCACACACCGCACACCCCACACAGCCCACAACACACCTCACCAAACCCACGACACACATCTACCCACACAACAACACACACACCCACACACACACACCCACTCACAAACCCCACACACCCACACACACACACAACCAACCCCACCCCCACCCCACACTCCCACACCCACACTCCCACTCACAAACCCACACCCACACCCACACACCCACACACCACACCCCACCCCACACTCACAGCCCACTAACACCCACCCCACACCCACACAAACCCACACACCCACACCCTCACCCACCCCACACCCACAACACACACCACACACACACACAAAAACACACCCTACCCCTACCCCCACACCCAACCCACACCACCACACACACACACACTCACACACACCGCACCCCACCCCCACACCCACACCCACACCCACCCCCACCCCACACCCACACCCCACAACACCACAAACCACTACCACCCCCACCCCCACAAACCACCCCCACCCACACCCACAGCCCACACACCCACACCCACACCCACAACCCACACCCAACACCACACCCACACAAACACCCACACCCACACACCCCTACACACACCACTCACACCCAGACCCACGCCCACACCCACACCCACACACCCACTCACACCACACCCACACCCACACCCACACACCACACCCACACCCACACCCCACACACCCAACTCACACCCACACCCACAACACACACACCCCCCCCCACCCCACAACCCACACATCCCCACCCACAAACACCACTCACACCCACCCCCACACACACACACACACACACAACACACACCCCACACTCCTCACCCACACACCCACTCACACCCACACCCACACACACACACACATAACAAAAACCCACCCCCACCCCCACACCCACACCCGACACACACACCAACCATCCACCCCCAACCCCCCACACCCACACCCACTCACCCACTCACACCCACACCCACACCCACACACACCACACACCCACACCCCCAACCCACACCCACACCCACACCCACCCACAACCCACACACCCACACCACAAACCCACACACCCACACACCCACTCACACCCAGACCCACACCACACACCCACTCACACCCACACCCACAACCACACCCACGACCCACACCCACACCCACGACCCACAACACCCACTACCCACTACCCCACACCCACACCCACACACTCACACCCACACCCACAACCACAACCCCACACACCCACGACCCCACACCCACACACCCACACCCGACACCCACACCCACACCCACGACCCAACACACCCACACCCACACCCCCACACCCACTCACACCCACACACCCACACCCACACCCACACACCACACACCCACACCAACCGCACACACCCACTCACACCCACACCCACATACCCACACACCCACTCACGACCCACACACAACACACCCATACAACATCCACCCACACCCCCACACCGCAACACACCCACCCACACCACACCCACACCCACACCCACACGACCCACACCCACACCCACACCCACACACCCACACCCACACCCACACCCAAACACCCACACCCAACACCCACACACCCACTCACACAACACCCACACCCACACCCACACCCACACCACTACCTCCACACGCCACTCACCCTACTCACACCCACACCCACACCCACACACCCACACACCCACACTCACACCACACCCACCCACACAACCCACACCCACCCCACACACCCCACTTCCCACACCCCCACACCCACACCCACACCCACCCACACACTCGCACATGACACTCACACCCACACCCACACCCACCACACCCTCACCCAGCACACACACACACACACCCACACAAGACCACCCACACACCCACACCCACACCCACACCCACTCACACCCACACACTCGCACTGACAGCTCACACCCACTTCACACACACACAGCACACACAAAAACACACACACCGAAAATAACCCCACACACACAACCACACCCACAAACTACACACAACCAGCAATCACACTCCCTTCAACTCGCACCCACACAAACGCACCACACCCACATTCACACACTCACACACCAAACCCACTCAACAGTTACACTCCACCCACACTCCACACCGACTCTCACAACCACACCCCACCCCCCACATTCACACTCACAACTCACACCCAACAACTCACACCCAAAACTCACACTCACAAACCCACAACCAGTCACAACCTCCATCTCACAACCCACACACACACTCTCACCCAAACTCACTCACAACCACACTCACAAACAAACACACCCACACTCACACACATCACCCACACTCACAACAAACACCACACCCCCAACTCAACATCCCACACCCACACCCACACCCCCCTTCACACACATGCACATCCATACCCCACTCACACCCACACCTAAACTCACACCCACACCCAAACTTACACCCAAACTCCACATCCCACACCCACACTCACACCCTACACGCCACCCCCGCTCACAACCTCACATCCACTCTTCACACTCACACCCACAGTCACACCCACACTCAGACCCACAATCACACCCGCAACGCATACTCATATTCACCATCCCACACTCAAACACCACCAACTCATACTGACACTACACACTCACACCCACACTTATACCCATGCCCAATCACACTCACAACCCACTCACACCCACACTCCCAGCAACCCACACCTCGCACCCCACACCACACTTACAGCCCCATGCCCCATGCCCACGCCACACCCACACCCACACTCACACTCACACCCACACATAACAAACACTAATACAAACAAACACTAACACACACTAACATGCACAACTCACGACATATGCACAAACCAGGCACACATGCCACACACAGGCGTGCTGCACACACCAACACAAATATAAGCAACACTTACCCAGAAAAGGGCAAACCAGGTCCACACAAAGGCTACACACACCAACATGCACATACATACCCAAGGTTCACATATTAACACACATATCAACACACACCTGGTGGCGGCACATACCACACACACACACGTACACACAACACATGTGCACGCACACATCATGCACGGAAGCACCATACAATAAGCAATACACTCAAATACAAACAAACGATAAACAATAAACACCAGATACTCACACATGCTACCACACAACATTACATGCCCATACACGTGCACACATACCACATGTGTTTGCACACATATATACACACAGCAGATGCTCAAACACACGCTCACACTCACACTCACCAGGGTCGCAGTGTTAGCGATATTTGAGCAGCCGGTTCAACCACATTTCTGTTTATTTTCGCCATACATTCTGTAACTACAAAGGAAGCAAGGATGGATCCGTGAGCAGAAAATGCCTCTGTGGCCCACCACCACCACCCCCCTCCAAACCCCCCCCCCCAAACACTCCCTGGCCACCACTACTCCCACCACCACCCCCACCACTCCCCCCCCCACCCCCACCACCATCCCACCACCCTCACCCCCACCCCCATCCCCATCCACCCTCAACCCTCGCCCCCACCCTAATACACCTCCCACCACTCCCACTGCTCCCACCCACCCCCACCACTACCCCCACACCCACCCACTTACTTCCTCACACCGCCCACCACCCTCACACCCTCGCCGCACCCACCCCACCACTCCCACCACCCCCACCCACCACCCCCAACACCCCCCACCACCCACCACTCACCCATAACACCCCCAACACTCCACCACCATCCCCATCCCCACACACTCCAGCCCCACCACCGTCCACTATCCCCCCACCCCCACCACCCCTCACCCTCAGCCCGCCCACCAACCCCACCACCTTTCCACCCCCACCCCATCCCCCACCACCTCTCAGACACCTCACCCCCCCCCTCCCACCCCCACCACTCGCACACCCCCCACCACCCCCAACCACCCACACACCCTAACATCCCCCAACACTTCCCAACACTGCCCCCATCCGCCCCAACCCCACCACCACCACCACACCCCCACCCCACCCCCACCAACCCCACCCCACCCTCACGCACATGCGGTGTCACACCTCAGTTTACAGGCAGAAAGTAGAATTTGGACCACCAGGAGTAGAGTAGGCAAAAGAGTTGCAGGTATCCCCTGCGGGCCATATCCCCCCCCCCTGTGCATCAGCCCGGGACAGCCATCAGACATGGCAGTTCACTTCACCAATGGCAAGCGCAAGTGATGCTGCGGGAAGTCCCATAATAACATGGTGGACCAACACTATACAATACTCTAAAGTATTGTTTCTCCAACGTGGAGACATGGCGGACCAAATCACCTACCTCAGCGTTGTCTGCAACCAGTACTAATTCGATGTAACGTGCCTCCGCAAACACATCCCACTTCACCTGAAATAAGGTCAAATCCTGATAGTTGATGTTCAGTACTGCAACATCTGGCCGGACGCCCCAATTGTGCTTTCAAAGATACACGAGGCTCTGTACATGTTGTGTATTCAACAGTTGGTTGGCAGCAACAGCCCAGATGAGGAACATGAGGACTGAACCAAGAGGCACCGCAGGAGCCATCAGAATGAATTGTGCATAGGAGCGCCTGAGAACCACAGAGACTTTGAGGCAGACTCATTGGTTAGAGTCATACAGCTTGGAAACAGACCCTTTCACCGACATGCCCACGCCGACCAACATCCCCACTACACTAGTCCCACCTGCCCCCCCCTTATGGCCCATATCCCTCTTGAACCAGTCCTACGGTGAAACCTGTTAAATGTCTCCTTAACATTAGGAGTCGCAAGCTGTCTACGATGCCCTACCCAGCCCAGCACGTCTGGGGCAAGAACGAGACACCTTCCCTGCCCACTTTGCTCTGGAAGAGGATCATTAGAACCATCCCTCAGCACTGGCCCAAAGTGCCATGGGAAGGTCACTAACGGTGGTGCCATGGCCAGGTGCCTCAGGAGTTGCTGAGAGCATAGCACTGCCATCAGTAACAGCCAACCCCTACCACACCCCAAAGAAATCAATTCACTTCTGACCAAAGCAGAGAGAAGCCTCGACCACAAAACCAAAAACAAGGACGGGCCTCCTCTACACAGCCACTTTTAATGGCAGTCGATCTGGGCAAAGAGCTGACATTTCCACAGCACATCACAAGCAACATCACTCCGGACCAGACATGATCATCACCTCCGAAGTGACAAAACAGCTGATCATTCTGGAACTGACAGTGCCCTGGGAAGAGCGTATTGAAGAGGCCCCCCCCTAAAAATGAGAGGAAACGCGCAAAGTACCAGGAACTGGTGGAGGTGTGCCAGGAGAGAGGCTGGAAGACATGCTATGAGCCCATAGAGTGGGACTGTAGAGGCTTTGCAGGATGCTCACTCTGCAAAGTCCTCAACCCAGTTGGGCATTACGGGGCTGGCAAAGAAGAGGGCCGTTCAATCCGCAGGCGAAGCCGCAGAGAAAGCCACCAGGTGGCTTTGGATTAAGAGGGCTGGTCGGTGGGCGGTGGTTTGCTGCTGGGACGCAAGTCGGGCCTGATCAACCCCGGCTGGGGTACCCCGCCTGGGCGAGGGCGTCCTGATGTTGTGAGACCCGAAACACCCAAACATGTTGCCCCCAGGTCAGAACATCACTGAGGATGCGTCCCAGCGCATCTAGAAGATGTATCTTTCACACAATAGTACCTGCCTCAACTACCGCCACTGACAGCTCGTTCCATATACCTACCACCCTTTGAGTAAAAACCTTACCTCAGTTCCTATTAAATCTCCCCCCCCCCCCCCCCTCCCCCCCCCCCCCCCCCTACTCCTTTCACCTTAGACCTATGTCCTCTGCTTCTTGACTTCCCTACTCTGCCAAGAGACTCTGTGCATCTACCCAATCTATTCCTCTCATGATCTTGAACACTACTATAAGTTCACCCCTCATTCACCTACGCTACAAGGGATAGACACCTAGCCTGCCCCAACCTCTCCCTATAACTCAGGCCCTCGAATCCTGGCAACATCCTCGTAAATCTTCTCTGCACTCTTTCAAGCTTGACAATAACACGGTGTCCAAAACAGAACACAATACTCTAAATGTGACCTCATTAATGTCTTGTACAACTGTATACACACAACCCCCCCCCCAACGTATACACTCAATACCTCGACTGATGGAGACCAATGTGCTGAAAGCAGCTTTGACCGCCCTATTCACAGTGTAGGTCCTGTCCACGTTAGACATCACAAACTGATCCACCTCTTATTTTACTGTATTAATTTCCATGTCTTGGTCATTAGTCATTTGTCTTTGGTTGTTGAAAGAATGGGCTGCCAACTGGATCCAAAAATTGGCTCAGTATTCGGAGGCAGGGATAGATTTTTTTGGATGTTTGCCCACCATGTCCATGCCAATCATGTTGGCATTCTGGCCGGTAGGCTGGCATCTGCCCACATGTCCTGCCTGTCACTTTTACTTTTCACCCTTGTTCTGGTTTATTATATTGGTTACAGATACTGTGTTTTACATATTCTACTGTGTGCTGTAGGGATTACATTGTTTCTGTCTGGGACATATAACAATAAAACACTCTTGCCTCTTCTCAGTAATGGCCACAATATCATAGTATCCAGGCACTGATCCTGGCTCTAAATTCATCCACTAAACCCACGATACTCCGTTGCACCGAAATAAACCACATTTCAGCTCATCAGTCATCATGTCCACGAAACTGTCGCTTTCCAACATACTTTATCATCGCCTCTATGTCCTCATCAGCTCATTTAGGTCCCTAGCCTTCTGTACATTTTTATTCATATTGTGAATGTCCCAGACATTGTTGCCCAGTTGGCTCCCAGACATTGAACCTCCCTCCTGCACCATCTCAGCCATGCTCCACATTGCCACCAGAGAAAACAAAAGCAAAAAATCCAACACATAAGTGCAAGAGTGCAACGATTCTAGTGCACACACAGAATCCCCTCAGGCAGTTCACAAGGAATCGCCATGTTCCCAGCACAATCTTGTACCTTCCAAGTTTCATAGTTCTTAAAAATATTGTCGTATCTTGGCCTCAAAGGCCTGTTGTTAGATGTTCTCTGCTCCCACTCCTTGCTGCTGTAGGCCATGTCCGATGCATGTGCCTGCCTGAGGGCCTCTAGTGGGGGTTTTTTTTTTATTTTTTTTTTTATTTGTGGGGGTGGGGTCTGATCCAGGCAATCCCCCAGCTCCTGTAGTGTGTGCAGAGGACCACTCCACCAACACGTCACGCCATCCAGCGGCCCACTGCAACTACCGTTCCACCTCCGTTCACCCTCCCATGTGGTCACTTTGAGCAGAAGGCCAACAGGGAGATGACATCCATCCCATCAGACTTGTCTGTCATTTCCCAGGGTTAGGTGGGACTTCCTGACGGTAAACCCATGGAAACAAACTGGCTGGACAGGGTCCCTTGCCACGTCCCTCATCAGAAACTGCGCGACCAGCAAGCTGCGAGTATTTCACGGACATCTATGTCGGACACTAGACTCTGCTTTGAGGTGCCCATTTGCTTCAAGAAGACCACTATTATCCCAGTGCCAAAGAAAGGAAGACCTCATGCCTGAATGACTACCGTCCAGTGGCCTTGACATCCACCATCATGAACTGCTTCCAGAGGCTAGTTATGGAAGACCTTAAATCCATTCTCCCCAGCGGACTTGACCCACTGCAGTTCTACCTCCACAACGGGTCCACAGTTGATGCCATGTCCCTGGCCCTGCACTCATCCCTGGAAAAACCGGATAAGAGAGACTCCTATTCATAGACTACAGCTCTGCCTTTAACACCATTATACCATCCAAGCTCATCAGCAAACCAGCTGGGCTTGGAGTCAGCACTCATCTCTATAACTGGATCCTCAACTTCCTGGCGAATAGACCCCAGTCAGTGAGGATAGGGGGACAAATTCCATCCTCTACGATGATCCTCAACACTGGTGCTCCGCAAGGCTGCGTTCTCAGCCCCCTTCTTTACTCCTTGTACACCCACCGCTGTGTAGCCATGTACACATCTAATTCAATTTACAAATTCACAGACGACACCACCATTGTGGGCCGGATATCAAACAATGATGAGACAGAGTACAGGAAGGAGATCGAGAACCTCGAGTCTGGGTGTCGAGACAACAACCTTTCTCTCAATGTCTGCAAGATAAAGGAGATAGACATCAGACAATAGACAATAGGTGCAGGAGGAGGTCATACGGCCCATCAAGCCAGCACCACCATTCAATGTGATCACGGCTGATCATCCACAATCAGTACCCCGTTCCTGCCTTCTCCCCATATTCCTGACTCCTCTATCTTTAAAAACCCAATCTAGCTCTCTCTTGAAAGTACCCAGATAACCGGCTTCCACCGCCCTCTGAGGCAGAGAATTCCACAAACTCACAATTCTCTGTGTGAAAAAGTGTTTCTTCATCTCCGTTTTATTTTTAAACTGTGACCCCTGGTTCTGGACGCCCCCAACATCGGGAACATGTTTCCTGCCTCTAGCATGTCCAATCCCTTAATAATCTTATATGAGAGGCATTGGTGGCTTTCCTTGGCCATTGCTTCAATATGGCTGGTCCAGGACAAGTTGCTGGTGATGTTTACTCTTAGGAACTTGAAGCTTTCAACCATCTCTACTGTATACTGGGGTATGTGTACTGCTTCACTTCCTGAAGTCCATTACTAACTTAACAAGAGGAGTTGAGTATAGGAGCTAAGAGGTCCGTCTGCAGATGTACATCTAGTGAGACCACATCTGAAGTATTATGTGTAGTTTTGATCTCCAAATTTGAGAAAGGACATTCTTACTATTGAGGGAATACAGCGTAGGTTAACAAGGTTAATTCCCGGGATAGCGGGACTGTAATATGCTGAGAGAATGGAGCGGCTGGGCTTGTATACTTTGGAGTTTAAAAGGATGAGAGGGGATCCTATTGAAACATATAAGATTATTAAGGGATTGGACATGCTAGAGGCAGGAAACATGTTCCCGATGTTGGGGGCGTCCAGAACCAAGGGTCACAGTTTAAAAATAAAATCGGAGATGAAAGAAACACTTTTCACAAAAAAATCAAGAGAATTGTGAGTTTGTGGAATTCTCTGCCTCAGAGGGCGGTGGAAGCCGGTTATCTGGGTACTTTCAAGAGAGAGCTAGATTGGGTTTTTAAAGATAGAGGAGTCAGGAATATGGGGAGAAGGCAGGAACGGGGTACTGATTGTGGATGATCAGCCGTGATCACATTGAATGGTGGTGCTGGCTTAATGGGAACCGTATGAACCTCCTCCTGCACTATTGTCTATTGTCTGATGTCTATCTCCTTTATCTTGCAGACATTGAGAGAAAGGTTGTTGTCTCGACACCCAGACTCGAGGTTCTCGATCTCCTTCCTGTACTCTGTCTCATCATTGTTTGATATCCGGCCCACAATGGTGGTGTCGTCTGTGAATTTGTAAATGAATTAAATGTGTACATGGATACACAGCGGTGGGTGTACAAGGAGTAAAGAAGGGGGCTGAGAACGCAGCCTTGCGGAGCACCAGTGTTGAGGATCATCGTAGAGGATGATTTGTCCCCCTATCCTCACTGATCTGGGGTCTATTCGCCAGGAAGTTGAGATCCAGTTATAGAGATGAGTGCTGCTCAAGTCCCACGGTTGCTGATGAGCTTGGATGGTATAAGGTTGATAAGGCAGAGCTGTAGTCTAAGAATAGTAACTCTCTTATCCGGTTTTTCCAGGATGATGCAGGTCCAGGGACATGGCATCCAACTGTGGAGCTCCGTTGTGGAGGTAGAACGGCAGTGGGTCAAGTCCGCTGGGGAGAATGGATTTAAGGTCTTCCATAACTAGCCTCTGGAAGCAGTTCATGATGGTGGATGTCAAGGCCACTGGACGGTAGTCATTCAGGCATGAGGTCTTCCTTTCTTTGGCACTGGGATAATAGTGGTCTTCTTGAAGCAAATGGGCACCTCAAAGCAGAGTCGCGTCCGACATAGATGTCCGTGAATACTCGCGCTTGCTGGTCCGCGCAGTTTCTGATGACGTGGCAAGGGACCCTGTCCAGCCAGTTTGTTTCCATGGGTTTACCGTCAGGAAGTCCCACCTAATCCTGGGAAATGACAGACAAGTCTGATGGGATGGATGTCATCTCCCTGTTGGCCTTTCTCTGCAAAGTGACCACAGGAGGTGAACGGGAGGTGAACGGTAGTTGCAAGTGGGCCGCTGGATGCGTGACGTGTGGTGGAGTGTCCTCTGCACAACACTGCAGGAGCTGGGGGATTGCCTGGATCAGAACACCACGAGAGGCCCCTCAGGCAGGCACATGCACGGACATGGCCTACACAGCAAGGGAGTGGAGCAGAGAACATCAACAACAGGCCTTTGAGGCCAAGATACACAAAATTTTTTAAGAACTAATGAAACTTGGAAGGTACAAGATTGTGCTGGAACATGGCATTCCCTTGTGAACTGCTGAGGGGATCTGTGTGTGCACTAGAATCGTTGCACTCTTGCACTTATGTGGTGTTGCTTCTGGTGGCAATGTGGAGCATGGCTGAGATGGTGCAGAGGGAGGTTCAATGTCTGGGACCAACTGGGCAACAATGTCCTGGACATTCACAATAAAAAAAATGTACAGAAGGCTAGGGAACTAATGAGATGATGAGACATAAGAGCGATGATAAAGTATGTTGGAAAGCGACAGTTTCGTGGACGATGATGACTGATGAGCTAAATGTGTTTATTTCGGTGCAAGGATATCGTGGTTTAGTGGATAATTTTAGAGCCAGGATCAGTGCCTGGAACTATGGATATTGTGGCCATTACTGAGAGAGGCAAGAGTGTTTTATTGTTATATTCCCAAGAGACAGAACAATGTAATCCCTACAGCACAGTAAATATGTAAACAACAAACTCCTGTAAACAATATAAATAAACCAGAAACAAGGTGAAAAGTAAAAGTGACAGGCAACAAATTCAGGACAAAAATCAAAAAGGGCCACTTTTCAACATAATTGTATAAGGGTTGTTGTAAAACAAGCCTGAAGGCTTTAATATCTCAATGCAAGGAGCGTTCGAATAAGTGATGAGTTGAATGTGCAGATGTTATTAAGGAAATGATTATATGTTGGGATCATGGAGACATGGCTCCAGGGTGACAAGTGGGAGGTGAAACATCCACGATATTCAATATTCAGGAGGATAGACAAAAGAAAAGAGGTGGGGGTAGTGTTGCTGGATAGAGAGGATATGAACGCAATAGAAAGGGAAGGACATTTAGCTTGGAGGGAATCTGGAATCGATTGGGATAGAGCTGCGAAACACTAAAGGGCAGAAAATGCTAGAGGGTGTGTGTACAGGCCCACTTACAGTAGTATGGAATGGGGATGGCATCAAACAGAAATTAGAAATGCGTGCAACAGTTATAAATGGGTGACTTCAATCGACATATAGATTGGTTGAATCAAAATTGGCAGGATGCTGAGGAAGGAGGATTTCTTGGAATGTCCAGCGGGATAGTTTTCTAAACCAACATGTAGAGGAACAACGAGAGAGCAGCAATCTAGACTGGGTATTGAGTAATGAGGAAGGGTTAGTTAACAGTCATATTGTACCTTGGCCCTTGGGCAAGATTGAACCATAAATTAATGTTTGAGTTTCTTCATTAGGATCGAGAGTGGCAATAATTAATTCAGAAACAAGAGTTCTGGAACTTAAAGAAAGGTAAACTTTGAGGGTATGAGACGGAATTGCCAAGATAACTGGCAATTTGATTCTTTAAAGGTTGACAGGTGGATAGGCAATGGAAGGCATTTAAAGACTGCATGGATGAAACTACAAACAATTGTTCATCAGTTTGACAAAAGAATAAATCAGGGAAGGTAGTACATCCGTAGATTTAACAGGGAAATCAGGGATAGTATAAAAACAAAAGATGAAGCAATACAAATTAGCCAGAAAAACAGCCTAACCAGAGGATTGGAAAAAATCAGAGCCAGCAAAGGAGGACAAAAGGGATTAATTAGGAAAGGGAAATAGAGTATGAAAGAAAACGGCAGGAACGTAAAAACTTGACTGCAAAAGTTTTTATAGATATGTGAAGAGAAAAAGTTTAGTTTAAAACAAAATGTAAGGTTCCCTTGCAGTCAGAAACAGCTGAATTGATATCTCGGGGAACAAGGACAATGGCAGACCAATTGAATAACTACTTTATTTCTGTCTCAGTAAGGAAGACATAAATAATCTGCCGGAAGTAACAGGGGACCCGGGTCAGAATGAGATGGAGGAACGATTGAAGTTCCAGGTTAGCCGGGAAGTGGGTGTTTAGGTAAATTGGAATGGATAAAGGCCGATAAACCCAGGTGCCAGATAGCTCATCCAAGTACTCCAAGGAAGTAGCCCAGAAATAGTGGATGTATAGTTATAATTTTCAAAACTCTTATTAGATTCTGGAGTAGTTTTCCCCTGAGGATTGGAGGGTACTAAAAGTATATCCCACATTTTAAAAAGGGAGGGAGAGAGTAAAACCGGGTAATTACATACCAGTTATCTAACATAGGTAGTGGGGAAACTGCTAGTAGTCAGTTATTAAAGATGGATACAGCACATTTGGAAAGTGGTGAAATCATTGACAAAGTTAGCATGGATTTATGAAAAGTAAATCATGTCCTGACGAATCTTATAGAATTTTTCGAGGATGTAACTAGTCGAGTGGGATAAGGAGAACCAGTCGATGTGTTATATCTGGATTCAAAGGCTTTTCGACAAGGTCCCCACATAAGAGATTAGTATCAAACTTAAATCACACAGTATAGGGGAGTTCAGTATTGATTGGATAGAGAATGGCCTGGCAG
Source organism: Okamejei kenojei (assembly GCA_035221665.1). Lineage (NCBI taxonomy): Eukaryota > Metazoa > Chordata > Chondrichthyes > Rajiformes > Rajidae > Okamejei > Okamejei kenojei. The sequence goes on from CM069131.1 coordinate 197,792,778, forward strand.
ACAGGAAGCAAAAGAGTAGGGGTAAACGGGTTCTTTCCGATTGACAGGCAGTGACTATTGGGTTGGTGGCTGGGACCCCTGCTATTTATAATATTATATTAAAGATTTGGACGAGGGAATTGAATCAACATCTCCAAGTTTGCGGATGACACGAAGCTTGGGGCAGTGTTAGATGTGAGGAGGATGCTAGGAGCTGCAAGGTGACTTGATAGGCTGTGTGAGTGGGCAAATGCTTGGCAGATGCAGTATAATGTGGATAAATGTGAGGTTATCCACTTGGTGCAAAAAAACAGAAAGTAGACCTATTATCTGAAGGTGGCTATTAGGAAGAGGGGAGATGCAACGAGACCTGGGTGTCATGTACACCAGTCATGAAAGTAGGCATGCGGTGGCAGCAGGCAGTGAAAAACGAATGGTATGTTAGGCATTCATACCAAAAGGATTGAGTATAAGAGCAGGAAGGGTTCAACGCAGTTGTACAGGGTCTTGGGATGCCACCCCACCCCCCCCCAAAAAACCCCCCCCTTGGGAAGGTAAATTATTTTTTTTTTGTGTATAGTTTTGGTCTCATTAATCTGAGGTAGACATTCTTGCCATAAGGGAGTACAGAGAAGGTTCACCAGACTGATTCCCCCTGGACAGCAGGACTTCCATATGAGGAAAGACGGATAGACTTGGCTTTGTACTCCTGGAATTTAGAAGATTGATTGGGGATCTTATAGAGACTTACAAAATTCTAAGGGTTGGACAGGCTACATGCAGGAAGATTGTTTCCCGAGAGGAAGCTACAGGGAGGTAGGCCACTCCGACCACAGGAGGCAGACAAAGTGGGTTCACGGGTTTAGGAAGGCAAGGGCAGAGCAGGGGCTAGAGAGTACCCCTGTGACCGTAACACCGGAAAAAGGTACTCGGGATGAGTACGATTGGAGGGGACGCCTAGCTGGGGGCCCACCACAGCGCCGGGCCTCCGGCACAGAGACCAGCCCTAATGCCTCATGAGGGTAGCAAAAAGAAGGGCAATTGTAAATAGGGGACTCTATAGTTAGGGGGGCTTTCGGATAGGAGATTCTGAGACGCAGTCGGGAGACCCGATGTAGTTTGCCTCCCTGGTGCCAGGGTCTCGCTTGTCAGAACGGTACAAAGAAGATTCTGATAAGGGAGGAAGGAGCCTGATGTTTGTACGACATAGGTTACCAATGACAATAGGAGAAAAAGTGACGAATGTCCTGAAGGGAGAATTAGGAGTTGGGTGGAAAAGTTAAGAGAAAGGACCATAAGGGTAACGATTTTCAGGATTACTGCCCTGTGCCGCGTGACGAGTAGAGTAGGAATGAAATGAGGTGGGAGGATAATGCGTGGCTGAGGACTGTGCAGTGTGTAGGGATGCAAGTTTATTGATCACTGGACACTTGGGAAGGCATGAGGCCCACAGGAGCCATGGAAGAGAAGTGAGGGGGAGGAAGCGACACCCGACCCGTAAGCTCAATAAAATCCCGCGCGGGGCTTGTTTTTACCAATCCATACGTTCCATTTGGAGAAGTGGTTTTTTTTTTGAGGAAGCCGCTGATTGGTGGAAGAGGACCCGAGAAGCAGCTGATTGGGTGGCAACCCCGGTTTACAATTTTACCTTCTGCCATCTGGGAGTTAGGGATTCTGGGAGTTAGGGATTTCTGGAGTTTAGGAATTCTGGGAGGTTTTTTTTTATAAAGGGACTCTGTATTTAGTAGTCAAAGTTTAAAAAGATAAGTTTTTGTGTTTTTTTAATATTTAATACAGAGTAATTTGGAGTAAGGTATGGCCAGTAGAGATTGGCCCCAGTGGGTTTGTTCAGCAGCCAACATGTGGGAGATCAGGGAGATGGTCGGTGTCCCTGGTGACTAACGTTTTGCAGAAAAGTGTGTCCCATCCTGCAGCGCCTGTGCAGAAACCGCATTGAACGATTGGAACTGCGGCTGGATTCATACTGGAGCATCCACGATGCGAGAAAGTCGAGGATAGCACGTACAGTGATATGGTCACACGCATGCAAAAAGGTAAGAGGACAAAAGGGAACGGGTGGCCAATAGCCAGCAAAGCAGAGGCAGTAGTGCAGGAGTCCCCAGCGGTCATCTCCCTCCTAAACAGGTATAGCCATTTTGGAATACTGTTGGAGGGAGATGGGCTCATCAGGGGAATCAGCAGCAAGCCAAGTTTCATGGCCCATGGGTGGCTCTGCAGCACATGAGGGGGGGAAAAAGAGTGGAAGGGCAATAGTAATAGGGGATTCAATTGTCAGGGGAATAGATAGGCGTTTCGGCGGCCTGCAAACGCCAGACTCCAGAATGGTATGTTGCCTCCCTGGTGCAAAGGTCAGGATGTCACTGAACGGCCTGCAGAACATTCTGGAGGGGAGGTGAATCAGCCAGTTGTTGTGGGTACATTTTGGCACAACGATATAGGTAAAAAAAGGGATGAGGTCCTAACAAGGTGAATTTAGGACTAGGAGATAAACTTAAAAGTAGCACCTCAATGGTAGTAATCTCCGGAGTACTACCATACCCTACGGCCAGTACAGAGTAGAAATAGAGGAATATTGCAAAGGAATACGTGGCTTGAAAAGTGGTGCAAGGGGGAGTATTCAAATTTTTTAGGGCAACTGGACCAGTTCTGGGGAGTGGGACCGGTACAAACAGGACGGTTTGCACCTGGAATGGGAATGGGACCAATGTTCTTGGGGGAGTGTTTTGCTAAGTGCTGTCGGGGAGGATTTATACTAAGGTGGCAGGGGATGGGTACAAGAGCAAGAGGCAGAGTGGGTGTAAAATGAGGGTATAACAATAGGTAGACAAGGTGAAAAGTAAAAGTGGCAGGCAGACAAAACCAGGCAAAAATCAAAATCAAAAATCAAAATTTCAGCAAAATTTATAAGGGGTAAGTGCGTTGGTAAAGACAAGCCTGAAGCTTTGTGTCTCAATGCAAGGAGTAATCGTAATAAGGTGGACGAGTTGAACGTGCAGAATGAGATATTAATTGATTATAATATAGTTGGGATCACGAGACATGGCTCCAGGGTGGACGTAGGCTGGGAGCTGAACATCCATCAGGGGATATTCAATATTCAGTGAGGGTTAGAGGAGAAGGAAAAGGAGGTGGGGTACGTTGCTGGTTTAGAGAGGAATTTAAGCAATGTGAAAGGAAGGACATTAGCTTGGAGGATGTGGAAATCGGATTGGTAGAAGCTACAAAACACTAAGGGGCAAAAAAACGCTGGTGGGTGTTGTGTACAGGCCACCAAACTGTAGCAGAGAAGTTGGTGATGGTACAAACATGAAATTAGAAATGCGTGCGACAAAGCAAAACAGTTATAATGGTGACTTCACTCTACATATAGATTGGGTTAATCAAATTGGCAGGGTGCTGAGGAAGAGGGATTGTTTGAATGTATGCGGGAATAGTTTTATCATAAATCAACATGTAGAGAACACGATAGAGCAGAGCTATTTTTAGACTGGGTTTTTGAGAAATGAGGAAGGGTAGTTAGCCTCTTGTTGTACGTGCCACCCTTGGTGCAAGAGTGACCATAATATGGTTGAGTTCTTCATTAGGATGGAGAATGACATTGTTAATTCAGAAACAATGTTCTGAACTTAAAGAAAGGTAACTTTGAGGGTATGAGACGTGAATTGGCCAAGATTGCACTGGCAATTAATTCTAAAAAGGGTTTGAACGGTGGATATACAATGGAAAGACATTTAAAGACTGCATTGGAAGAACTACAAAAATTGTTCATCCCCAGTTTGCAAAAGAATAAATTCAGGAAGGTAGTGCCATCGTGGAAACAAGGAAATCAGGGATAGTGTGATCAAAGCAAAGGATGATGCGTACAAAGTAGCCAGAAAAAGCAGCATACCAGAGGACTGGGAGAAATTCAGAGACCAGCAAGGAGGACAAAGGGCTTAAGTTAGGAAAGGAAAAATAGATTATGTGAAAGAAAACTGCAGGGAACATAAAAACTGACTGCAAAAGTTTTATAAGATTAAGAGAAAGAGGTTAGTTAAAACACATTGTAGGTCCCTTGCAGTCAAGAAACAGGGAGTTGAATCATCGGGGAACAAGGATAAGGCGACCAATTTGAATAACCATAATTTCGTTCGTCTTCACTAAGAACCTAAATAATCTGCCGGAAATAGCAGGGGACTGTGGGTCAAAGAGGAATTGGGGAGTGAATCCAGTGTTCAGCTTCGGGAATGTGGTGTTGGTAAGATTGAATAGATTAAAGGCCGATAAATCCCAGGGCCAAAGGCGGCATCCCAGAGTACTTAAGGAAGTAGCCAGGAAAATAGTGGATGCATAGTGATAATCTTTCAAAACTCTTTGAGATTCTGGAGTAGTTTTCCTTAGGATTGGCGTACAAATGTAACCCTCTTTTTAAGAAAAGGGAGGGAGAGAGAAAACGGGAATTTACAGACCAGTTCGTCTGACATCGGTAGTGAGGGGGAAACTGGCTAGAGTCAAGTTATTAAAGATGGAATAGCAGCACATTGGAAAGTGGTAAAATCATTGGACAAAGTCAGCAGGATTTACGAAAGGTAAATCAGTCTGACGAATCTTGTGGAATTTTTCGAGGAGTAACTAGTAGCGTGGATATGAAGAACCATCGGATGTGGTATAATCTGGACTTCCGAAGGCTTTCGACAAGTCCCACATAAGAGATTAGTAATACAAACTAAAGAATACAGTATTAGGGTTCAGTATTGATGTGGATAGAGAACTGGCTTGGCAAACAGGAAGCAAAGAGTAGGAGTAAACGGTCCTTTACACAATGGCAGGCAGTGACTAGTGGGGTACCGCAGGGCTCAGTTGCTGGGACCCCAGCTATTTACAATATATATTAATGATCTGGATGAGGGAATTGAAGGCAATATCTCCAAGTTTTGGCGGATGACACTAAGCTGGGGGCGTGTTCGCTGTGAGGAGGATGCTAGGAGACTGCAAGGTGACTTGGATAGGCTGGGTGGAGTGGCAAATGTTTGGCAGATGCAGTATAATGTGGATAAATGTGAGGTTTTATCCACTTTGGTGGCAAAAAACAGGAAAGCATGACTATTATTTAAATGGTGCCGATTAGGAAAAGGGTAGATGCAGCGAGACCTGGGGTGTCATGGTACACCAACATTGAAGTAGGCATGCAGGTGGCAGCAGGCAGTGAAAAAAGCCGAATGGTATGTTTAGCTTTCGTACAAAAAGGATTTGATTACAGGAGCAAGGAGGTTCTACTTCAGTTTGTACAGGGTCTTGGTGAACCACACCTGGAGTATTGCGTACAGTTTTGGTCTCCAAATCGAGGAAGGACATTATTGGCCCATAGAGGGAGTGCAGAGAAGGTTTCCACCAGACTGATTCTCCTAGGGATGTCAGGACAGTCTTATGAAGAAAGACTGGATAACTCGTTTATAACTCTCTGGAAATTTTATGAGATGAGAGGGGATCTTATAGAAACTTACAAAATTCTTAAGGGTTGGACAGGCTAGAATGCAGAAGATTGTTCCCGATGTTGGGGATGTCATGACAAGGGGGTCACAGCTTAAGGATAGAGGAAGGGGGAAATCCTTTAAGAACCGAGAATGAGAAAGACTTTTTTCACACAGAGAGTGGTGAGTCTCTGGAACTCTCTGCCACAGAGGTAGTTGAAGCCAGTCCATTGGCTATATTTAAGAGTGAGTTGGATGTGGCCCTTGTGGCTAAGGGGAATCAGAGGTTATGGAGAGAAGGCAGGTACGGGATACTGAGTTGGATGATCGCCATTGATCATATTGAATGCGGTGCAGGCTCGAAGGGCTGAAGCTACTCCTGCACCTTATTTGCCTATGTTTCTACTTCTATGTTTCTATTACCAAAGGTCGGTTGCACTTGAAGCCCCGATACCTCGGGCAACAGAAGGGTATATATAGAAAAGAGTTTGTTGGGGGGGGGGGGGGGGGGGGGGGGGGGGGGGGGGGGGGGGGGGGGGGGGGGGGAAATAAGGAAGGGGGGGGGGGGGGGGGGGGGGGTTGGTGGGTAAGGGGGGGGGGGGGGGGGGGGGGGGGGGGAAGGAAGTTAATAGACATAAATGAATATAAAGGAGTTGATAAATAAGTAAAAATCTCTAATAC
>CM069131.1:197799408-197991908 GCA_035221665.1 Okamejei kenojei
GTGAAAATGCAACGAAAATTCAGCATTCAAAGTCAATGAAAATTCCGCACGCAAATAGCGATGAAATTCAGCATATGTAAAGTGAAGTAGATTCAGGATGCGAAAATGACAAAAAGTCAAAATGTGACTTTCCGGTGGCGCCATGGAGGCTGGGAGCAACGCCAGCCAGCTCCTGAGAAAACGCTGAAAAAACGGGGAGAAAAGACCTACCTGCTACCTCTGCTTCTTATCCGATTGCCTGATTGACATCATCAGGCGCACACTTGTATGTCTACTGCAGCGCAGCCCCCCCCCCCCCCCCCCCCCCCCCCCTGCTGAAAAAACCGAAAAGTCGAGTTACTAGGCAGAAAACCGGCAGCAGAACAAGAAAAAAAAGGGCCCGATTGAAGCCTTGGGGATCAGGTAGGGCGCTATCCCAAGAAGATGGATCGAAAAAAACAACAAAAAAATCGGAAAGTGAAGATCTTTTATTACACAAGAAATTGCAGATTTAAAGGATGAAATAAAACTTGAATTACAGACTGAACTTGCAAAACGAATGAAGAATTAAAGAAAATGAATTTTAAGGAAGAAATTAAAAAAATCAAGAGGAAATGATGGAGTTAAAGCTTGAAATTAATTCCACGGTTACGGATCTATCGGACAAACTGAGGAAGCAAACTGCAGAAATACTGACTGAACAAGCTGCAATTATGACAAAAGAGACAAATGTCAAAATCAGAAAGGTGGTGGTAACTGATCTTGAAGAAAAGTGGATCCCGTGGAAGAAAAAACACTGAATTTTCAAACAGACAACAGCCATAAAAAAACCTTGAGGAGATAGCCGAAACAAGTGCCACCTCGGCACCCCTGCGGAAAAACTCTCATCTGAAGAAAATCAACGTCTATCTGAACACTGGGCAAAATAACTGATAAATGCACTGAATTGGAAGGACGCCAGAGAAGACAGAATCTAAGAATTGTGGGTATTCAAGAAGGGAGAGAGGCGAATCAAGATCCCCGAGAATTTACTGCAAAAAGTTTTATCTCTGGATCAAAAGCCTTTAGTTGCTCGAGCACACAGAGTGATGAGACGTCAGACAAGACGTGACGCCCCCCCCCCCAAGACAAATGATAATAAAAGTCCAGTATGACCATGTCCTGGAGGAGATGATGGAAAAAATTGTAAGAAGCAGAAATCTTACATATGAAGGAGATAAGATCAGTATTTATCGAGACTATCCAGCAGAGGTCTCCAGGAAATGAAACGCGTTTAAGGAGACCAAATGAATTTTGAAGGAAGTGAAGAATTTGAAGTATGGTCTGAGGTATCCAGCTACCCTAAGAGTCAGTTGCAGTCAGAAACAACATTTTTTCACCAACCCTGTGGAAGCACTGGACTTTGCCCAGAAGACTAAGGATCAAGTGGAAGATTGAATAATATCTTTAAAATCGAACTACATCAATGAATAAACTGACTTTGCAGGATTGGATCGAACTAAGGACTTGTTCAAGGAAGCTGGAGAAAGATGCGGATTGGAAACTCTCCCATGGATACTAATAATTAGAATAATAGCACTACTAATACAAATAGCTAATAAATACTAAAACTATTGCGCGGTACCATTACTAATTAAAGTTAATATTTATCATTAATGACTAATACTTAATCATAACTGAATTATTTAGAATCAGATAAATAGTAATTATAATTGCGCTGAATATAAAGTTTGATTTCATTTGTCCTCCTTGGAACCTTTTTTTTATTTTTTTCCTCCCTTTTCTTTCTTTTTTTTATTATATTGTTTAATATGTTTTAAATATATGTATCCTCACATTCCCGACTAATGGAACCTGAATACTTCAGAATATAATATCCCCGGTAATACTGTTACGGAATAATAATTTTAAGAAACCATGGAGCTGGTTAAGTTTGTAACATCAACTACGGAAGTCGGTAGATGGTTAGCCATATTAGCATGGCTATCACTAACTACACGAATACTAGATGTAGTTTTTTCATTCTTTGTGCACATCACTAACTTCTTAATCTATCCCTTTTTTTTCTTATATTATGATCTATCATTATTTTAAGTTTGAATGGTTATAAATTAGATCAAAGGAGATATATACGTGAGAGACATCCAAGGGTCTTGAAATTTGTCTATTCAGAGTTCGGGTGTAAGGTCGGGTCTGTCAAACTGAACCATTTGCTCTATTATAGACCTCCCTAAACAAAAGATGCAAGACTTAAAAATGAATACGGGGAATGAAGGAATAACGTTTTGTAGCTGGACCGTTAAAGGTATTAATGAACCAATTAAGAGAGGTAAAGTATTAGCACATTTAAAAACACTTAAAGTAGATGAAATTTTTATCCAAGAAACACACTTAAAAAAAGATGCAGAGCATAGTTTGAAAGCTAAATGGATAGATAAAGCATATCATTCTTTTTTTACACACAAATCCAGAGGCGTAGCAATATTATTTCGTAAAGGCACTTTATTTAAACACACATCAACTATAACTGACAGTGATGGTAGATATATTATTGTAATAGGAGAATGGAATGGAACCAATGTTCTTGGGGGGTCTGTTTGCTAGTGCTGTCGGGGAGGATTTAAACTAATGTGGCAGGGGGATGGGTACAAGAGCAGAGAGGCAGGAGGTGTAAAATGAGGGTAGAATCAATTAGGTAGCAAGGTGAAAGTAAAAGTGACAGGCAGACAAAAACCAGGGCAACAAAAATCAAAAAAAGGGCCACTTTTCAGCAAATATGTATAAGGGGTTAAGTGCGTTGTAAAGACAAGCCTGAAGGCTTTGTGTCTCAATGCAAGGAGTATTCGTAATAAGGTGGACGAGTTGAAGTGCAGATAGATATTAATGATTATGATATAGTTGGGGATACGGAGACATGGCTCCAGGGTGACGTAGGCTGGGAGCTGAACATCCAGGGATATTCAATATTCAGGAGGGATAGAGAGAAAGGAAAAGGAGGGTTTTTGGGGGGTTGGGGTTTGTTTGTTTTGTGTTGTGGGTCTTTTGGGTAGGGTTGTCGTGCGGGGGGTGTTTTGGGGTTAGGTTGTGTGGTCTGGTTAGAGGGCTTCTTGGGTGGGTGGGAGGAGTTTTTGGGGTCTGTGGTGGGGGTGGTGTTTATTTAGCGTTGCTGGTTGGAGAGGAGTTTAAACGCAATGGAAAGGAAAGGACATTAGCTTGGAGGATGTGGAATCGGTATGGGTAGAGCTACAAAACCACTAAGGGGCAGGAAAACGCTGGTGGGTGTTGTGTACAGGCCACCTAACAGTAGCAGAGAAGTTGGGGATGGTATCAAAACAGGAAATTAGAAATGCGTGCGACAAAGGCAAAAACAGTTATTAATGGGTGACTTCAATCTACATATAGATTGGGTTAATCAAATTGGCAGGGGTGCTGAGGAAGAGGATTTTTTGGAATGTATGCGGGATAGTTATCTAATCAAACATGTAGGGACCAACGAGAGAGCAGGCTATTTTAGACTGGGTTTTGAGTAATGAGGAAGGGGTAATTAGCGTTTGCTGTACGTGCCCCTTGGGCAAAGAGTGACCATAATATGGTTGAGTTCTTCATTAGGATGGAGATGTGACATTGTTAATTCAGAAACAATGGTTCTGAACTTAAAGAAAGGTAACTTTGAGGGTATGAGATGTGAATTGGCCAAGATTGACTGGCAATTAATTCTAAAAGGGTTGACGGTGGATATATAACAATGGAAGACATTAAAGACTGCATGGATGAACTACAAAAATTGTTCATCCCAGTTTGGCAAAAGAATAAATCGGGGAAGGTAGTGCATCCGTGGATAACAAGGGAAATCAGGGATAGTATCAAAGCAAAGGATGATGCGTACAAAGTAGCCAGAAAAAGCAGCATACCAGAGACTGGGAGAAATTCAGAGACCAGCAGAGGAGGACAAAGGGCTTAATTAGGAAAGGAAAAATAGATTATGAAAGAAAACTGGCAGGGAACATAAAAACTGACTGCAAAAGTTTTTATAGATATGTGAAGAGAAAGAGGTTAGTTAAAACAAATGTAGGTCCCTTGCAGTCAGAAACAGGTGAGTTGATCATGGGGAACAAGGATATGGCGGACCAATTGAATATACTACTTTGGTTCGTCTTCACTAAGGAAGACATAAATAATCTGCCTGAAATAGCAGGGGACTGTGGGTCAAAGGAGGAAATTGAGCGTGAAATCCAAGTCAGTCGGGAAGTGGTGTTGGGTAAATTGAATAGATTAAAGGCCGGATAAATCCCCAGGGCCAGATAGGCTGCATCCAGAGTAACTTAAGGAAGTAGCTCAGGAAAATAGTGGATGCATTAGTGATAATCTTTCAAAATCTCTTTAGATTCTGGAGTAGTTTCCTGGGGATTGGGCGGGTAGCAAATGTAACCCCTCTTTTTAAGGAAGGGAGGGAGAGAGAAAAGGGAAAACGGGGAATTACAGACCAGTTAGTCTAACATCGGTATTTTTATAGTGGGGGGAAAACTGCTAGAGTCAGTTATTATAAGATGGGATAGCCAGCACATTTGGAAACGTGGTGAAATCATTGGACAAAGTCAGCATGGATTTACAAAAGGTAAATCATGTCTGACGAATCTTGTGGAATTTTTCGAGGATGTAACTAGTAGCGTGGATAAGGGAGAACCAGTGGATGTGGTATATCTGGACTTCCAGAAGGCTTTCGACAAGGTCCCACATAAGAGATTAGTATACAAACTTAAAGCATACGGTATTAGGGGTTCACCACCCTGTATCTCCTCCTCCCACGCCCCCCCTCCCAACCTCCCCTCCCCTCCCCCCCCTCCCCCCCTCCCCTCCTCCCCTCCCAGTTTTTTTTGAAAGTGTGGTATTAGGGGAATTAGAGAACTGGCTGGCAAACAGGAAGCAAAGAGTAGGAGTAAACGTGGTCCTTTTCACAATGGCAGGCAGTAACTAGTGGGGTACCGCAGGGCTCAGTTGCTGGCACCCCAGCTATTTACAATATATATTAATGATCTGGATGAGGGAATTGAAGGCAATATCTCCAAGTTTGCGGGATTGACACTAAGCTGGGGGGCAGTGTTCGCTGTGAGGAGGATGCTAGGAGACTGCAACGGTGACTTGGATAGGCTGGGTGGGTGAGGGGCAAATGTTTGGCAGATGCAGTATAATGTGGATAAATGTGAGGTTATCCACTTTGGTGGCAAACAAAAACAGGAAAGCAGACTATTATTTAAATGGTGGGCCGATTAGGAAAAGGGGAGATGCAGCGAGACTGGGTGTCATGGTACACCTGTCATTGAAAGTAGGCATGAGGTGCAGCAGGCAGTGAAAAAAAAAGCGAATGGTATGTTAGCTTTCATAGCAAAAGGATTTGGTACAGGAGCAGGGAGGTTCTACTTCATTGTACAGGGTCTTGGTGAGACCACACCTGGAGTATTGCGTACAGTTTTGGTCTCCAAATCTGAGGAAGGACATTATTGCCATAGAGGGAGTGCAGAGAAGGTTCACCAGACTGATTCCTGGGATGTCAGGACTGTCTTATGAAGAAACTGGATAGACTCGGTTATACTCTCTGGAATTTAGGAGATTGAGAGGGGATCTTATAGAAACTTACAAAATTCTTAAGGGGTTGGACAGGCTAGATGCAGGAAGATTGTTCCCGATGTTGGGAGGGAAAAGTCCAGGACAAGGGGTCACAGCTTAAGGATAAGGGGGAAATCCTTTAAAAGACCGAGATGAGAAAGACTTTTTTTTTCAACAGAGAGTGGTGAGTCTCTGGAACTCTCTGCCACAGAGGGTAGTTGAGGCCAGTTCATTGGCTATATTTAAGAGTGAGTTGGATGTGGCCCTTGTGGTAAGGGGGATCAGAGGATATGGAGAGAAGGCAGGTACGGGATACTGAGTTGGATGATCATCCATGATCATATTGAATGGCGGTGCAGGCTGGAAGGGCTGAATGGCCTACTCCTGCACCTAATTTCTATGTTTCTATGTTTTCTAAAATGCACAAAAAATGATTTTTGTTAATGTTTATGGACCAAACATTGACAGTCCATTGTTCTTTAAGAAAATACTTAATACCATCCTGGAATTAGCACAAACATTACCTAATAAATTGGAGGTGATTTAAATTATACCCCTAGATTCTTACTTAGACAGATCATCAAGACAACGGAAAATCAAATCGCATTCCAGTGACTTATTAAATGCATACATAGATACTAGTAATATTAAAGATGTTTAGAGAATAGAAAACCCAACTGGACGAGAATACTCATTTTATTCACCTGTACACAAAATGTGTTCAAGAATAGATTATTTTTTGGTAGACTCTAAACTTATCTCACTCACTTACAATTCAAAATACCATAATATTACAATCTCAGATCATGCACCTTTAACATTTATGATCAAAATAAATGGTATATTTAAAACGGAAAAAAAAAAAAAAAAAAAAAAAAAAAACGGGGACAATGGAGTGTTAAAGAAGGAACTGCAGATGCTGGAGAATCGAGGGTTACACAAAAAGCTGGAGAAACTCAGCGGGTGCAGCAGCATCTAAGGAGTGAAGGAGATAGGCGACGTTTCGGGTCGAGACCCTTCTTCAGACTGGTCAGGGATCAGGGAAACGAGAGATATAGACGGTGATGTGGAGAGATAAAGAACAATGAATGAAAGATATGCAAAAAAGTATCGACGATAAAGGGAACAAGCCATTGTAAGCTGTATGTGGTGTGAAAATGAGAAGCTAGTGCGACTAGGGTGGGGGAGGGAGATAGAGATTGAGGGAATGCTAGGGCCCGAGGGCTGAGGGAGAGGTGGGATGGGGAGGAGACAGCAAGGGTTAATAGAATTGAGAAAATTCAATGTTCAAGCTCAAAGGATGCAGACTCCCCAAGTGGAATATGAGGTGCTGTTCCTCCAACTTGCGGTGTTGCTCACTCTGGCCGTGGAGGAGGCCCAGGACTGAGAGATCGGATACGGAATGGGAGGGGGAGTTGAAGTGCTGAGCCACCGGGAGGTCGGGTTGGTTTTTGCGGACCGAGCGGAGGTGTTCAGCGAAACGATCGCCAAGCCTCCGCTTGGTCTCACCGATATAGACATTCTGGCATCTGGCGCAGCGGATGCAGTAGATGAGGGGGACAATGGAGACTTAGTGTTAAAGAAGGAACTGCAGATGCTGGAGAATCGAGCGTTACACAAAAGGCTGGAGAAACTCAGCGGGTGCAGCAGCATCTAAGGAGCGATGGAGATAGGTGACGTTTTGGGTCGAGACCCTTCTTCGGACAGGTCAGGGATCAGGGAAACGAGAGATATAGACGGTGATGTGGAGAGATAAAGAACAATGAATGAAAGATATGCAAAAAAGTATAGATGATAAAGGGAACAAGCCATTGTAAGCTGTGTGTGGTGTGAAAATGAGAAGCTAGTGCGACTAGGGTGGGGGAGGGAGATAGAGATAGAGGGAATGCCAGGGGCTGAGGGAGAGGTGGGAAGGGGAGGAGACAGCAAGGGTTAACAGAATTGAGAAAATTCAATGTTCAAGCCCAGAGGATGCAGACTCCCCAAACGGAATATGAGGTGCTGTTCCTCCAACTTGCGGTGTTGCTCACTCTGGCCGTGGAGGAGGCCCAGGACCGAGAGGTCGGATACGGAATGGGAGGGGGTGTTGAAGTGCTGAGCTACCAGGAGGCACACAAACAGCTTACAATGGCTGGTTCCCTATATCATCAATACTTTTTTGCATACCTTTCATTCATTGTTCTTTATCTCTCCACATCACCGTCTATATCTCTCGTTTCCCTGATCCCTGACCAGTCTGAAGAAGGGTCTCGACCTGAAACGTCGCCTAATCTCCTTCGCTCCTTAGATGCTGCTGCACCCGCTGAGTTTCTCCAGCCTTTTGTGTAACCAACAATGGAGACTTAACCCACAAATTTTAAAGGACAAAGTAACTCAGGAATACATTACAGAACAGATTAAGATTTTCTTTGAAATAAATGATAAGCCAGAATATCTTCTTCCCTATTATGGGAAATTTTTAAAGCATATGCCCGTGGAATTATGATTTCTTCTCAAGCATTTTATAATAAGGAGAATCGGAGGGAACAACAGGCATTGGAAAAGGAGATTAAACAATTAGGCACAGAGAACGCTGCAAATCCAACCATGATAAAACATAATAAAATCGCTGCATTGAAATATAAATTAAATAAAATATATTCAGACCAAGTTGTAAAACTATCAATATACTAAACAATTACAATTTGAATTCGGAGATGAACCTCAAAAATTATTGGCTCGTCAATTACGGAAATTGGAGGGAGAAAAAATAATCCATAGGATTAAATCACACAATGGTGAACCACTAGTACAACCTAAATATATTAATGAGAGATTTTTGCAATATTATAAAAAATTATATTCAGTCAAACGACAGAAAACCGGAGAGGAATAGAAGCATTTCTTTAAAAATGTAATCTAAAAGGGTTGGATTTAGAAAATAGAGATTCACTAAACGCTGAAATAACAGCAAAAGAAATCGAAGAATCTATCAGATCATTAAAAAATGGTAAAACTCCAGGACCAGATGGTATTGGTTCAGAATTTTATAAAACATTCTATGATCTGATTGCACCACGTTTGAAGACATGAATCTATTATAACACTTATACCTAAAAATAGACAAGGATCTGGATGATCCAGGATCCTATAGAGCTATAGCTCTTTTAAACACTGATCAAAAAATATTAACCAAAATACTAGCACAAAGACTAAGCACAGTGATCAATAAATTAATTCACCCGGATCAAACAGGATTTATACCAAAACGATATTCCTCATATAACTTGAGACGATTATTCAATATTATATATTTGAAAAGAGGTATTAATAAAGACATAGTAATCATCTCGTTAGATGCGGAGAAAGCCTTTGACCAGGTGGATGGTCTTATCTGTTTTCGGTCATGAAAACTTTTAAGTTGGGAGAGAAGTTTATTACATGGGTTAAATTATTATACACTAATCCAACAGCTAGAATACTAACAAATCAAATGTTATCAACTAAATTTAATTTATTCCGAGGCTGTAGACAAGGTTGTCCTCTATCCCCACTACTCTTCGCACTGGCGATTGAACCATTAGCACAACGCGTGAGATCACATCCTGAAATATACGGGTATGAAACCAAAGAAACTGAAAATAAAATCTCTTTATACGCAGATGATGTATTACATTATATTACAAAGCCGGAAATTAGTATTTCAAATTTATTAAATTTAATAACTGAATTTGGCTCATTCTCAGGATATAGCATTAATTGGAATAAAAGTGAACATGTCAATAATGATAAATAACCTCCATATATTACAACAATTTTCTTTTAAGGTAGCAAACGAAAAAAATCAAATATCTTGGAATTTATGTAACAAAAAGATTTGATTCTTTATTTAAACCTAATTTCCCACTCTTACTGAATAAACTACATAAGATCTTATATTGGAAAACATTACCTATTTCAATGCTAAGTAGAATTAATGCAATAAAAATGATTTTTCTCCCGCAATTACTATATCTTGTCCAATTGATTCCGATATACCTTCCCAAATTTTTTTTTAAATTTGTCACTAACTTTATCTGGGATTATAAGAGCCATAGAAAAAATAAAAAAAACATTTATGTAAATCAAAAATAAATGGAGGTCTAGCACTGCCAAATTTTATGTTTTGAAAAATGGTAAAAGAAGATTGTTCACCTTTTGAAATTAGCTCGATTTTATTTGCCAATACTAAACTAGGTAAGAAAACCTATAGAGAAAACCCTATAATAGAAAGTGGGATACGTATCTGGAAACAACTAAAGAAAACATTAAAATTGGAATGTATACCACTAGCTCTCTCCATTGTAAACAATGTTACATTTAAACCCTCAATGATGGACAAAGGTTTTTTTTTACAATGGAAAAACTATGGAATTAATAAGATGGGCGATCTCTACAGGGAAAACTCCTTTCTTTCATTTCAAGAATTACAACAAATTTATGGATTACATTCAAAAGATTACTTTAGATATTTACTAATTAGAGACTATGTAAAATCAAACACACAGGAATTTAGAAATAGAAAGACAGAAATTTTAGATGAATGTCTAAATAAACACCCGAACACAGAAAAATTGATATCATATATTTTTAACATTTTATTGGAAATGATGTACCAATGACAGAAAAATAAAAGGCAATTATTGGAAAACGGATTAGGTCAAATAATCAGACCAGAAGTATGGGATGAAAGTTTACAACATATACACCACTGTTCGTTAAATGCTAGACACTCTTTGATACAATTTAAAGTATTACATAGATTACATTATTCAAAATCCAAATTACATAGAATTTTTTCAAATGTATCTGCCAAAAGTGATAAATGTCAGCACCTAGAAGCTAATTTAATACATAGAAGTACAAATAAGATATAATTGTTAATATTAATAATATTAAGAATGTATGTGACATGTATATTCTTCTTTTAATATGTACTTCTAATAAAAATACTTAACAACAAAATTCAAAATGCGAAAAGTGACATAAATTCAGGACGCGAAAAGCGAGGAAAATTCATGACATGAAAAGCAACAAAAATTCAGCACGTGAAAAGTGACGAACTTTCAGGATGCGGAAAGCGAAGAAAATTCAGCACGCAAAATGCGACGAAAATTCAGCACACTAAATGCGACGAAAATTCAGCGCGTGAAAGGTGATGAAAATTCAAAACGTCAAAAGCGACGTTAATTCAGGACGCGATAATCGACAAAAATTCAGGATGAGAAACGCGACGCAAAAAGTGACAAAATTTCAGCGCACGAAAAGCGATGAAATTTCAGCACTTGAAAAGCGACGAAATTTCAGCATGTGGAAAGTGATGAAAATTTAGGACGTGAAAAGCAACGAAATTTCAGGAAACGAAAAGTGACGACATTTCAGCGCACGAAAAGTGACGAAAATTCAGCACGCGAAAAGCGACGGAAATTCAGCACACGAAAAGCGATGAAAATTCAGCACGTGAAAACGACAAACCTTTAGGACGCGCAAAGCAACAAAAATTCAACACGCGAAAAGCGAGGAAAAGTCAGCACACAAAAAGTGATGAAATTTCAGGACACGAAAATCGATGAAAATTCAGCACATGTAAAGCGACGAAAATTCAGCATGCAAAATGTAATGAACCTTCAGGACGGGAAAAGCGACGACAATTCATCACGCGAAAAGCAGCAAAAATTCAGCATGCGTAAAGCAATGAAAATTCTGCACGTGAAAAGTGATGAAAATTCATGACGTGAAAAGCCACGAAATTTCAGATGCGAAAAGCGACAAGATTTCAGCACACGAAAAGGGACGAAAATTCAGCACGAGAAAAGCGACAAACAATTAAGACGTGATAAGCGACTAAATTTCAGCACGCAAAAAGCGACAAAAATTCAGCATGTGAAAAGCGATGAAAATTCCACATGCACAAAACGGCAAAAATTCAGCATACGAAAAGTGACAAATATTCAGGACACGAAAAGCGACAAAAATTCAAAACGCGAAAATCTACGAAAATTCAGGACGCAAAAAGCGACGAAAATTCAAATGTGAAAAGCAACGAAAATTCAGCATATGAAGTGATGAAAATTCGGGACGCGAAAGGCGACAAAAATTCAAAACGACAAAAGCGACGTAATTTCATGACACGAAAAGTGACTAAATTTCAGGACGCTAAA
The DNA here is from genome assembly GCA_035221665.1 of Okamejei kenojei. Lineage (NCBI taxonomy): Eukaryota > Metazoa > Chordata > Chondrichthyes > Rajiformes > Rajidae > Okamejei > Okamejei kenojei. The sequence goes on from CM069131.1 coordinate 197,811,171, forward strand.
AGCGACGAAATTTCAGGACGGGAAAAGTTCAGCACATGAAAAGCAACGAAAATTCAGCATGCGAAAACCGACGAAAATTCAGCACGCAAAAAGCGTCGAACCTTCAGGACTTGAAAAGTGATGAAAATTCAGGACGTGAAAAGCAACAAACATTCAGGACGTGAAAAAAGAAAAAATTTCAGGACGCAAAGAGCGGCCAAATTTCAGCACATGAAAAGTGACGAAAATTCAGCTTGCGAAAAGCGACAAAAATTCAGCACGCAAAAAGCAACAAAATATCACGAAACGAAAAGCGACGAAAATTCAGGACGTGAAAAGCAACAAAAATTCCGGACGCAAAAAGGCGCAAAAATCAGCACACGAAAAGCGATGAACCTTCAGGACGCAAAAAGCGACAAAAATTCAGGACGTGAAACGCGATTAAATTTCAGCACACAAGTGACGAAAATTCAGGATGTGAAAGGCGAAGAAAATTCAAAATGGCAAAAGCGATGTAATTGCAGGACATGAAAATGGATAAAATTTCAGGACACATAAAGCTATGAAATTTCAGGATGCGAAAAGCGATGAAATTTCAGGACAAAAAACGTGATGAAAATTCAGTCTGTGTAAAGTGATGAAAATTCAGCATACGAAAAGTGATGTAAATTCAGGATACGAAAAGTGATGTAAATTCAGGATACGAAAAACGACAAAAATTCAAAATGCGAAAAGTGACATAAATTCAGGACGCGAAAACAATGAAATTTCAACACATAAAAAGCGATAACAATTCAGCACAGAAAAGCGACGAAAATTCAGCACCTGAAAAACGACGAACCTACAGGACACGAAAAACGACAAAAAATCAGCACGCCAAATGCGACGTATATTCAGGACACGAAAAGTGATGAAAATTCAGGACAAAACTTCAGGACGCAAAAATCGACGAAAATTCAGGACGCAAAATTCAACGAAAATTCAGCACGCAAAAAGTGACGAACCTTCAGGACGTGAAAGGCCATGGAAATACAAAACGCCAAAAGTGACATAAATTCAGGAAGCGAAAAGCCACGACATTTCTGGACGCATGAAGCACCAAAATTTCTGGATACGAAAAGCGACAACATTTCAGCACACAAAAAGGAACGAAAATTCAGTACGCAAAATGAAAATTCAGCACGAGAAAAGCGAAAAACATTTAGGACCCGAAAAATGACAAAAATTCAGCACGCAATAAGTGACAAAAATTCAGCACGCAATAAGTAACAAAAATTTAGGATACAAAAAGCGACGAAATTTCAGCACACGAAAAGCAATGAAAATTCAGCACGCGAGAAACAAGGAACCTTCAGGACGCGAAAAGCAATAAAAATTCAGCACGCGAAAAACAAGGAACCTTCAGGACGCGAAAAGCGACGAAAATTCAGCATGCGAAAAGCGACGAAAATTCAGCATGCGAAATGCGATTAAAATTCCGTACGCAAAAAGTGTTGAAAATACAGCAAATGAAAAGTCACAAAAATTCAGGACACGAAAAGCAACGAAAATTCAGCATGCGAAAAGCGATGAAAATTCCGCACGCAAAAAGCGACGAAAATTCAGCGCATGAAAAGTGACAAAAATTCAGGACACGAAAAACGACAAAAATTCAAAACGTAAAAAGCGACGAAAATTCAAGACGTGAAAAGTGACGAAAATTCAAGATGTGAAAAGCAATGAAAATTCAGCAAATGAAAAGACGAAAATTCAGGACGCGAAAGGCGACAAAAATTCAAAGTTCAGCACATGAAAAGCAATGAAAATTCAGCATGCGAAAAGCGATGAAAATTCAGAACGCAAAAAGCGATGAAAATTCAGCATACGAAAAGTGATGAAAAAATTCAGGACACGAAAAACGACTAAAATTCAAAATGCAAAAAGTGACATAAATTCAGGATGCAAAAACAAATTCAGCACGCAAAATGCGACATAAATTCAGCACCTGAAAAACAATGAACCTGCAGGATGCGAAAAGCTACAAAAATTCAGCACGCCAAATGCGACGTATATTCAGGACACGATTAAGTGATCCAAAGAATAAAGACCTAACTTGTTCAACCTTTCTCTGTAACATAGTTGCTGGAACCCTGGCAACATTCTAGTAAATCTCCTCTGTACTCTCTCTATTTTGTTGAATCCTTCCTATAATTAGGCGACCAAAATTGTACACCATACTCCAGAATTGGCCTTGTACAATTTTAACATTACTTCCCTACTCCTATATTCAATGCTCTGATATATAAAGGCCAGCACACCAAAGGCTTTCTTTACCACCCTATCTACATGCAATTCCACCTTCAGGGAACTATGCACAGTTATTCCTAGATCCCTCTGTTCCACAGCATTCCTCAATTCCCTACCATTTACCATGTATGTCCTATTTTGATTTGTCCTGCCAAGATGTAGCACTTCACACTTATCAGCATTAAACTCCATATAACCATATAAACATGAATTTGTGCTTGGAAGGTCATTTTGACCAACCTTCTTGAATTTTTTGAAGCGGTAACTAGGGAAATTGATGAGGGTAAAGCAGTGGATGTTGTCTATATGGATTTCAGTAAGGCCTTTGACAAGGTTCCCCATGGAAGGTTGGTTAAGAAGGTTCAATCTTTGGGTGTTAATGGCGGAGCAGCAAGATGGATTCAACAGTGGCTGAATGGGAGATGTCAGAGAGTAATGGTGGATGGCTGTTTGTCAGGTTGGAAGCCGGTGACCAGTGGGGTGCCTCAGGGATCTGTGTTGGGTCCACTGTTGTTTGTCATGTACATCAATGATCTGGATGATGGGGTGGAAAATTGGATAAGTAAGTATGCAGATGATACTAAGATAGGTGGTGTTGTGGATAATGAAGTAGATTTTCAAAGTCCACAGAGAGATTTGGGCCATTTGGAAAAGTGGGCTGAAAGATGGCAGATGGAGTTTAATGCTGATAAGTGTGAAGAAATTAGCCTTCCTAATTTCTTTCTTAAGATTCTTTTTACATTCTTTATACTCCTCTAGCACCTCATTTACTCCATGCCTCCTATAATTATTGTAGATATCTCTCTTTTTTCGAAACATGTGTCCAATTTCCCTTGAAAACCATGGCTCTTTCCACTTTTTACTATTTCCTTTCAACCTAACAGGGACATAAAGATTCTGTACTCTTACAATTTCCCCTTTAAATGTCCTCCATTTCTCTTCTACATCCTTCCCATGAAACAAAGTGTCCCAATTCACTCATTTAAAATCCTTACGCATTCCCTCAAAGTTAGCCTTTATCCAATCAAAAATCTCCTCCCTAGGTCCAGTTTTGACTCTCTCCATAATTATATTGAAACTAATGGTAATGTGATCACTGGTCCCGAAGTGCTCACCAATGCATACCTCCATCACCTGACCTGCGTCATTTCCTAACAGGAGGTCCAGCACTGCCCCTTCTCTGGTCGATACCTCTATGTACTGCTGCAAAAAACTATCCTGCACACATTTTATAAACTCCAAACCATCCAGCCCATTTACAGAATGTATTTCCCAGTCTATTTTTGGAAAATTGAAATCTCCCACAATCACTACCTTGTGCTTACTACTAATATCTGCTATCTCCTTACATATTTGCTCTTCTCAATTCTCGCTCCCCATTTGGCGGTCTATAGTACACCCCTAAAAAGTGTTGCTACAAACCGTTCCCACTTCTCAGTTCCACCCAAATAGCCTCCCTAGACGAGCCCTCTAATCTATCCTGCCAAAGCACTGCTGTAATATCTTCTACTGACAAGCAATGCAACACCTCCCCTTCTGGTCCCTCCAATTCTATCACATCTGAAGCAACAAAATCCTGGAATATTTAGTTTCCAATCACAGCCCTCCTGCAACCATGTTTCACTGATTGCCACAACATCAATTTTCCACGTGTCAATCCAGGCTCTATGTTTCATCCCACCTTACTTACAATGCTCCTAGCATTAAAATATAACATTTAGAAACCCACCATCCCTTATTCTCTGTCTATTATCTTTTTCATCTTCCTCGCCTACATTTTGGGTCCGAGTGCTTCCCTTCTCTGCCTCTTGCCCCACACCCTGATCCTTAGCCCCCTCTACCCGAGTCCCTCCCCCCAGCCTTTCTAGTTTAAAGTCTCCCCAGTAGCTTTTGCAAATCTCCCTGCCAGGATATTAGTCCCCCTCGGGTTCAAGTGCAACCCCTCCTTTGTGTACAGATCATGCCTTCCCCAAAAGAGGTCCCAGTGATCAAGAAACTTGAATCCCTGCCCACTGCACCAGTCCCTCAACCACACATTTATCCTCCCCTCATTTCATTCCTACTCTCACTGTCACGTGGCACAGGCAGTAATCCTGAAATCGTTCCCCTTTTGGTCTTTCTCCTTAACTTTCCCCCCAACTCCCTAAATTCTCCCTTCAGGACCTCGCACTGTTTCTGCCTATGTCATGGTACCTATGTGTACCACAACATCAGGCTCCTCTCCCTCCCTTATCAGAATCTTTTGGACACGTTCTGACACATGCGAGACCCTGGCACCAGGGAGGCAAACTACCATCCGGGTCTCCCGACTGCGTCCACAGAATCGCCTATCCGACCCCCTAACTATAGCATCCCCTATTACAATTGCCCTCCTCTTTTTGCTACCTTACTTCTGAGCATCAGGGCCGGTCTCTGTGCCGGAGGCCCGGCCGCTGTTGCTCCCCCAGCTAGGCTGTCCCCTCCAGACCTACTCATCAAACCAGAGTACCTATTTTCCAGGTGTACGGTCACAGAGGTACTCTCTAGTGGCCCCTGCCTCTGCCCCTTGCCCTTCCCCTAACCGTGACCCACTTGTCTGCCTCCTGTGGTCCTGGGAGTGACTAGCTCCCTGTAGCTCCTCTCTATGACCTCCTCACTCTCCCTGACCAGACGGAGGTCATCGAGCTGCTGCTCCGGTTCCTAACACATCCTTTAGGAGCCCCATCTCGACACACCTGGCACAGATGGTGGTGGAGCGCCTGGAGAGCTATCAGATTCCCTGACCTCCCACATCTGACATCCCGAACAGTACACTGCCCCTTGCCTTCGGGCTATACTCCCCCCCGTTAAACAGGATACAATATCAACACAATATAAAATCTGACTACAAGCTGCTGAAATCTGACTGTAAATCAGCTGCTTTACCCTGGTCCACTTCCCACCAATCAGCTGCTTACCCGTAGTCCACTTTCCCAACCAATCAGCGGCTTTCCTCAAAAAAGAACACCACTCGACGGCTCTCCAAATGGAACTTTATGGATTTAGGTAAATCAACAAGCACGTGCATGATTTTACAGCTTACGGTCGGGTGTCGCTCCTGCCCCTCCTTCAATTCCAACGGCTCCTGTGGGCCTCTGAAAAAAACAGGCGGCGGGAGTGGCCCCGCGCTTGATTTTGTAACCTTAAGCCGTGGTCGGGTGTCGCTCCTCCCCCTCCTTCTCTTCCAACGGCTCCTGTGGCCTCTGAAAAAAACAGGCCCCGCATTGAGCTTTTTAACCTTAACCGGTCGGGTGTCGCCCTTTGCCCCTCCTACTCTCTCTTCCAACGGCTCCTGTGGGGCCTCTGAAAAAAGTCAAGCTGTACCGCTGGGTGGTGGGTGGCACTTGATTTTTAAGGGGTGATAGATAGATGAGGCCTTACCCACGGTAGTCCTTCCCCTCCCATCCTTCTCTTCCAACGGCTCCTGTGGGCCTCTGAAAAAACAAGCCCCGCGCTTGATGTTTAACCTTACCGGTCGGGTGTCGTTCCTCCTCCCCCTCCTTCTCTTCCAACGGCTCCTGTGGGCCTCTTCAAAGCAATTTGCTAAAATGAATTCTAAATAGAATAATCTTTCTACAATGGAGGATAATCTCTCTAAGAAAATTGACACTAGTTGTGGAGAATTAAAGGAACTTTACATATCCCTGAACCAGCAGTTCAAAGATTCGAGGACTGCTAAGGAATTTGAAAGAATGGAGAGAGATTATAACAATAAACATGACTCCCTGCTGAAGCAATTAAAAAGGCAGAAAAATTGATGGAAGAGATGGGGGGTGAAATGCAGCAGATGGCTCAGGAAATAACAGGGTTGAAAAAAGAACACAACGCGAATTGTGAGCTGACGAATAAACTGATATCGACTATTGAATATCCAGGGATATTCAATATTCAGGAAGGATGGACACAGAGGAAAAGGAGGTGGGGTTGCTGGTTAGAGCGGAGATTAACGCAATAGAAAGGACTGACATTAGCTTGGAGGATGTGGAATCGATATGGGTGGAGCTGCGAAACACTAAGGGGCAGAAAACGCTAGTGGGTGTTGTGTACAGGCCACCTAACAGTAGTAGTGGAGTTGGGGATGGCATCAAACAGGAAATTAGAAATGCGTGCAACGAAGGTAAAACCGTTATAATGGGTGACTTCAATCTACATATAGATTGGGTGAATCAAATTGGCAGGGGTGCTGAGGAAGAGGATTTCTTGGAATGTAAATGCGGGATAGTTTTCTAAACCAACATGTGGAGGAACCAACGAGAGAGCAGGCTATTCTAGACTGGATTATTGAGTAATGAGGAAGGGTTAGTTTAGCAGCCTTGTTGTACGTGGCCCCTTGGCAAGAGTGACCATAATATGGTTGAGTTCTTCATTAGGATGGAGAGTGACATTGTTAAATTCAGAAACACGGGTCCTGAACTTAAAGAAAGGTAACTTTGAGGGTATGAGACGTGAATTGGCCAAAATCGACTGGCAATTGATTCTTGAAGGGTTTTGACGGTGGATATGCAATGGAAGACATTTTAAAGACTGCAATGGATGAAGTACAACAATTGTTCATCCCAGTATGGCAAAATAATAAAATCAGGGAAGGTGGCGCATCCGTGGATAACGAGGGAAAATCAGGGATAGTATCAAAGAAAAACATGAAGCGTACAAATTAGCCAGAAAAAGCAGCCTACCAGAGGACTGGGAGAAATTCAGAGACCAACAGAGGAGGACAAAGGGCTTAATTAGGAAAGGGAAAATGGAGTATGAAAGAAAACTGGCAGGAAACATAAAAACTGACTGCAAAAGTTTTTATCGATATGTGAAGCGCAAAAGATTAGTTAAAACAAATGTAGGTCCCTTGCAGTCAGAAACGGGTGAATTGATCATTGGGAACTGGGACATGGCAGACCAATTGAATAACTACTTTGGTTCTGTCTTCACTAAGGAAGACATAAATAATTTGCCTGAAATAGCAGGATATCGCGGGTCAAATGAGATGGAGGAAATGAGTGAAATCCAGGTTAGCCGGAAAGTGGTGTTGGGTAAATTGAATGGATTAAAGGCCGATAAATCCCCAGGGCCAGATAGGCTGCAAAGCTTATAGGCTTTCAAAACTCTTTAGATTCTGGAGTAGTTCCTGAGGATTGTAGGGTTTATAGCTAATGTAACCCCACTTTTTAAAAAGGGAGGGAGAGAGAAAACGGGGAATTACAGACCAGTTAGTCTAACATCGGTAGTGGGGAACCTGCTAGAGTCAATTATTAAAGATGGGATAGCAGCGCATTTGGAAAGTGGTGAAATCATTGGATAAAGTCAGCATGGATTTACAAAGGGTAAATCATGTCTGACGAATCTTATTGAATTTTTTGAGGATGTAACTAGTAGAGTAGATAAGGGAGAAGCAGTGGATGTGTTATATCTGGACTTTCAGAAGGCCTTCGACAAGGTCCCACACAAGAGATTGGTATACAAACTTAAAGCACACGGTATTGGTGGTTCAGTATTGATGTGGATAGAGAACTGGCTGGCAGACAGTAAGCAAAGAGTAGGAGTGAACGGGTCCTTTTCAGGATGGCAGACAGTGACTAGTGTGGTGCCACAAGGCTCAGTGCTGGGACCCCAGCTATTTACAATATACATTAATGATTTGGACGAGGGAATTAAATACAACATCTCGGAGTTTGCGGATGACACGAAGCTGGGGAGCAGTGTTAGCTGTGAGGAGGATGCTAGGAGGCTGCAGGATGACTTGGATAGACTGGGTGAGTGGGCAAATGCATGGCAGATAACAGTATAATGTGGGATTTTTTAAAATGTGAGGTTATCCACTTTGGTGGCAAAAACAGGAAGGTAGACTATTATTTGAATGGTGACCCATTAGGAAAAGGAAAGATGCAGCAAGACCTGGGTGTCATGGTACACCAGTCATTGAAAGTAGGCATGCAGGTGCAGCAGGCTGTGAAGAAAGCGAATGGATGTTGGCATTCATAGCAAAAGGATTTGAGTACAAGAGCAGGGAGGTTCTACTGCAGTTGTACAGGGTCTTGGTGAGGCCACACCTGGAGTCGTACAGTTTTGGTCTCCTAATCTGAGGAAAGACATTCTTGCCATAGAGGGAGTACAGAGAAGGTTCACCAGACTGATTCCTGGGATGGCACGACTTCCATATGAAGAAAGACTGGATAGACTCGGCTTGTATTCGCTGGAATTTAGGAGATTGAGGGGTGATCTCATAGAGACTTACAAACGTCTTAAGGGGTTGGACAGGCTAGATGCAGGAAGATTGTTCCCGATGTTGGGGAAGTCCAGGACAAGGGGTCACAGTTTAAGGATAAGGGGGAAGTCTTTTAGGACCGAGATGAGAAAATCATTTTTCACACAGAGAGTGGTGAATCTATGGAATTCTCTGCCACAGAAGGTAGTTGAGGCCAGTTCGTTGGCCATATTTAAGAGGGAGTTGGATGTGGCCCTTGTGGCTGAAGGCATCAGGGGGTATGGAGAGAAGGCAGGTACAGGATACTGAGTAGGATGATCAGCCATGATCATAATGAATGGCGGTGCAAGCTTGAAGGGCCGAATGGCCTGCTCCTGCACCTAATTTCTATGTTTCTATGTTTCTGAGGATGAGAGGGCAACCCCAACATCGGGAACATGTTTCCTGCCTCTAGCGTGTCCAAGCCCTTAACAATATTATATGTTTCAATGAAATTCCCTCTCATCTTTCTAAATGTTGTATAACATCATGAGAGAAATAGACTGGGTAGATGCACAGAGTGTCTTGTCCAGAGTAGGAGAATCGAGGGCCAGAGGACATAGGTTCAAGGTGAAATGGAAATGATTTACCAGAATGATGCTTGGATTAGGCAGTAATAACTACAGGGGAGACTAATAGAAGATTATAGAATTAAGCGAGTCTTCGATAGCATAGACAGTTGGAACCTTTTTCCCACTATAGTAATATAAAATAGCAGTGTGCATGGCTTTAAAGTGAGGGGCCAAGTTTTATTTTACACAGAGACTGGTGAGTGCGGGCAGCGCATTGCCGGGGTGTGGTGAATGGAGGCAGATAAGAAAATATGGCATTTAAAATGCCTTTTAGGTAGGCCTAATCCAAAAAGTAAATACCATAATTTGTAATTGGCCTTAAACTACCTCCCATGGGTATGCAGGAATGTTTATGGATTATACTTATATGCAAGGCAGATAAGAGTCTTTTTGGCGGCATCATGTATGGCACGGACATTGAAGGCCAAAGGGCCCTGTGCTGTACTGTTCTAAATTCTCACTGTATTTTGTGTAATTCCCAATTAAATACATCAAGCAGTGTCTAGCCTTGCCAAAGAAGCCCCCAGGAAATGCCCATACACCCAACACCGCGAATATAGAATTCAGTCAAACACTCCATTTAGTCCCTGCTTTTGATAACAAAAAAAAACATTGTTTTATTGTTGTTTGGTCAGTTTTTGCTCAGTTAGATTGCTCGGTCAGTTTTTATTGCTCATGTATTTTCCCAGGAGTAGCAGTAGCATGTCAATGAAAAAGCATAATCATTTGGCATGTTAATATTTACATAGCACAAGAATTATTGTTGAAGAAATAATCAATGTTGACAATCACCAAGTGTAACAATTGCTCATCATATCACACTAATATGTTCTTGTCCATCTGTAAATGTTTGCTTCAGTGGCAGATTGATCAGATTCACCAGGATTGATCAGCAGCCCTTCCCCAGGTATTCTGGAGTTAAATACAGGGTGAATGTAGAGAACTGAAGTGATGCCAGGTGCCACACACTAATCACATGCTGGAGTTATCTGGTCGATGTCTGAATCTGTGGAGAAAAATTGTAATAATTGGAAGGTCGACAAAAGTGCTGAAGAAACTCAGCGGGGGAGTTATTAATAAAGAAGGAAATCACTATTGAAGGCATGATGATCTGCTGAGCAGACCCCCATCCCATTCTCAACAGCAACATGACAATTTGAGCAGCTACAGTTGCAGGAATGTCTGACTTGTACAGACCAGATTTTCATAATTCCACAAAAGATCCAGGAATGACACAATTGTGAAGTTTTAAAATAGAAGGATGCTGAATTAAAAACTTTTAATTTAAGTGGAAAGATTTTGGAGATATTGTCCATCACCACTGCAGCAAACATTCCACATCAAATAGTTAGGATTGCAGCGTAAGTTGGTGCTCATCAACAATATAAGGAATAACAATTAACCATATAACCATATAACAATTACAGCACGGAAACTGGCCCTCTCGGCCCTTCCAGTCCGTGCTGACCATTTGTTTTCCCCTAGTCCCATCTACCTGCACTCAGACCATACCCCTCCATTCCCTTCATGTCCATATACCTATCCACTTTACTTTTAAATGTTAAAATCGATCCTGCCTCCACCATTTCTGCTGGAAGCTCATCCCACACAGCCACCACCCTCTGAGTAAAGAAGTTCCCCCTCACGTTACCCCTAAACTTCTGTCCCTTAATTCTCATGTCATGCCCTCTTGTTTGAATCTTCCCTACCCTCAATGGGAAAAGCTTATCCACGTCAACTCTGTCTATCCCTTTCATCATTTTAAAGACCTCAATCAAGTCCCCCCTTAACCTTCTGCGCTCCAAAGAATAAAGACGTAACTTGTTCAACGTTTCTCTGTAACATAGTTGCTGGAACCCTGGCAACATTCTAGCAAATCTCCTCTGTACTCTCTCTATTTTGTTGACACCAACTCCGATGGTGGACACCAACTCCGATGCAAGGTTGTGGAAGCATCTTTGGCTGCCACTAGTTAAGACCATTGACGTGGAAGGAGATATTGTCCAGGAAGAGCAGGCTTGAGGCCGAGAACTTGATGCTCTCAGATATTCTGTACCTTCACCATTGGCTGGGAGTCTCAAATAACATACAACTTTACAAATAGATAATAGTGGGTACACAAAAGGCTGGAGTCAGACAAGTCAGCGGGTGCAGCAGCATCTAAGGAGCGAAGGAGATAGGCGACGTTTCGGGTCGGGACCCTTCTTCAGACTGGTTAGTATTGCTCATCTGAGCGCAAGTTGTCAGGAAATTGACAATATAAAGTTTTAATATTTAAACCGTATTAACAACAGCAGACATCCACCATGTCCATGCCAACGTGACAATACAAAACCTCAAGCCAACGTCAGTCGTAAAAGAACTCAGCATTCGGGCTGCCCATTCCAGCTCATACATAGATTGTCCTTTATGGCTCTTGCTCTATCTCTTGTAGTATTGGCCTTAATAAACTGATAAAATGCCTTTGAATTCGCCCTTGAGATCTTTATGAATACTTCTCATCTGTATATATCATGGAGAGAGAATAGAAACGTTAGCTCAAGGAAGCCAGCAATGGCTGCCTCGCCAACAGTCTGTCTGTCCCTTCCTTCTCTCTTGTTTCTTTAGTATGTGTTAAATGTATGTTTTTAGTGTTCTTTAGCTTGTTTTATGTGTGGGGTGGGGGGAGTTGGGGAAACTTAAAAAAAAAATCTCTTACCTCAACGGAGATGCGATTTCTGTATCGTATCTCCGTCTGCACTGTGGCCTAACATCGAGAAGTTGGAGGCCTCTGCTGCAGGCCAACGTCTGGAGCTCCAACCACGGGAGCCTGCAGGACTTTAACACCGAGGAGCTAGCAGTCTCTTTGCCAGGGATCGGCCTCTCATCTCCAACCGTGGGTGCCTGCGGACTTTAACATCGTGGAGCTCGCGGTCTCTGGTTAGAGTCCAACTCCGGGAGTTCCAAGCCGCAGGAGCTTCGACCACCCCGACGCGGGGGCTTCGATCGCCCCGACGCGGGGGCTTCAATCGCCCTGACGCGGGGGCTTCAATCGCCCCGACGCTAGTGGAGTCAAGGGATATGGGGAGAAGGCGGGCACGGGTTATTGATAGGGGAAGATCAGCCATGATCACAATGAATGGCGGTGCTGGCTCGAAGGGCAGAATGGCCTCCTCCTGCATCTATTTTCGATGTTTCTATGTTTCTATGATGCAGGGGCTTTGATCGCCCCGACGGATGGTTCGACTGCCCCGACCACGGGAGAAAAATGAGGGATGAAGATTAGACTTTATTACCTTCCGTCACAGGGAGGAATGTGGGGAATCCACTGTGGTGGATGTTTATGTTCACTTTAATGTAGTTGTGTGTCTTGTTCCTTTTGTTTGTATGGCTGTATGGTAATACGAATATCACTGTACCTTAATTGGTACACGTGACAATAAAAAAAACCTTTGAAACAACAGTGAAATGGTGAAACATGTCAACATTATGAAGCATGAGGTGTTGGTTGTCTCAAAGAGCATTAAGGTGGATAAATCACCAGGACCTGACCAGGTGTTTCCTAGCACATTATGGAGAAGATTTCTGGGACCCTGGCAGAGATTTTTGAATATTCATTAGTCAAAGATAAGATACCAGAAAACTATCCCATATCTATATAATTAAAAGTTTCATCTTGACCACTTCCTATTTGTACTGCATATTGATTTTAGAAAAACGCTACCACTTATGGCTATGATTTATGGCCATCTTACTCAGAGTCTCCCTCCGCTGCGCAGGACAAGAACATTTTTCCCCATCGATGAAAAATAAAAGAGTTATTAGTATTTAAATAATGTTGAGATTCTCTCTACTGTCAATCACTGCCATGAGGGCCACGCCCCTTCCGGTGAGAGGGGGAGGGACTATAAAACCCGGAAGTGTTGGCGTGGCTCAGTCTCTGAAAGATGGTGGAGGGAGAGATCACCTTGGTGGCCTTGCACCCTGCTTGAAATGGTAGGAAACTGCTTTTGAATTTGGTGGCCTTGCGCCCTGATTGAAATGGTAGGAAACGGCTTTTGTATTTGGTGTCCTTGCACCCTACTTGAAATGGTATGAAACTGTTTTTGAATTTGGTGGCCTTGCACCCCCCTGCTTGAAATGGTAGGAAACTGCATTTGAATTTGGTGGCCTTGTTCCCTGCTTGAAATGGTAGGAAACTGCATTTGCATTTGGTGGCCTTGCACCCTGCTTGAAATGGTAGGAAACTTAATTTGTATTTGGTGGCCTGCACTCTGCTTGAAATGGAATTTCAAGGAATAGCCGTGTCAACTGCCAGCCCACCAGCCGTGAGTGAGTGAGCTGCCAGCACACCAGGCTTGAGTGACTGAGCTGCCAGCCCAAGAATCCATTTGACCCACAATGTCCATACTAGTGCCCCCCCATCCCCCACCCCCGCCCCTTGGCCACCAATATTGGAATTGGTGGAGAGGTGGAATATTGCGCAGGGGGACCAGCCCTCCCGTGTGATGTTGGGACCCAACGGGTCCCACTTAGTCTAGTAATCCTCTAAACCTTTCTTATCCATGTACCTATCCAAATGTCTTTTAAATGTTGTTATTGTACCTGCCTCAACAACCTCCTCTGGCAGTTCATTCTAAGTACCCACTGCCCTTTATGTGGAAAAAGTTGCCCCTCAGGGTCCTATTAAATATTTCCCATCTCAGCTTAAACCTGTGCCCACTGGTTGCTAATTCCCCAGCTCTGGGTAAAAGACTGTACATTTCCATTATCTATTCCCCTCTTAATTTTATGCAGATTGATCTTCCCCTGACTCAAGACAGATTGATTGACTGACTATTTCATGAATAGGTTTCTGTGAGAACACATGTCCATTTATATTGATGAAAACATCACTGAAAATTGATCTGTCCCTGTGCTGTGAAAGGCAAATTCATAACATCTCTCATATCCCTTTCAGGACATCACACTAAATACTACATTCACTGTTAAATATAAATATATATTTTAAAAGATTTAGTAATGTTTTTAATCATATTAATATGTATATTAAATATAGATATTGACAATCATTCTGAAGAAGGGTCCCTACCTGAAACATCACATATCCATGTTCTCCAGCAATGCTACCTGACCCGCTAAGATACTCCAGCATTTTGTGTCTAACTGGTATAAACCTGTATCTGCAGTTTATTTTTATTACTAAATATTGCATGCTGTTATGGTCACCACAGTAGAATGAAAGTCAGTGCACAAGAGATGATGCAGGACAGATTTGCCACGATGTTGACTGTGATGGAATATTTCAGTTATGAGCAGAGACTGAGAGGCTGGTTGATTTTTTATTGCAGCGGGGAAGGCCGAGAGGCCCCTTAGAGAGGTGTACATAAAAAGTTCATCAATGATAGGAGTAGAAGTAGGCCATTCGACATCAAGTCTACTCCGCCATTCAGTCATGGCTGATCTATCTTTTCCGCGTAACCCCATTCTCCTGCCTTCTCCCCAAACCCAAAATGATAAGGGCAAAGATGGGAAAGATAGTAAGAGCCATCATCTCATAGCACTGAGGCCTAGGTTCAATCTTGACCACTGGTGCGGTCTGTGTGAAATCTGTACGTTTTCCCTATGGCCACCTGGTTTCCTGTGGGTGTCCTGTTTTTTCCCCACATCTTAAAGATGTCCAGTTAGGTAAATGTTAAAAGAGTTCAAAGTAAAAGCAGCATTGCAATAGTTAGCATTGCATAATCTATGTTTCTATGTTCTATGTTTCTATGTTAGGCGACTATTAGATTGCATGAGAGCCAAGGAGAGATAGATTAATTTTTGAAGACGTGACCAAAAAGGTTGATGAGGGCAGAGCTGTAGGTGTTGTGTACATGGACTTCAGTAAGGCGTTCAATACGGTTCCGCATGGTAGGCTGCTTGTTCTAGAAGGTTAGAAACAAGAGGGCATGACATGAGAATTAAGGGACAGAAGTTTAGGGGTAACGTGAGGGGGAACTTCTTTACTCAGAGGGTGGTGGCCGTGTGGAATGAGCTTCCAGCAGAAGTGGTGGAGGCAGGATCGTTTTTAACATTTAAAAGTAAAGTGGATAGGTATATGGACGTGAAGGGAATGGAGGGGTATGGTCTGAGTGCAGGTAGATGGGACTAGGGGAAAACAAATGGTCGGCACGGACTGGAAGGGCCGAGAGGGCCTTTTTCCGTGCTGTAATTGTTATATGGTTATCTCATGGGATCCAAGGAGACAGAGCTAAATGGTTAGCAAATTGGCTCCATGGAAGGAAGCAGAGTGATGGTGGAAGGTTGTTTCACAGACTGGAGGCCTGTGACTAGTGGCGTGCCACAGGGTTCGGTGCTGGGCCCATTACTGTTTGTCATCTACATCAATGATTTTGATGAGAATATACAGGGCGAGATTAGCAAGTTTGCAGATGAGACAAAAGTGGGTGGTTTTAAAGGTAAGTAAGGTAAGTTTATTGGCCAAGTATTCACATACAAGGACTTTGCCTTGGTGCTCCATCCACAAGTAACAACATGACATACAGTGACAGTTACGAATGACTCATTCATAATAACATTAATAATAATAAAACATTAATGATAAAACACCATTGATCAAGCATGTGAACAAACTAAGTACCAGATCAAAGGGAGGCTACAGATATTTGGCTGTGAATAGAGCAACTACTCGGGAATAAAAGCTGTTTTTACGTCTGGCTGTGGCAGCTTTGACAATCTGGAGTCGCCTTCCAGAGGGAAGTGATTCAAAGAGTTTGTGGCCAGGGTGAGAGGGGCCAGAGATGATCTTGCTCGCCCGTTTCCTGGCCCTTGCAGTGTACCTTGCAGTGTACAGGTAATGACAATGATTTGTACAAAAATTGCAGCAGGATACTGATGGATTGGCCAGGTGGGCTGAGTAATCGTTGATGGAATTTAATAGAGAAATGTGAGGTGTTGCATTTTGGGAAGTCTAACATGGGCAGGACCTGCAGAGTGAATGATAGGCCTCTGGGGAGTGTTGTAGAGCAGAGGGATCCAGGAGTACAGGTGCATGGTTCCTTGAAGGCCGAGTCGCAGGTAGATAAGGTGGTCAAAAAGGCTTTTGGCACTTTGGCCTTAATCAGTCAGAGTATTGAGTATAGAGGTTGGGCGGTCATGTTGCAGTTGTATAACACGTTGGTGGGGCAGCATTTAGAATATTGTGTTCAGTTCTGGGCACCGTGCTATAGGAAAGATGTTGTCAAGATGGAAAGGGTTCAGAGAAGATTTACGAGGATGTTGCCAGGACTAGAGGATCTGAGCTATAGAGAGAGGTTGAGTAGGCTGGGTCTCTATTTCTTGGAGCACAGGATGAGGGAAGATCTTATAGAGGTGTATAAAATCATGAGAGGATAGATCGGTTATACCTACAGTATCTTGCCCAGAGTAGGGGAATCAAGGTTCAAGGTGAAGGGGAAAAGATAGGAATCTGAGGGGTAACATTATCACACAGAGGGTGGTGGGGGTATGGAACGAGCTGCCAGAGGAGGTAGTTGAGGCTGGGACTATCCAAACATTTAAGAAACAGTTAGACAGGTGCATGGATAGGGCAGGTTTGGAGGTATATGGACGGAACACAGACGGTGGGACTAGTGTAGCCGTGGCATTGTTGGCCAGTGTGGGCGGGTTGGGCCAAAGGGCCTGTTTCCACACTGTATCACTCCATGACTCTAATAATGTTTAAGTAGACATTCTACAAAATGGAAGATAGCTACATATTATACAAAAAAACTGACTGGGTATTGTGGGACAACCATTTTTCACCCAGTGGTCTCTCAGACAAAATTGACGAGCCAGGCCTCTTAACAGTACTGAGGCTGATCAGGACTCATAGCAAAATAGAAAATAGGTGCAGGAGTAGGCCATTTTAGCCTGCACCGCCATTCAATATGATCATGGCTGATCATTCAACTCAGTATCCTGTACCTGCCTTCTCTCCATACCCTCTGATCCCTTTAGCCACAAGGGCCACATCTAACTCCCTCTTAAATATAGCCAATGGACTGACCTCAACTACCTTCTGTTGCAGAGAATTCCAGAGAATCACCACTCTCTGTGTGAAAAATATTTTCCTCATCTTGGTCCTAAAGGAATTCCCCCTTATCCTTAAATAAGATCATGAAATTGTTATTGTTCTTATTCAGGGACAGAGCCTAGGGCATGCTACAGGTGCACCATACAAAGCATTTTATTGGGATGCATCACAGCATGATTTGGAAACAGCTCCATCCAAGACTTCAAGAAATTGCAGTGAATTGTGGACACAGCCCAGACCATCACACAAACCAATCTCCCTTCCATTGACTCCATTTATACCTCACGCTGCCTCTGTAAGACAAGCAGCATAATCAAGTACGAGTCGCACCCCGGGCATTCCCTCTTCTCCCCTCTCCCGTCAGCCAAAAGTTATAGAAGTGTGGAAATGCACACCTCCAGATTCAGGGAAAGTTTCTTTCCAGCTGTTATTAGGCAAGTGAATCATCCAGATTCAACCACAACCAGAGAGCAGTGCTGAACTACACTCTACCTCATTGGTGAATCTCGGACTATCCTTGATCTGAATATGCTGGCTTTATCTTGCACTAAAAGTTATTCGCTTATCATGTATCTATACATTGTAAATGGCTTGACTGTAATCATGTATCTGCTGACCAGATAGCACGCCACAAACGCTTCTCACTCTACCTTTTCATGTGACAATAAACTGAACGAACTGCTTCAAATGAGGAAGAGACCAAAGAGCTGTCAATCTTCTGTCCATGAGATGACAGAGTTATGCCATTAGATTTGCAAAACACCTGGTTGGGTAATCATATAATGTATGTAATCAATTCTTAATATTATTTTATATTCACGTTTAAAAGTGATAGGAGCAGAATAAGGCAATTTGGCCTATCAAATCTACAGCATTCAGTCACAGCTGATCTATCTTTCTCTCTTAACCCCATTCACAAAGTTCACAAGTTAGAGGAGTAGAATTAGACCTTTCAGCCCATCGAGTCTACTCCGCCATTCAATCATGGCTGATCTCTGCCTCCTAATCCCATTTTCCTGCTTTATACCCATGACCTGTAACACCTGTTTTAATCAAGAATTTGTCCATCTCTGCCAAAAATATCCACTGACGATCACTGCAGCCCTCCGTGGCAATGAATTCCACAGATTAAATACCCTCTGACTAAAGAAGTTAATTCTGAGGTTATGATCTCTGGTCCTTGACTCTCCCACCAGTGGAAACATCCTTTCCACATCCACTCTAATTTTGCCTTTCATTATTCTGTAAGTTTCAAAGAGGTCCCCCCTCAACCTTCTAAACTCCAGCGAGTAAGAGCTCATCATACGTATGCTAACCCACTCATTCCTGGAATAATTCTTGTAAACCTCCACTGGACCCCATCTAGAGCCAGCACACCCTCAGAAATGGGGCCCAAATTTGCTCACAGTACTCCAAATGCGGCCTAACCAGCGCCTTATACACCATTCTCCTGCCTTCTCTCCATATCCCCTGACACCCGTACTAATCAAGAATCTATCTATCTTTGCCTTAAAAATATCTATTGACTTGTCCTCCCCAGCCTTCTGATGCAATTAATTCCACAGATTCAGCACCCTCTGACGAATTAAATTCCTCCTCATCCCCTTCCTAAACGAATGTCCTCTAATTCTTAGGGTATGACCTCTGGTCCTAGACTCTCCCACTAGTGGAAACATCCTCTCCATCCAGGCCTTTCACTGTTTGGTAAGTTTCAATGAGGTTCCCACTCATCCTTCTAAACTCCAGTGAGTACAGGCCCAGTGCTGTCAAACGCTCATCAAATGCAATCTCCCACTCATTCCTGGGATAATTGTCAGTACTCTCCATACTCCAAATGCGGTCTGACCAGCGCCTTATTGAGCCTTGTTTTTGTATTCTCGTCCTCCTGAAATAAATGCTAACATTGCGTTTGCTTTATTTACTACCGATTCGACTCAAATGAGCTTTTTGGGAATCCTGCACTAGAACTCCCACATACTTTTTCACTGATTACTAGATTCTCTCCACATTTAGAACATAGTCTACGCCTTTATTCCTACTACCAAAATGCATGACTCCACACTTTGCTGCATTATTTTCTATCTGCCACTTCTCTGCCCACTCTCCAACCTGCAGAGTCTCTGCGTTTTCTACCCTACCTATCTCTCCACCTGGATGAGAGATTGTATCATCTGCAAATCTAGCTACAAAGCCATCAATCCCCTCGTCCAAATCATTAATATACAACGTGAAGAGTAGCAACCAAAGCACCGATCCCTGTGGAACTCCACTAGTCACTGGCATCCAACCAGAAATAGCCCCCATTATTGTCACTCTTTGCTTTCTGCCATCCAGCCACCCTGCTATCCATACTAGTATCTGCCCTTTGATATCAAATTAAACTGGAAACACTTGGAAAATGGTATATTCAGTTCTGTGGAGCTGATTGCCTGAGATTTTTGGCAACTCCCCGAGAATGTTGTATGGAACATAGAACATAGCACAGGCACGAGCCCTTCAGTCCACAATGTTTACCAAGTTAAACTGATCTCATCTGCCTATACATGATCCATACCCTCTATTCCCTGCACTTACACCTGTTTATCTAAAGCCTCTTAAACGGCACAATGTACCTGCCTCCACCACCACCCCTAGCAATGTGTTCCACACCCCCACCACTCTGTCCTGCACATCTCTGTATAGTTGATCCCTCTAGTGTTGGACACTTCCACCCTAGGAAAAAAAGTTCTGACTGCCTAACCTGTCTGTGCCTCATAATTTTATATACTTTTATCAAATCTCCCCGCAATCTCTGACATTCCAGAGAAAACAATCCAAGTTGATACAATCTCTTTAGGAGACTTCAATGTTATATCTTGCACTAAATGTTGCACCTTTACCATGCACTGTGGATGGCTTGATTGTATTAATATATAGTCTTTTTGACTGGATAACGTACAAACAAAAGCTTTTCACTGTATTTTGGTACAGGTGACAATAATAAGTTAAACTAAAATAATCTTGCATCATATTTTTCCAATATATATTTCCAATCTGATTGATTCAATCTATTTGAAGATGATAATCAGCCATGATTTTATCCATCCTCGTTAGTTCTCGAGACCGTGTTTGTGTCCCGAGGAGAAAGTGCATAACCTGAGCAGCTGGGCAAGCCTATCTGATCTACATCTCTCAACTCCAGGAGTCTTTGGAGAACGTTCTCACCTCCCCCATCCCACTTCCCCATTTAACACTATATTTAAATAACATTAAACAACAATCCTCGCCCTCTCCTTCTCCCCTCCCCCACTCGCTCCTTACAACAATGTAACAAATCTTTCATTGCATTGGGAGTCCTGCCATTTGTTTCATTGCAACAGGGAGGGCAAGTTTTAAAGTGAATAGTTTGATTTTTTTTAAGTGAAAAGTGATTTTTTTAAAGTTTAACATGTGAATAACCTGAAAAATATAACATAAATCTGAATGAAACTTGATACAACACACCACATGACAATGGTGAGTAAGGTGGGACAAAAATTGTAGTGCTATCGTGTACCGTTTTGGTGTAATTTCAGAATCACACTTATCACAGACATGCACACAAACAGACAAACAAGATGAGAATTTTAGTAATATAATATAGATAGATTTTGACAGCCATATGGATGGGAAGGATTTAGACCATAGGCCGAATGCAGGCAAATGGGAATAGCTCACAATGCCAAATCAAGGACCTGCTTCTGTGCTACACAGCTCTATGGCTTGTATGTTTCATGTTCTTCATGGTTGTCATTAGAGTAGATAGAACCACTTCGTTGCACAAGATAATAATATGACCTTTATGTGGATCACCAACTTCCTGACACACAGGAAGCAGCATGTGAGGCTGGGAAAGCACATCTCGGGGTACACATTGAGCACAAAGCTGCCGGCCCCGATGGCATCCCCGGGCGGGTGCTCAGGGCATGTGCTGGACAACTATCCCTGGTCCTCACTGACATTTTCAATCTGTCACTGGCTCAGGGTGTCGTCCCCACTTGCCTCAAGACATCTACCATAGAAACATAGAAACATAGAAATTAGGTGCAGGAGTAGGCCATTCAGCCCTTCGAGCCTGGCCATTCATGATCATGGCTTATTCTGAACATCCAACTCAGTGCCTTCTCTCCCATACCCTCTGATCCCCTTAGCCACAAGGGCCACATCCAACTCACTCTTAAATATAGCCAATGAACTGGCCTCAACTACCCTCTGTGGCAATCCCTAAGGTTTTTCACTACAATTGACATTTGGTATTCTGGGATGTCAGTAGGTGATTTTGCTACCAATCAGACACATCTTCAGTTGTGTACAACGTCCCTGGGTGTTTCGGCCTTTTTCACAAGACACCCTCAGTCGAGGCACCACCGCAGGGGGTCAGACCCGCGTTGTATCCCTCTAGATGGTCACGTGGCAGCTCAGACAGTATCTCTTCAGCCACAGCCAGTTGACTGCAATGTGGCCTTTTTTTTCCTTCCATCTTCCTCTCGACTGCTGACTGTGGTGGTTGGGTTCTGGACTCGGTCCGTTGGTGGAACAGTACTTGGTTGAGCTTCGCCTGGTGCTGTACCCTGTGGACTGCGTGGTTAACGTGACACCAAGCTTCATTTACTGGTTTGGCATACCTGTTAGAAAGTAATGGTCAATGCGAGGCCCCTCACCATGCACCAAAAGATGAATAAATGAATGAAAAAAAAAAGAGAAAAAAGAAGAATGAATGGAAAGAAAGAAAGAACGGAAAAAAGATTAATGAAAGAAAGAACAAATTGTACCAAAAGAATTACTGCGTACGGTCACAGGTGATAAGTCCCAGCGAGCCTCGTTTTTTTAGCGTGCCCACGGTTTGCTAAGAGGCACTACATAAAGGGCGTTGACAAAGTTACACAAAGTATCCCCCCCCCCCCACGGCAGTTACCACAGCTTTGAAACAGGCCCTTCAGCCCATAGTGTCCGTTCTGAACACGATGCCAAGTTAAACTCTCTCCTCTGTGATCCACAACCCTGCACATCCACGTGAATACTCGCTGACAGGAAGTCCATGTAATCAAGTATATGGATCACACAGCTATCACTTGCCAGGCTTTGTCCCACTCCACCTCTCTTTCCAGCCTTCTTCTACCCACTCCAATCAGATTGAAGAAGCGTCCCACCTGAAAGTCACCTGCCATTCCCCCACAGATCTGCCTGACCCCCCCGAGTTCCTCCAGCACTTTGCGTTTTGTTTTAAGATTCAGCATCTGCAGTTCCTTGTGTCTCTTTGGGCATCTTGTAAGATTTCCCTTTCCACATAACCGAAGACAGACAAAAAAGCTGGAGTAACTCAGCGGGAACAGGCAGCATCTCTGGAGAGAAGGAATGGGTGATGTTTGGGTTGAGACCCTTCTTCAGTGTAAGGTCCCTCTCGGCCGTTTTGGGTACCTGATAATCGACGGGGATGAGAGGGTGATGAGGGGGAAAGGCTCGTGTAGATCCCTTCCTGTGGATCAGCAAGGTCTTCTGCTTCCCATCCACCACGTGCTCCTCCACCTTGGCTATGTTGTGAGACACGTCGTAGATCACATGCATGTCCAGATCGTCCGGTGTAGTGTTGAACACTTTGGCAAACGCCTGGCGGGCGGGTACCATTGTGCCAGTGCCCAAACAATCAGCGACAGGGAGTCTCAACGATTTCCGGCCAGTGGCACTCACCCCTGTCATCGCCAAGTGCTTCGAGCAGCTGATCTTGGCTCACCTCAAAGCCAGCCTCCCCCCCACACTGGACCCCCATCAGTTTGCCTACCGGACCAATAGGTCAACAGAAGACGCCATATCGGCGGCCCTACACTCTGCCCTGACCCACCTGGACAGCAATAACACCTACATCAGGCTGCTGTTCATCGACTTCAGTTCGCCTTTAACACTGTCATACTGCTAGCTTGATCACCAAACTCAGCGGTCTTGGCATCTCCACTTCCCTCTGCAATTGGACACTGGATTTCCTCACTAACAGACCTCAGTCTGTTAGGATCAACAACCTCACCTCCTCCACTATAACACTGAACACTGGCGTGCCACAGGGCTGTGTGCTCAGTCCTCTCCTCTACTCTCTCTTCACCCATGACTGCATCCCTAAGTTTAGCTCCAACGCCATCATAAAATTTGCCGACGACACCACGGTGGTAGGACTGATCAGCGATAACGACGTGTCAGCCTACAGGGAGGAGGTCCAGCACCTGACAACCTGGTGTGCCAATAACAACCTCATCCTCAACTCCCAAAAGACGAAGGAGATCATTGTCGACTTCAGGAAGAACAGAGGGGGCAGACACACCCCCATCCATATAAACGGGACTGAGGTGGAGCGGGTCTCCAACTACAAATTCCTCGGGGTACACATCTCGGAGGATCTGTCCTGGTCCCTCAACACCTCCAAGCTGATCAAAAAGGCGCAGCAGCGCCTTGACTTCCTGAAGAGGCTCAAAAAAGCCCACCTGTCCCCCCTGATCCTGACCAACTTCTACCGCTGTACCATCGAAAGCATCCTGACCACCTGCTTTACGGTATGGTACAGCAGTTGCATCGTAGCAGACAGGAAGGCACTACAACGGGTGGTGAAAACCGCCCAGTACATCATCGGTGACCCGCTCCCTGCCTTGGATGCCCTCCACCGAAAACGGTGTCTGAGACGGGCTGGGAAGATCATCAAGGACCCCTCCCACCCTAACCATGGACTGTTTGCCCTCCTACCATCGGGGAGGCGGTACAGGAGCCTCAGGTCCCGCACCAGCAGGATGAGGAGTAGCTTCTACAATAACACCATCGCACTGCTGAACTCGGAGTCCCGCCGATAGATTCCCACATCTGTATTTATTTATCTGTATTTATCTAAACATTGCTATCACTACGTACTGACACTAAACTGCATTTTGTTGTACCCATACTTGTATCTGTGCAATGACGTTAAATTTGAATTGAATTGAATCTCGGACCCGCAAACACTCAGCATAGTAGCACCGCAAGACTGCACACTCTCTCCTCTCCTCTACTCTCTCTACACCAACGACTGCACCTCCACAGACACCTCTGTCAAGCTTCTCAAGTTTCCAGACGACATAACCCTGATTGGACTGATCCAGGATGGGGAGGAATCTGCCGACAGACAGGAAGTGTCACAGCTGGCGTCCTGGTGCCGTCGCAACAACCTAGAGCTCAATGCTCTTAAGACAGTGGAATTGATTGTAGACTTTAGGAGAGCTCCCCCTCCCCACACTCACCATCAACAACACCACAGTCACATCTGTAGAGTATTTTAAGTTCCTGGAAACCATCATCTCCAAGGACCTTAAGTGGGGGGCTACCATCGACTCCAGCATCAAAAAGGCACAACAGAGGATGTACTTCCTGCGGCAGCTGAGGAAGCACAATCTGCCACAGGCAATGATGGTCCAATTCTACACGGCCATCGTAGAGTCTGTCCTCACCTTCTCCATCATGGTCTGGTTTGGCTCAGCCACCAAGCACGACACCTGGAGGCTGCAGCGAATCATCCGATCAGCAGAGAAGATTATTGACTGCAATCTTCCCTCCATTGATGAACTATACACTGCAAGGGCCAGGAAGCGAGTGGGTAAGATCATATCTGACCCCTCTCACCCTGACCACAAACTTTTTGAATCACTTCCCTCTGGAAGGCGACTCCAGACTGTCAAAGCTGCCACAGCCAGACATAAAAACAGTTTTTATCCACGAGTAGTTGCTCTACTCAACAGCCAAAAATCTGTAGCCTCCCTTTGATCTGGTATTTTGTTTGTTCACATGCTTGATCAATGGTGTTTTATCATTAATGTTTTATTATTATTAATGTTTAGTGTTTTCTGAGTCATTCGTAACTGTCACTGTGTGTCATTTTGTTACTTGTGGGTGGAGCACCAAGGCAAATTCCTTGTATGTGAATATTTGGCCAATAAACTTACTTACTTATTGCATTCACTTACCAGCTCAGAGTATGTTGTGGGAGTGGACTTCAGCAGAGACAACCAATGGAGCACTAAATAGAGAGGAAATGTCAATTAATGTGCTACCGACTGCACGGGTTAATTCCCTAAAATGACAATGCTAGTCAAGTCAAGTCACATTTATTTATATAGCACATTTAAAAAACAACTCTTGTTGACCAAAGTGCTTTACATTTGTTATAAGAGTAGTATACACAAGCAGGCTACATACATGTATACAAATGCTAGGGAGTTGTTGCACCTGGCCCACCTCTGGACATCACCTGGCCAGATGATTCCTGGTCTAGCTGACCCTCCACCACCAAGAGACAGGCTGTGTAACAGAGCGCGGTCAAAATGGGGAGTAGTATCAAAACGTTTGTTCACTGCCAAAGGCTATTAAAGGATTTAACATTCAAAAGCCCAACAGCATGAACACAGAATTCTCCAATTTTAGGTAACCTTTAAACCTCTAAACTACCCCCCTCTCCCACCTCCTTTCTCACCCCCCGCCCTTTGCCCCACTTGGACACACCTATTTCTCCTCCTCCCCTCTCCCTCCTCCTGCATTCCCTCCTCTGGCTTCACAATTTACTACTCTTCAATATGTCTATCTTACATCTTCTGTTTTAATTGCCGGCCTTTGTACCAACCATTTGGTATCAAAAAACCTCCTTGCCTGCGTTGACAAGACCTTCCACGCTTTGTCCTGCCTCTCTCCCCAGTTTTTTCCCTCACCCCCACAGTCAGTACAAAGGGCCCCAACCTGAAATGTTATCTATCCATGTTCTCCAGAGATGCCGCCTGACCTGTTATGTTACTCCAGCACTTTGTCTTGTTTTGTAGACCAACATCTGCAATGTTTCTATACCGAGAGTAGTTTAAATCAGCACAGACATTGAAATTAACATCACATTTAGCAAAGAAACAGGGGTCACAGTTTAAGAATAAGGGGTAAGCCATTTAGAATGGAGATGAGGAAAACTTTTTCACCAAGAGAGTTGTGAGTGTGTGGAATTCTCTGCTTCAGAGGGCAGTGGAGGCAGGTTCTCTGGATGCTATCAAGAGAGAGCTAGATAGGGCTCTTGAAAATAGCGGAGTCAGGGGATGTGAGGAGAAGGGAGGAACGGGGTACTGATTATGGATGATCAGCCATGATCACATTGAATGGCGGTGCTGGCTAGAAGGGCCGAATGGCCTACTCCTGCACATTGTCTATTATGGGCTGAGGACACTATTCCTTTGCGGTGCTGCAGTAAGTTCCACGTGCTAGTGATAAAGGCTTAGCATTACCATGAGGACTGGAAGTTTGATTGGACGACACCAATTCACGTGTGATACAACAGCAACAAGACAACAGGAATAGGTTTGTCCCTTTAACAGCTGGCGAGAATGTTCAGGTGAGAGGGGAAAGAGGAGGAAAGATTTGAACAGAATGCTGGTTAGCGGCAAAACTATTTTACACCGCAGAAGGTGGTGAGTATATGGAACAAAAACTGAAACGAGCTGCCAGAGGAGGTCGTTGAGGAGGCAGGTACTAGAACACAACCTATTTAAAAGAATTTGGACAGGTGTACACATGGATTGGAAAGGTTTAGAGGGATATGAGCCAAACATGGGGAGGTGGGACTAGCGTAGATGGGGCATCTTAGTCAGCATAGGCAAGTTGGACCAAAGATCCTTTTCAGGTGCTGTTTAACTCTGTGACAATAGACAATAGGCACAGGAGTAGGCCATTTGGCCCTTCGAGCCAGCACCGTCATTCAATGTGATCATGGCTGATCATCCACAATCAGTACCCCATTCCTGCCTTCTCCCTATATCCCGACTCCACGATTTATGAGCCCTATCCAGCTCTCTCTTGAAAGAATCCAGAGAACCTGCCTCCACCGCCCTCCGAGGTAGAGAATTCCACAGACTCACAACTCCCTTAATCATCTTGCTCACACTCTTCATGGGGAAGTCCAGGACAAGGGGTCATAGCTTAAGGATAAGGGGGAAATCCTTTAAGACCGAGATGAGAAAGACTTTTTTCACACAGAGAGTGGTGAGTCTCTGGAACTCTCTGCCACAGAGGGTAGTTGAGGCCAGTTCATTGGCTATATTTAAGAGTGAGTTGGATGTGGCCCTTGTGGCTAAGGGGATCAGAGGGTATGGAGAGAAGGCAGGTACGGGATACTGAGTTGGATGATCAGCCATGATCATATTGAATGGCGGTGCAGGCTCGAAGGGCTGAATGGCCTACTCCTGCACCTAATTTCTATGTTTCTATGTTTCATCCTTTACCCTTATATTCCTCCACATTTGTAGCCATTTCCAGTCAGCATGTTTTAACCTTACCTGGACCTAGCACTTTGAACAGTTTTCATTGCAGATCTTCCACTTGGTTTAGTCTTCTTCTTAATTTTGCAGTTCCGGAGGGTGTATCCTAAAATTGGCACTCCTAATGCGGGTGCTATGATTATGATGGCCAGGGGAATCAGATTAATCATTTCTAATGAAACAGAATAGAGATGGTTTAGTTAGCAGCCTACAAGTTCATTCCAATTAGTTGCTTAACATTTGGAACCATTGACCTGAATGACGGGTGGATCACATTACATTTTGCCAGTGGATCACAACTGTCAATGCTCAATTATTTAACTCTGGACATCATGCTGGGAAATCATGGGCTGGCTGAATACTGGACAGCACTAGATCCAGCACTACTCCTTGTCCACAGGTAAGAGTACATGGAGTTGTACAATCAAGCCCTTTGCCATCAAGCCCTCTTTACAACTCATCTGTGCCAACCAAGATGCCTCTATGCTAATCCCACTTGTCTGCAGTTGACCTATTTCCCACAAATCCTACCAATGTACCTGTTGAAATAGATTGCAAAGGATCCAGGAAGAGCAAGCCGACTGGATAGAAAATGGGCTTCATGGAAGGAAGCAGAGGGTGATGGTGGAAGGTGTTTTTTCAGCGAAGATGGTGATGATCACAAAACACAGCAGGATGTTGATCAGTTAGGCAAGTGGGCTGCGGAACGATTCATGGAGTTTAATGCAGGTAAGTGCAAGGTGTTGTATTTAGGAAAGTCAAACTAGGGCAGTACCTTCACAGTGAATGGCGGGACTCTGGGGAGTGTTGTACAGCAGAGAGATCTAGGAGTGCAGGGACATAGTTCCCTGAAAGTGGCCTCACAGGTAGATAGGGTGGTCGAGAAGGCTTTTGGATCATTGGCCTTCATCGCTCAGGGTAGTGAGTATAGAAATTGGGATGTTATGTTACAGCTGTACAAGATGTTGATGAGGCTGCATTTGAAGCATTGTAGATGGGCACAAAATGGCCGACCTACAATAACTTGGCAGGAAAGACAGCATCTCTGGAGAAAAGGAATAGGTGATGCTTCACCTCAACATTGAAAAGATGGACTGCAGAGTTAATGAGTTATGAACCAGCTGATTTCTAGTTTAGTGGGGCCAGTTAGAGAGAGTGAAGGAGAAAGAGAAGACAGATAATGCAACCTGTCTCAGCAGTGAAAAACCACAGCTGCAGGTGATGTCCAGCTGCACTGGCCATGCTTGGACAGATAAAACAACAATCTATATTACAGATTTTCAACTGAATGGACGCATCTTCCCAGTTGCTATCAGACCTTTGAACTGACCTCTCATATGCGAGGGATGAAATGAAATGGGTCAGTTGCGGGGTTCAGCTTAAATTTGGCGTCATTTTCAGCACAGATATCATGGGCTGAAGCCTCTATTGAGAACCTCTACTGTTGTATGTTAATTATAGGACAACAGTTATGTACATTTGGTACGTCAAGGGCAGCTTTGGGATACTCAATATGGCTCTGTGGGTGTGGAAATCTCGTCTCACTAATTTCATTTGAGTTTTTATGAGGAGATAACAAAAGCAAGGCAGTAGACGTTATCCACATGACTTTATTATGGTGGAGTTCATGCCCAAATCGGCATCAATAGTGCCAAAGTGGAAAATGGATCAGGGCTTCAATAATCCTTGGCATTAATGTTACCATTGATCGTGGACAACCACAATGATGTGATAGCCATGAAGGCACACCAACCAACGCCTTTCTTCCTGAGCAGTCTGAGGAAATTAGGCACGTCTCCAGTGATTCTTACAAACCTCTACAGATGAACTTTGGAAAGCATTACTGTCGGGTTGCATCACAGCTTGGTTTGGAAAACAGCTCTGCCCATTGATCGCAAGAAATTGGAGGTTTGCGGATTTAGCCCAGTCCATCAACCAGGACCAGAGTTCCCACCATTGACTCCATTTACACTTAACGCTGCTCAGGAAAGCAGCCAAGGTAATCAAGGGGGGACATGTGCCACTTGATCATTGATTAATAGTCATAGAGTGATGCAGCATGGAACAGGCCTTACGGCACAACTTACCCACACCGTCCAACAATGCCCAAGCTTCACTAGTCCCACCTGCCACATTTGGTCCATATCCTCCAAACCTGTTCCTATCCACTGTACCTGTCTAACTGTTTCTCAAATGTTGGGATAATCCCAGCCTCAACTACCTCCTCTGGCTGTTTTGTTCCACACAATATCCACCACCCTTATGTGTGAAAAAGTTACCCCTCAGATTCCTATTAAATCTTTTCCCCTTCTCCTTAAATCTATGTCCTTTGGTCCTCGATTCTGGGAAAGTGACTCTGCATCTACCCGATCTATTCCTCTCATGACCTTATACACCTCTATAAGATCACCCCTCATCCTCCTGCGCTACAAGGAACAGAGTATGTACCTGCATAGGTACAACATTTCACCTGCACTCCTAGATGCCTCTGCTCCACAACACTATCCAGAGCCCTGCCCTTCACTGCGTTGGTTCTGCCCATCTTAAGGGCCTGTCCCACGAGCATGCGCCTGCATGCGGCGAGCGTGACCAAACTGGAAGCGGGGGCCGCACGGAGGTCGGGTGAGTGGCGCGAAGTTGGAGCCAAAGTCGCAACAATGTTCGCAAGGGGGACAGAGAAGGGACACACACAGAGAGGGCCACGGAGGCACGCAGAGAGGGACATGGAGGCACACACAGAGAGGGGAACACAGGCACACAGAGAGGGTCACGGAGGCACACAGACAGTGGTCACGGAGGCACAAGAGAGGGTCACAGAGGCACACGGTAGAGAGTGGCCACGGAGGGTCAGGGGCACACGGAGCGGGTCACGGGGCACACGGAGAGGGTCACGGAGGCACACGGAGAGGTAGGGACACGGGATGGACACACAGAGAGGGGCGGAGGCACACAGAGAGGGCACGGAAGGCATCACACAGAGAGGGTCGGCACCAACACAGAGCAACAAGGGTCACGAGAGACACAGAGAGAGGGAGGCACACAGAGAGAGGGAGGGGGCACACCAGCGAGGCGGGGAACTTGTTGCACACCACGGAGGGGACACACAGAGAGGGACACAGGAAATACAAGGCACGAGAGGGACACGGAGGCACGACATCAAGGCGGTGCGTAATGCGTTGAGGCGGCTGCGGGCCGACAGGCCATTGCTGCGCAGAATTTTTGAACATGGTCAGTTTTTTGGAGCCCCGCGCAATGTCGGGACCAGCTCCGCACAACTCCATATGGCTCTGGCGATCGTAGTGGGACTGGCCCCGCGAGGTCGGATGCTCAAGCGACCATGTTAGGTCACACTCACTGCATGGAGTCGCATGCTGGTGGGACAGGCCCTTTAGGCTTCCCAAAAGGCAATATTGCAGCATTAAATTCCATGCCTGCATTCCTTGCTCCTTCCGACAGAAAGTACAAAGGTTGAAAGAATGCACCACCAGACTCGGGAATAGCTTCTTCCCCTCTGTTATCAGGCTTCTGAATGGTCCTTCCATAAGCTAGGGTACTGTCAAATTCATCTCTATCTTCCATCATGGTGATGGAAAGATATTGAGTATTCCTGATCAGCCCCTTTCTTTCCAAAAGTACATGAATCCTGACCCTTCGATTGTCTCCAGTAATTTTTCTACCACTGATCTGAGGCTCAGCGGCCTGTTATTACAAAGCTTGTCCCAGCTGCCCATCTATGTTACATTAGCCATCTTCTGACAGTTGCTGGCCAATAGTAACCCGTAGAGATACAGCATGGAAACAGGCCCTTCGGCCCACCAAGTCCACACTGACCATTGAGCACCCATTCACACTAGATATATGTTATCCCATATGTTCATCATCGGCGGTCACTCTAAACAAGTATGACTGTCCTCTCTTCTCCATAGGGTCATCTACTTGTGGGTCTACAGATGTCTGTAAGGCTGATCCATGATCCACACACTTTGGTGCAACGTGGGCAGTGGAGACTGGCGGTGGTTGGTAGTTGTCGAGCCCCCTTCTCTCTCTCCTTACGGTGCCGTCACTTGGTCTCGGCGATACAGTGTAATTCCATTTTGTGATGCGCAGCTCCTTCCTGCACGGATGTCCTCCAGGAACGCCTGTCCGTCCAGTGTAATGTGCTCCCAGTTGCTCGATGTGATGTGGAATCTCTTAGATTGTTCTTGATGTTGTCCTTGAAGCGTTTCTTTGGCCGCCGGGGGGAACTAGCCAAACCTTCTGTCAATTGAGAGTACAGGATTGTGTTTAGGGAGACTCGTGTGTTGGACATGCGGATGACATGGCCGGTCCATCGAAGTTAGTGCTGCATTATTGTGGTGGTGTGATGCTGGGTCATGTTGGCATTCCTTCAAAACGCTGATGTTGGTGCGTTTGTCCTCGCAGCTGATCCTCAGAATCTTTCGTAAGGGTCTTTGATGGTATTGTTCCAAGGTTCTCAGGCACCTGCTGTAGGTGGTCCATGACCCGGCTCCATACAACAGGGTGGAGAGGACAATGGCTCTGTAGACCAGCTGTTTTGTTTGAGCCTTTAGGGCTCGGTCTTCAAAGACTCTTTTCCTGAGTCTGGCGTAGGCTCCGCTGGCACAACTCAGGTGATGGTTGACCTCAGCATTTCCAGGAACTCCTCAACCGTGACAGCACAACTGAACCAGACATTACCCACCTCATCCCCCAGAGTCCCATCAGAGAAGACATGGAAGAACCTCCCACCGTGACTGAGGTTCAAGATGCAATCAAGAGCCTTAAGAACAGCAAGGCCACCGGTCCAGATGGGATCCCAACTGAGATCTTAAAGGAAAGTGGACCAGAGCTCCTGTACTACATCCATGCCCTACTCCTCAAGGTCTGGGAAAAATAAGAACTTCCCTCAGAACTCAGGGATGCTCTAATAGTGACCATTTGCAAGAAGGGAGAAGCCATAGAGGGAGTGCAGAGAAGGTTCACCAGACTGATTCCTGGGATGTCAGCTGTCTTATCGTGGATAGACTCGGTTTATGTGGAATTTAGGTTGACGAAACTGGATGGGGCCCCACCACAGAGAGTCCTCTGTGGCCCTTGTGGTACTGAGGGGATCAGCCGTGAATGGAGAGAAGCAGGGGTACTAAAAGGCAAAGTCTTGCTTGTTGTTGTGTCCTCACAAACAACTTCTACCATTGTCTGCGGAAGTACTCCCAGAATCAGTGTGGCTTCCGCCCATCCAGGGGTACAGCAGACATGATATTCACAGCACGCCAGCTCCATGAAAAATGCCGTGAACAAGGCAGCCTTTGTACATGGCCTTCATTGACCTGACAAAGGGCTTTTGACTTGGTGGACCGCCAGGCTCTTTGGAGCATACTATCAAGGTATGGTTGTCATGACAAGTACATGAGAATATTGAGGCTTCTACATGATGGCATGTGGGTCACAGTGCCCAGCAACTGTGGCACTGAGTCCGAGCCCTTCACTGTGGAAACGGGGGTCAAACAGGGAAAGCTTCATCACACCCACCCTGTTTGTCGGCTTAATTA
Organism: Okamejei kenojei; assembly: GCA_035221665.1. Lineage (NCBI taxonomy): Eukaryota > Metazoa > Chordata > Chondrichthyes > Rajiformes > Rajidae > Okamejei > Okamejei kenojei. The sequence goes on from CM069131.1 coordinate 197,844,182, forward strand.
GACAATTGACAATAGGTGCAGGAGTAGGCCATTCGGCCTTTCGACCCAGCACGATTGCTGCCATACTTCACCTCATTGGTGAAGAGCTGCCACAGGAGATCCCAATCCTCTACAGAACTGATGGTGGGCTCTTCAACCAGGCCAAGAGCAAAGTCAGCAACACCGCCATCATGGAGCTTCAGTACGCGGACAACTGCGCCATTGCAGCACACTCTGCAGAAGGTCCCACATCAACCTCCACCCAACCAGCCGTTTACCCAGCCCACTATAAAAATGGACGACACCACTCTTGAAAACATTGACCACTTCCTCTACCTTGGCAGCATTCATTCCCATATGTTATTATATATGTTATAGTGTATAAAATCATGAGAGGAACAGATCAGGTAGATGCATAGAATCTCTTGCTCAGAGTAGGGGAATCGAGGACCAGAGAACATAGGTTCAAGATGAAGGGGAAAAGATTTAATAGGAATCTGAGGGGCAACTTTTTCCACACAAAGGGTGGTGGGTGTATGGAACAAGCTGCCAGAGAAGGTAGTTGAGGCTAGGACTATCCCAACATTTAAGAAACAGTTAGTTAGATACATGGATAGGACAAGTTGAGGGATATGAACTAAATACGGGCTGTTGGGACTAGTGTAGCTGGGACATTGTTGGCCGGTGTGGGCGAGTTGTGCTGAAGGGCCTGTTTCCACACTGTATCACTCTATGACTATGGCACTTCTGAATTTTCAGTATAATTAACTGTTTTCAGATTTCCACATCTGTAAATGTTTTCCATCTGTCGATCCTTCAGCTTCATTTTACATTCTATCCTTTTGGTAAATGAACAAAGCTGTAAAAACACGATAGGTTCACTAAAGTGATGAGAAACATGGAAGGGAGAAGAATGATGAACTTTCATGAACAAACTCTCTGCTTCTTTTTGTTCTTTTGTCGGTTTTTCAGAACCACTGTCTGTACTGCCTCCATGCCCTCTCTTGTCGCAAAAGGGAGGAGCCCAGCCTTTTTCACAGTGACAATTGTTATTCTCATTGCAAACCTGAAAAACAATAAAAGCGATTAATATCTCTTCAATAAAGTTACTTAAATAAGCAATAAGTAACACACCTTAAAATAAGTTACTATTATTGCCGCCACCCTGGGGAAAGTCACAGCAGTGGCGAACGTCAGGGAACTCTGTAGGATAACACCACAGGAAGTAAACTTTATGTTTCAGCATCAGTGCGGGATTGGAAGGTGGTGTAGCCCAATTATTTCAATGCTCAGATCTGCTTCTAGCCCCTTATTGGAAAAACCCTCTACAGTTGGGTCTGCAAAGGAGGATTTTGAACACAGAACACAGGAACATTCTCTTTGGCTCGCAATGTCTGTGCTAATCAGGATGCTAATTTAAACTAATCCCATTTCCCTACCTGTGGTCTGTATCCCTCTATTCCCTTCCTGTTCATGGCCATGTCAAAATGCTACTTAAGCATAATGTTGTCACAGTCCTAGAGTCATAGTCCACAGTCCTAGTCTTAGATGGGACATATTGGCCAGTGTGGGCAAGTTGGGCCAAACGGTCGGTTTCCACACTGTGAGACTATAAATCTAAGTAGTTTTTACATAGAATGGTATATGCCACCTCCCCCGACAACACATTCTTGGCAAATATCATTTTGTGTAAAAACTATTTAGATTCATAGTCTTATAGCGTGGAAACAGGCCGTTTGGCCCAACTTGCCCACACTGGCCAATAGGTCCCACCTACACCAGTCCCACCTGCCTGCAATTTGCAGACAGGTGGAAATGTGAGGTGTTACATTTTGGGACGTCTAACATGGGCAGGACCTACACAGTGAATGGATATTCAGGGACTGCTGAATCAATCTGAAGAAGGATGCTGACCTGAAACATCGCCTGTTCATTTCCTCCACAGATGTGCAGGAAGGAACTGCAGATGCTGGTTTACACCGAAGATAGACACAAAATGCTGAAGTAACTCAGCAGGACAGGCAGCATCTCTGGATAAAAGGCATGGGTGACATTTGGGGTCAAGACCCTTCTTCCTTCTGGGGAATGTTGCAGAGCAGAGGGATCTAGGAGTGCAGGAACATAGTTCCTTGAAAGTGGTGGCACAAATCCATAAGTTCACTACTCAGCCTCCTGCACACCAAGGAATAAAGTCCTATTTGCCCAGACTTTCCCTGATGCTCATGCCCTTGAGTTCTTATGAAACAAAAGAAGGGTCTGTTTCCATGCTGTATGGCATGGAAACTCTAACGCAAGATTTAATCTCACATCTTTTAAATTATTTAATCTCACATCTTTTAAACTATTTGTTCTGTTCTGCCAAAGGGTATAACCTCATAGTGCACCATATTCTAGTGTTTTGCTCACTCATTTAATATCACACTTTACAGGCACTGGGTAAAAAATCTCTGCTTGTACCCGATCTATGCCCTTCATACACCCCTATAAAATTACCCCTCAGCCTCATGCACTCCAAGAAATAAAGTCCTAGCCTGTCCAAACTCTCCCTGCAGCTCAGTCCCTGGAGTCCTGGCAACATCCTTGTGCAATAATGTGTAACTGTGTAAAGGTGAGAGGGTAGACATTTGCAGAGGTCGGTCACAGCAAGTTTTTTTTATCCAGGCAGTGGTGGATGCCAGGAAGTCTCTGCCAAGGGTGGTTGTAGAGGCAGATAAGTTAGTGACATTTAAAAAGGCCTTTGATAGGCACATGGATATACAGGGAATGGAGGGATATGGATCATGTACTACCAATACTATCTGAGAATAGTTTAACCTGGCACAATGTTCAGCACAGACATTGTTCTGTGCTGTTCTGTTTATTGTTCTCTGTTCGTCCATAACTCTCTGAACTCAAGTCCATAACACCATGAAGGTGGCAAACATAGATAGAGTGATAAAGAAGGCAGATGTATGCTTACTTTCATTGCCCAGGGCATTAAGTATAAGAGTCAGGAAGTAATGTTGCAACTTTATATGTCTTGGAGAATTGCGTGCAGTTCTGGTCACCCCATTACAGGAAGGATGCAGGTTGACAGAATGATGCCCCGAACGCCGGAGGTTCAGGGGAGAAGTACATAAAATCATGAGAGGCATAGATAGGCAATTGGAATGTTTTCCCATGATGGAAAATGTAAATACTAAGGGGCAAAGCTTTCAAAGTGAGAGGGGCAATGTTTAAAGGTGCAGGGCAAGCTTTATTCCACAGAAGATGACGAGTGCTTGGAGCACACTACCAGCGAGATATGTCATTGGCATTTACAGTCGGAATCACACAGCACAGAAAGCTTGTCCATGCGGACCAAGATGCCTCATGTACATCAGTCCCACCTGCCTGCGTTTGGCCTATATCCCTTTCCTATCCATGTCCCTGTCCTTAAGAGGCATTTGGACAGGACACAAGGATATGCATGGAACAGCGGGATGAGGACTGTATGTAGGCAGAAAAGAGTTGGTCTTGGCAATGTGTTCAGCACAAACAGTGTGGGTCTCAGGTCCTGTTTCTGTGTCGTACCCCTCTGTTGTTGCACTTGTCGTGACAGCTTTTGACATTGAACAGCGCTTCATCCTGGCACTTGTGGGCTATACAGGCCTGTGAAACAGATAATGAAAAGTTAGCGCAGTGTTAATGGAGTGTCATTAGCTTTTAAAACTGTTCATCAGGACACAAGCAGCAGTAGGCCTTTTGGGCCACAGAAGCTGACTCTGCCTTCAACGTGAACACTAACCAATTGTTCAAACGCTTTTGATTGCAACATACGCCTTCATTTAGTTCAACAAAGAAACTGACAAGTTACTAAAGAACATTATAGTTAACACTAACTATATTCGGGTCGAGAACCTTCACTCATAGCTCCTGTGGATATTGAAGAAACAGCAGCAAAGAGAATCAGGAAAGAGCACTGATTGGTCTAGCCCGAGTGGGAGGAGAGTTAGAAGTGAGTCAGAGGGGGAAAACAGTTTAAAACTGAGGAATTTGGTTTGTAAATTGGTAAATTAGGCAATTTATCAGTGAATATAAGCAAGACGACTCTTAGGGAGCAGGCAGTGAGGAAGCGGCCTTGTGAGTAAAGTGTGAGTCTTTGGCTCGAGAGTCTTAGGGCAGGAGGCTACGCATAAAGCTCGAGAGGACGAACGTGCGGAACAGATGTCGGGGCAGATGAGACAGTGTGAGGCTTGCAGAATGCGGGAGCCCAGGGACACGGATGGAGCCTCTGGCTGCTACAACTGTGACAAGTGCTTCCAGCTTCAGCTCCTAAAGGACCGTGTTGGGGCACTGAAGAAGCAGCTGGATGACCTCAGGGCCATCTGGGAAAACGAGTTTCCTGGACAGGACCTACAGTGAGGTAGTCACGCTGAGAATACGAGAAAAACCAAGGTGTGCGACGGAGCCAAAGGGTGGAAATCATGGAGTGCAGAAGATTCAGGTGGCTGTGCCTAATGAAAACAGGTATGCCATCTTTGGAACCGTCGGGGAGACGATGTTTCCAGTCCGAGCAGCGGACACGTCGGTGGCTCCAATCCTTGAGATGGGACTCGACCGGCGAGACCGACATCGGGCAGAGTCCTAGTGGTGGGTGACTCCATTGTCCGAGGAGCGGACAGGAGATTCTGTGGCGGCAGACGAGACGCGAGGATGGTCTGTTGCCTCCCTGGTGCCAGGGTTCAGGATGTCACGAGCTGAATTCAGAACATCCTTGAGAGATAAAGAAGGTGAACAGCCGGCAGTAGTTGTGCACGTAGGCACAAACGACATCGGGAAGAAGAGGAAGGAGTTTCTCCAACATGACTTCAGAGAGTTGGGAAGAAGACTGAAATGCCAGACTTCTAGGGTGGTTATCTCTGGATTGCTTCCAGTACCTCGTGCTAGTGAGGACAGGAACAGGGAGATTGGGGATCTGAATGTGTGGCTGAGGGGCTGGTGCAGGGAGCAAGGATTTAGATTTATAGACCATTGGGATCTCTTCTGGGGTAGGGATGACCTGTACAAATGGGATGGGTTACACCTTAACTAGAGGGGGACCGACATTCTTGCAGGCAGGTTTGCTAGGGCTACACGTGTGGGTTTAAACTAAATAGTGGGGGGAGGGATTGACAAATTGGGAGTATAAAGATGGAATTGAAGGGGAAGTGACTACAGGAAAAATTACAAAAGATTCTCGAATTAATGGGAAGAAAAGCTCGAGAATGGACAACAGAGTAAGGTCAGGGCCAATTGCGAGCGATGCAAGGGGGGGGAAGTGAATACGGAGGTCAAAGTGCTGTATATGAATGTGCGAAGTATAAGGAATAAAGCGGACGAGCTTGAGGCTGAGTTAGAAACCGGCAAGTATGATGCTGCGGGAATTACAGAGACATGGCTGCAAGATGGGCCAGGGCTGTGAATTGAATATTCAAGGGTATACCTCCAATCGAAAAAACAGACAGGTGGGCAGAGGGGGTGAGGTTGTCCTGCTGGCGAGGAATGACATTCAGTACCTTGCAAGGGGTGACATTGAAACAGGAGATATGCAGTATGGATAGAACTAAGGAATTGTAAGGGTAAAAATACCCTAATGGGACTAATAAACAGGCCCCCAAACAGTAGCCTAGACATAGGGCGCAAGTTGGCAGATGGAGTTTAATGCTGATGAGTGTGAAGTGCTACATCTTGGCAGGACAAATCAAAATAAGGACGTACATGGCAAATGGTAGGGAATTGAGGAATGCTGTGGAACAGAGGGATCTAGGAATAACTGTGCATAGTTCTCTGAAGGTGGAATCGCATGTAGATAGGGTGGTAAAGAAAGCCTTTGGTGTGCTGGCCTTTATAAATCAGAGCATTGAATATAGGAGTAGGGAAGTAATGTTAAAATTGTACAAGGCATTGGTAAGACCAATTCTGGAGTATGGTGTACAATTTTAGTCGCCTAGTTATAGGAAGGATGTCAACAAAATAGAGAGAGTACAGAGGAGATTTACTAGAATGTTGCCAGGGTTCCAGCAACTATGTTACAGAGAAAGGTTGAACAAGTTAGGTCTTTATTCTTCGGAGCGCAGAAGGTTAAGGGGGGACTTGATTGAGGTCTTTAAAATGATGAAAGGGATAGACAGAGTTGACGTGGATACGTTTTTCCCATTGAGGGTAGGGAAGATTCAAACAAGAGGGCATGACATGAGAATTAAGGGACAGAGGTTTCGGGGTAACGTGAGGGGGAACTTCTTTACTCAGAGGGTGGTGGCTGTGTGGAATCAGCTTCCAGCAGAGGTGGTTTAGGCAGGATCGATTTTAACATTTAAAAGTAAAGTGGATAGGTATATGGACGTGAAGGGAATGGAGGGGTATGGTCTGAGTGCAGGTAGATGGGACTAGGGGAAAACAAATGGTCGGCACGGACTGGAAGGGCCGAGAGGGCCTGTTTCCGTGCTGTAATTGTTATATGGTTATATGGTTATAAGTTGAATCGGGAGTTAAAATTGGCATGTAGTAAAAGTAATGCTGTGGTTGTTATGGGAGATTTCAACATGCAGGTAGACTGGGAAAATCAGGTTGGTAGCGGACCCCAAGAAAGGGACTTTGTAGAGTGCCTTCGTGATGGATTCTTAGAGCTTGTATTGGAGCCTACCAGGGAGAAGGCAATTATCTGGAATTATTGTTATGTAATGAACCGGATTTAATCTACAATTGGAGAGGGAGAAGGGTAGATCGGAGGTGTCAGTGTTACAGTTGAATAAAGGGGACTATGGGGCCATGAGGGAGGAGCTGGCCAAAGTTGACTGGAAAGATACACTAGCGGGGATGACAGTGGAACAAAAATGGCAGGTGTTTCTAGGAATAATACAGAAGGTGCAGGATCAGTTCATTCCTTGGAGGAAGAAAGATTCCAAGGGGAGAAAGGGACGACCATGGCTGACAAGGGACGTCAGGGACAGTATAAAAATTAAAGCAAAGAAGTACAACGGAGCAAAGATGAGCGAGAAGCAAGAGGATTGGGTAATGTTTAAAGAACAGAAGATAATCAAAAAGACAATACGGGGAGAAAAGATGAGGTACGACGGTAAGCTAGCCAAGAATATAAAGCAGGATAGTAAAAGTGTCTTTAGGTATGTGAAGAGGAACCAAATAGTTAAGACCAAAGTTGGACCATTGAAGACTGAAAAAGGTGAATTTATTATGGGGAACAAGGAAATGGCAGATGAGTTGAACAGGTAGTTTGGATCTGTCTTCACTAAGGAGGACACAAACAATCTTCCTGATATAGTAGTGGTGATATCTGGGGTGAAGAAGGAACTGAAGGAAATCCATATTAGGCAGGAAATGGTGTTGGATAGACTGATGGGACTGAAGGCTGATAAATCCCCAGGGCCTGATGGTCTGGATGATCCCTGGGTACTTAAGGAAGTGGCTCTGGAAATTGTGGATGCATTGGTGATAATTTTCCAATGTTCTATAGACTCAGGACCAGTTCTTGTGGATTGGAGGATAGCTAATGTTATCGCACTTTATTAGAAAGTCGGGAGAGAGAAAACAGGGAATTATAGACCAGTTAGCTTGACATCGGTGGTGGGGCAGATGCTGGAGTCAATTATAAAAGATGAGATAGCCAAACATTTGGATAGCAGTAACAGAATCGGTCCGAGTCAGCATGGATTTACGAAGGGGAAATCTTGCTCGACTAATCTTCAGGAATTTTTTGAAGATGTAACTAGGAAAATGGACAAGGGAGAGCCAGTGGACGTAGAGTACCTGGACTTTCAGAAAACATTTGATAAGGTCCCATGTAGGAGATTAGTGGGCAAAATTAGGGCACATGGTATTGGGGGTAGAGTGTTGACATGGGTAGAGAAGTTGTTGGCAGACAGGAAACAGAGAGTAGGGATTAACGGGTCCCTTTCAGAATGGCAGGCAGTGACTAGTGGGGTACCGCAAGGCTCGGTGCTGGGACCGCAGCTATTTACAATATACATCAATGATTTGTATGAAGGGATTCAAAGTAACATTAGCAAATTTGCAGATGACAAAGCTGGGTGGCAGTGTGAACTGTGAGGAGGATGCTATGAGAAAGCAGGGGGACTTGGACAGGTTGGGGGAGTGGGCAGATGCATGGCAGATTAAGTTTAATGTGGATAAATGTGAGGTTATCCACTTTGGTAGCAAAAACAGGAAGGCAGATTACTATCTAAATGATGTCAAGTTGGTAAAAGGGGAAGTACAACGGGATCTGGGGGTCCTTGAACATCAGTCTATGAAAGTAAGCATGCAGGTACAGCAGGCAGTGAAGAAAGTGAATGACATGTTGGCCTTTATAACAAAAGGAAACGAATATAGGAGCAAAGAGGTCCTTCTGCAGTTGTACAGAGTCCTAGTGAGACCACACCTGGAGTATTGTATGCAGTTTTGGTCCCCTAATTTGAGGAAGGACATTCTTGCTATTGAAGGAGTGCAGCCTAGGTTTACAAGGTTAATTCCCGGGATGGCAGGACTGTCATATGCTGAGAGAATGGAGCAGCTGGGCTTGTACACTCTGGAGTTTAGAAGGATGAGAGGGAATCTCATTGAAATATATAAGATTGTTAAGGGTTTGGACACGCTAGAGGCAGGAAACGTGTTCCCGATGTTGTGGAAGTCCAGAACCAGGGGCCACAGTTTAAGAATAAGGAGTAAGCCAACACTTTTTCTCACAGACCATGGCGAGTCTGTGGAATTCTCTGGCTCTTCGAACCAGCAGCGCCATTCAATGTGATCATGGCTGATCATCCCCAATCAGTACCCCATACCTGCCTTCTCCCCATATCCCCCGACTCCGCTATTTGTAAGAGCCTCATCTAGCTCTCTCTTGAAAGCATCCAGAAAACCTGCCTCCACCGCCCTCTGAGGAAGAGAATTCCACAGACTCGCCACTCTCTGTGCGAAAAAGTAATTTCCGCATCTCCATTCCAAATGGCTTACTCTTCATTCGTAAACTGTGGTCCCCGGTTTTGGACTCCCCCAACATCGGGAACATGTTTCCTGCCTCTAGCATGTCCAAACCCTTAACAATCTTATATGTTTCAATGAGATCCCCTCTCATCCTTCTAAACTCCAGAGTGTACAAGCCCAGCTGCTCCATTCTCTCAGCAGATGACAGTCCTGCCATCCCGGGAATTAACCTTGTAAACCTACGCTGCACCCCCTCAATAGCAAGAATGTTCTTCCTCAAAGTAGGGGACCAAAACTGCACACAATACTCCAGTTGTGGTCTCACTAGGGCTATGTACAACTGCAGAAGGACCTCTTTGCTCCTATATTCGATTCCTCTTGTCATAAAGGCCAACATGCCATTCGCTTTCTTCGCTGTACCGGCATGCTTACTTTCATAGACTGATGTACAAGGACCCCCCGATCCTGTTATACTTCCCCTTTTCCCAACTTGACGCCATTTAGATCATACTGTAATAATCACTCACTTAAACTGCTTTCCCATTGATTATGAGTAGTATTGCTCCCCTCTCCAGTGGGACTGGGTATATACTGGTTCAAAATGATCTCTAGAATACAGTTCATAGTGTCATAAAACAAGGAAACAATACTCCAGGTCTGAGACCACACCTGAAGTATTGTGTGCAGTTTTGGTCCCCTAATGGAATCAAGAACCAGACGTGATAGGTTTAAGGTGAGAGAATAAAGATTTAGAAATGGAAACAGGCCCTTCGGCCCATCGTGCTCATGCCGACCAAGATGCCCCATCTGCACTGGTCCTACCTGCGTGTATTTGGCTCATACCACTTGCAATCCTTCCTATCCATGTACCGATCCAAATGTCTTTTAAATATTATAGACAATAGAAAATAGACAATACGTGCAGTGGTAGGCTATTCGGCCCTTCAAGCCAGTACCGCCATTCACTGTGATCACCCCCAATTCCTGCCTTCACCCCATATCCCTTGACTCTGCTATCTTTAAGAGCCATATCTAACTCTCTCTTGAAAGCCTCCAGAGAATTGGCCTCCACTGCCTTCTGAGGCAGAGAATTCCACAGATTCACTGCTCTCTGGGTGAAAAAGCTTTTCCTGTTCCATTATTGTGATAATGTAATTGTCTGGCCACAGGGTTTCCCGTGGGCTGCTCGCGGGCGTTCTGTGTGTTAACCATGATTGATTAAACTACTTCTGAATCTGCCTGGCTTCTGGCCTTTTCCTGACCTCATCCAGGCCAATACAGTATCTTAGTTGTCATGGGCAAGTTGGCCAAAGGGCCTGTTTCCATGCTATGACACCTAGCACAGATTTGGACTCATTGGCCTGTAGTTCCCAGGCATTTCCTTGCTGACCTTCCTAAATAGAGGCACAACATTAGCCAACCCCCAGTCTTCCGGTACTTCAACGTTTCTAATGATGATTCATATCTCAGCCAAGGCCCCTACAATTTCTTCTCTAGCTTCCACAATGTCCTTGGATATATATGACCAGGGCTGGGAGATTTATCTACCTTCATGCAGATTGGTATGTCCAGCACATTCTCAACCATAATACAGACTCTCCTCAAGACATGTGTGTAAGAGAACTGCAGATGCTGGTTTAAATCGAAGGTCAACACAAAATGCTGGAGTAACTCAGCGGGTGAGGCAGCATCTCAGGAGAGAAGGAATGGGCGACGTTTCGGGTCGAGACCCTTCTTCAGACTGATGTCAGGGGAGGGGGAGAGATAGAATGAAGGCAGAGAGGCAGAGGTTCACATGCATCACCTCCTACCTCATCTGCTGTTGCAGGTGTTATCTTCTCTACATCGGCGAGACCAAGCGCAGGCTCGGTGATCGTTTCACTGAACACCTACGCTCAGTCCATCTTAACCTACCCGATATCTCGGTGGCACAGCACTTCAACTCCCCCTCCCATTCCCAATCTGACCTTTCTGTCCTGGGCCTCCTCCATTGTCAGAGTGAGGCCCAGTGCAAATTGGAGGAACAGCACCTCATATTTCACTTGGGTAGCTTGCACCCCAGCAGTATGAACATTGACTTCTCTAACTTCAGATGGCCCTTGCTTTCTCTCTCTCTCCCCCCTTCCCGGTTCTCCCACTCCGCCTACATTCTATCTCTGTCCCGCCCCCTCCCCTGACATCAGTCTGAAGAAAGGACTCGACTTAAAGTCGCCCATTCCTTCTCTCCCGAGATGCTGAGTTACTCCAGCATTTTGTCTTGACCAATCCTCAAGACATCTCCATTAACTGTCCAAGGTTCCCCAGTCTCTAGGTCCTTCATGGTAAAATTAGAGGAGAAATATTTGTTGAAGGACCTTGCTCATCTCCTGCGGTTCCACACAGACCTTTCCACTTTGGTTTCGGAACGAAGCCTTATAGTCTCTCTCTAGTTACCCTATTTCCTTAATGTACATAAAGCTCTTCAGATTTTTATTTATATTCTCTGCCAGAGTTATATCCTGCCCCCTTTTTGGCCTCCTGATTTCCTTCTTAAGTATGATCCTTAGTGCCCTAAACTCCTCTAGGGATACACTTGATCCTATGTGTAGGAAGGAACTGCAGATGCTGGATAGACACAAAATGCTGGAATAACTCAGTGGGGCAATCAGCATCTCAGGAGAGGAGGAATGTGTGACTTTTCGGGTCAAGACCCTTCATGTTGAAGAAAAGTCTCGACCCGAAACGTCGCCCATTCCTTCTCTCCAGAGATGCTGCCTGTCCAGCTGAGTTACTCCAGCATTCCGGGTCTATCTTCGATTTAAACCAGCATCTGCAGTTCTTTCTTACACTGAAGATGCTGGCTCTGACTGACCCTTCTTCAGGGTCTCGACCTGAAGCATCCTGACTTTGAGGAAGGACATCCTTGTGATTGGGGCAGTGCAGCGTAGGTTCACGTGATTGGTCCCAGGGATGGCTGGACTGTCATATGAGGAAAGATTGAAAAGACTAGGCTTGTATACACTGGAGTTTAGAAGGATGAGGGGATCTTATAGAAACATAAAATTATAAAAGGGCTGGACAAGCTAGATGCAGGAAAAATGTTCCCAATGTTGGGCGAGTCCAGAATCAGGGGCCACTGTCTTCAAATAAAGGGGAGGCCATTTAAGACTGAGGTGAGAAAAAACTTTTTCACCCAGAGAGATGTGAATTTGTGGAATTCCCTGCCACAGAGGGCAGTGGAGGCCAAATCACTGGATGGATTTAAGAGAGAGTTAGATAGACCTCTAGCGGCTAGTGGAATCAAGGGATATGGGGAGAAGGCGGGCATGGGTTATTGATTGGGGACGATCAACCCTGATCACAATGAATGGCGGTGCTGGCTCGAAGGGCCGAATGGCCTCCTCCTATACCTATTTTCTTTGTTTCTATGTTTCTATTCCATTTCTCCAGAGATGCTCTTTGACCCACTGAGTTAGTCCAGCTCTTTGTGTCTTTTCTCTTCATCCCAGTTGTCCCTATCTGCCCATATTGGTTTCAGAACAGGTTCACAAGGTTTATTCCCGGGATGGCAGGACTGCCATATGCTGAGAGAATGGAGCAGTTGTGCTTGTATACTCTGGAATTTAGAAGGTTGAGAGGGCATCTTATTGAAACCTATAAGATTATTAAGGGTTTGGACACGCTAGAGGCAGGAAACATGTTCCCGATGTTGGGGGAGTTGAGAACCAGGGGCCACTGTTTAAGAATAAGGGGTAAGCCATTTAGAATGGAGATGAAGAAACACTTTTTCACCCAGAGAGTTGTGAGTGTGGAATTCTCTGCCTCAGAGGGCGGTGGAGGCAGAGTCCGGGGATATGGGGAGAAGGCAGGAACGGCGTACTGATTGGGGATGATCAGCCAGGGTCACATTTGATGGCGGTGCTGGTACGAAGGGTTGAATGGCCTACTCCTGCACCTATTGTCATATTTAGAATTTTAATTTGTGGGCCTGCCCTGTCTATCATAATCATACTTTATTAGCCAAGTATGTTTTGCAACATACGAGGATTAGCTATTTAAAAACTACCAGTCGCTGGTCCTAAAAGGCTCACTATGGATGTAACAGTCACTAGTCTTGCGAAGAAAGTAGGAACAAGGTACTGATTCTGGATGATCAGCCATGATCATATTGAATGGCGGTGCTGGCTCAAAGGGCTGAATGGCCGACTCCTGCACCTATTTTCTATGTTTTCTATGTTTCCCAATTTGCTGGAGTAACTCAGCGGGACAGGCAGCATCTCTGGATAGAGGAATGGGTGATGTTTCGGATGGAGACCCTTCGTCAGACTGTAGAAGGGTCTCGACCCGAAATGTCACCCATTCTTTCTATCCAGAGATGCTGCCTGTCCCGCTGAGTTACCCCAGCATTTTGTGTCCATCATCGGTTTAAACCAGCGTCTGCAGTTCCTTCCTACACATTAAGTGTAACATTCTCTCCACAGTACTGTCTGCAGTAAACCTCCACTCATTGTTAACCATCCACTCCCCTCAGCAATTAAAAGATTTTATTTCTAACAGTTAGTTTCCACTTCCACAGAAAACACAGACCTGAAATTCTGTCCCTCTTTCCACTGATGTTGCTTGATAAGATGAATATCGCCAGCATTTGGAAACTGGGGGAGTGTAAATTGGGAGCAATGTCATAGAGATATACAAAAATATCCCTGAATATATTTCTGGCCCTTTAGCCCAAATCATCCATACTGACCATAAATACGAATATGCAACCTCAATGTGGAGTGGGGCTGGGCAGTGCCAACATGAATGCAGTTTAATGGGCCTGTCCCACTTAGGCGATTATTTAGGCACCTACATGCGACTAGTTTGTCGCCACATGTTTGCCGGTGGTCGTCAGGAGTAGTCTCCTCAGTCGCGCAAAAAGTCGCAGCGTCTTTCTGGTTGCCGCTAAATTTTCAACATGTTGAAACATTTTCGGTGACAATTGTGATGCCTATGACTTCTCCTGACGTGGGCACTGTCGTAGGTTGGCGCCAGGATGACGCCGGTTTTTCGGCGACCTGCTACGACCATGGCGGTCGCCGGCAGTTGCCTAAAAAATCGGCCAAGTGGAACAGGCCCATTAGGCTATGGACAGAACACTTTAACAATATCCGTTTTTGGTTACCTTGTTCGGTGCACACTTGGTGCCTTCTTGTATTAAATTCGGATTACTGGTATCAGATAAGAAAGAATATGCTGCGCGGCAGACGATGTTTCCATCTTTAGTCATAATGCTGTTGGTCACCACCATTACGTTTAATCCCAGATTTGAAGTTGATCCACCCTGACACTGAAGTTTTCCACACAATATATTTCTGTAGGGCAGACAAACAATTTAGATTTCTACTCCAGGTACTTGGGCAAATACACAAAAGAAAACAGAAATTGTAGTGCTGCAGCGAACAATCTGTTGGGTGAAGACGGGTTCACAGCAAGCTGCCTTCATTGCCAAGAGTATTGAGTGCAGGAAAAGACACAGTGCTGGAGTAACTCGGTAGGTCAGGCAGGATTTCTGGAGAACATGGATCGGGAGGGTTTAAACTAGATTGGCAGGATCTGGCGCAGGACAGAGGCATCCGAGAGGCTAGATGTTGGTATGGTGGGTGGTGTGGGAAAGGTTAGCGGACAGACTAGGCAGGTGAAAGGCAGAGAGTGAGGAAAGAGGATTGGTTTAAACTGCACGTATTTGCAAGCAAGGGGCCTGATGGGTAAGGCAGATGAGCTCAGAGCGTGGATAGGTACGAGCGACTGTGACGTTGCAGCCATGACTGAAACCTGGTTAAGGGAGGGGCAGGACTGGCAGCTCAATGTTCCGGGGTACAGGAGCCTCACAGGGATGGGGGAATAAGAGGAAGGGGGGTTGCATTGTTGGTTAAGGAGGATGACACGGCTGTGTTCAGAGGTGACATTATGGATGGCTCGTCTCGTGAGGCTATGTGGGTGGAGCTGAGGAACAAGAAAGGGATGATCACCTTGTTGAGGGTGTACTACAGACCCCCAAATAGACAACGGGAAATAGAATAGAAGTTCCACTAGGGGGCGCTGGACTGCCAACAGACTCTGCCTGCAGCCCGTTTGTTTTTCCATCTTTTTTTTTTAATTTTTAGTCAGTTTAAAGTTTGTTTTTGGGGGAGTCTTATGTGGGGGAGGGGGGCAGGGTATGGGGGAAACTAACTCCCAGTCGCTTCCCGGCGGGGACGCGACTATTTCTCCGAGTCGTGTCCTTGCCCCCCACCTCGTGGCCGACCTCCTGGATCGGAGCGTCCTTTCCTGCCGGGGACCGGGAACCGGACCAGAGCTGCAACAGCGGCGGCGGCGCTGGAGTCACCACGGAGCGGGCGATGCCTACCTGGGTCGCCATTGGAGCTCCGGAGCGTTGGGCCGCTGCTCCAACATCGTGGAGCTCTGGTTTAGAGCTCCCAACGCGGGCGGCGCTGAACAACTCCCTGGAGTCCTGGGGCCCTTTGCCGAGGGCCGCCAGCGTTGCATCTCCACCCGGCACGGCAGTGGACTTTGGGAGCTGTGGACTCCGGTAGGAGGGGGCTGACTCGGGGTCCAGGCCGCTGAGGACATCCCCCAGCCCCAACGTCGGACTTACATCTCCCCGGGGAGCGGGCCTGAACATCGGGCCGCCCTTAGCGGCGACTGCAGGGGGTTCGGGGAGGCCCCGACCACGGGGGAACAGTGGGGAACATCGGGAAGAGACTGACTTTGGTGCGTTCCCTCACAGTGGGAAATTTTGATCCTGCTGTGGGGGGGATGTTTTATGTTGAATCCTATCTACTCCATGTTGTGTTCTTTATTTTAACTGTATGGCTGTATGGTGATTTAATTTTGCTGTGCGAATTGGCACACGTGACAAATAAATGCATCTTATCTTATCTTATCTTAAGAACAAATGTGCCGGGAGATTGCACACAGCTGCAGTTCAAATAAGGTTGTTGAAATAGGGGATTTCAACTTTCCAAATCTAGACTGGGAAAAACATAGTGTGTAGGGTTTAGATGGGGTGCAATTCCTCAAAAGTGTCCAGGAGAATTTTCTTAAACAGTATGTGGAGGCCCCCCACACGTGAGAGGACAATGCTGGATCTAGTATTGGGAAATTGGGACGGGCAAGTTGATGAAGTGTGTGTGGAGGAGCCTATTGGGACCAGTAACCACAGTTTGATTAGGTTTAAGATAGTTATGGATCGGGACGGAGAGGGTCTACGTGTTAAAATGCTCAACTGAGGTAAGGCCAACTTTGAGGGTATTAGAGAAGGTCTCGCTCAAGTTGACTGGAGCAGGTTATTCGAGGGGAAAGGAACATCGGCCAAGTGGGATGTTTTTAAAAGTATACTGAAGAGAGCTCAGGATGTGTACATCTCCGTTAGAGTGAAGGGCAAAGCAGGCAAATGTAAGGAAGCTTGGCTGACGAGGGAAATTGAGATGTTAGTCAAAAACAAAAAGGATGCATGGGACAGGTATAGGCAGCTGGGATCAAGTGCATCCCTGAAGGAGTTTCAGGAGCGAAGGAGTAAACTAAAAAAGGAAATCAGAAGGGCAAAACGGGACCAGGAGATTGCTCTGGTGGGAAGTATTAAGGACAGTCCCAAAAGAATTCATGAATACATAAGGGGTAAAAGGGTAACTAGCGAGAGAGAGAGAGAGAGAGAGAGACCTCTCAGGGATAAAAGCGGTCACCTCAGTGTGGAGCCACAGGAGATGGGCAAGGTCCTCATTTGAATGGCGGTGCTGGTCCGAAGGATCAAATGGCCAACTCCTGCACCTATTGTCTATTGTCAATGAGTATTTCTCCTCTGTATTTACTGAGGAGGAAGACAGTAGAACGGAGGAAATTAGAGCAGTCACCGGAAGTGTCATGAGAGCAGTCAGGGTTACCGTTGAAGAAGTACTGAAAGTACTGTTGTGTATGAAGGTAGACAAATCTCCAGGGCCCAATCTGATATATCTGAGGACATTGCGGGAAACTAGAGAGGAAATTGCTGGAGCCCTGGTTGACATTTATGAGTGATCCTTAAATACAGGAGAGGTGCCGGAAGACCGGAGGGTGGCAAATGTTGTGCCTCTTTTCAATAAGGGCTGCAGGGAAAATGCTGGGAACTATAGGCCGGTGAGCTTAACATCTGTTGGAAAGTTACTGGAGAGTATTATGAGGGATAGGATATACAGGTATTTGGATGGGCAAGGTCTAATGAGGGCAGAGCTGTAGATGTTGTGTACATGGATTACATTACGATGTTCTACAAGGTTCTGCATGGTAGGCTGCTCTGGAAGGTTAGATCGTATGGGATCCAAGGAGAGATAGCTGAAAGGATAGCAAATTGGCTCCATGGAAGGAAGCAGAGGATGATGGTGGAAGGTTGCTTCTCGGACTGGAGGCCTGTGACTAGCGGTTTGTCTCAGGGTTCGGTGCTGGGCCCGTTACTGTTTGTCATCCACATCAATGATTTGGATGAGAACATACAGGGAAAGATTAGCAAGTTTGCCGATGAACAAAAGTTAGTGGTTTTGTAGAGAGTGAAGATGGTTGTGAAAGTTTGTAGCAGGATCTGGATCGATTGGCCAGGAGGGCGGAGGAATGGTTGATGGAATTTAATACAGAGAAGTGTGAGGTGTTGCATTTTAGGACATTGAACAAGGGCAGGACCTACAAAGTAGATGGTAGTCCTCTGGGGAGTATTGTGGAGCAGAGGAATCTAGGAGTACAGGTGCAGGGTTCCTTGAAGGTCGAGTCACAGTTAGATAAGTTGGTCATAAAGGCTTTTGGCATTTTGGCCTTCACAGTCAGAGTATTGAGTATAGTAGTTGGGAGGTCATGTTGTACAAGACGTTGGTGAGACCGCATATAGAATATTGTGTTCAGGTCTGGGCACCAAGTTATAGGAATGATATTGTCAAGCTTGAAAGGGTTCAGAAAAGATTTACAAGGATGTTGCCAGGACTAGAGGGTGTGAGCTATATGGAGAGGTTGAGTAGGCTGGGCCTCTATTCCATGGAATGCAGGAGGATGAAGGGGGATCTTATAGAGGTGTACAAAATCATGAAAGGAATAGATTGCACAGACTCTTGCTCACTGTAGGGGAATCGAGGACCAGAGGACATAGGTTCAAGGTGAAGGGGAAAAGAGTTAATAGGAATCCAAGGAGTAACTTTTTCACACAAAGAATGGTGGATGTATGCAACAAGCTGCCAGAGGAGGTAGTTGCGGCTAGGGCAATCCCATCGTTTAAGAAACAGTTAGACAGGTACATGGATAGGACAGGTTCGGAGGGATATGGACCAAGCGCAGGCAAGTGGGATTAGTGTAGCTGGGATGTGTTGGCCGGTGTGGACGAGTTGGGCTGAAGAACCTGTTTCCACACTGTACCACTCTATGACTATGGATCGGTGATGTCTTAGGTCAGAACCCTTCTGTACATTGGCTATAGCTGATTTATAACTGATTTATCTTTGTAAAGTTATGATGTTATGAACTGTGAAATAAAAATGATAAGTACAAATGTAGAGCTAGGGTTAGGATTAGGGATATGGTCAGGGTCAGGCATTTTCCTCTCAGTGGAAGAGGGTTAGGGTTGGGACAGGGGTCAGCAACCTACGGCCCATGGGCCAGATCCTGCCTGTAACCCGAAAACATCCAGCCCGCAGGCGTTTTTTTTTTCTGAGGACCTCCGTGACTGAGCCGGCACTATGGGGGTGCTGAAGGTGGCCCTGGGCCAATCTTAGCATCAGGGGGGAAGAGAGGGAGTCAGTCAGTCGGTTGGGCTATTGGCCGGCCGGTGGGTGCTGTGAGGGGTCGGTCGGTCGGGCTGTCGGCCGGCCAGTGTTGCAGCGAGCGAGCGGGCGGACAGTCGGAGCCGGCGCTATGGAGGTGCTGATGGCGGCCCGGGCGGCGTGCAGGGCAGTGCTGCTCCCCACCATGTTGATATTCAGTGTAATCGTGGCATCGGGTGGGTTGCTTCTGCAAGGGGGGGGGGGGGGGGGGGGGGGGCGAGTTAGGGTTAGGCATTTTCCTCAGTGGAAGATGCCTTGACCTTCCCCCAGCCTGGCACTGCCCCAGTCTCACAATGGCCGTGATCCCCCCACTCTGCACACTGGCAGTCAATGGCGTTCAGTAAACTGGGGAACCCACAGAATCTTAATATATTTATGGTTAAAGTAGACCGCAGCATGGAATTAGGCTCCCATAGAGTAATTTGAGCATTGAGCACTAGATAGCGCTGTCACTTCGATGTAATTTTCTAATTAGCTTAATTAATTAATGTGCAACTATTGACACTGATGACTTATGAATTCCTTCTCAATTATTTTATCTAATTCTGATCCAAATTTCAAGTAGATACCAGACTTGGGTCACGAAAGATAAATTCTAGACACATTTTCTTTCGATGCTCGGCCCACGGCCTAATACTAATATTTAAAAGGCATTCGGACAGATACATGGATAGGAAGGGTAGAGAGAAATACGGACCACATGGAACAAGTCCAGTATGCCTCGTGTGCAGGGTGGACCTATTCGTGGATGAATTATGATGGATTGATAAAGAATTTTCCACTTTTAATTGAAAACAAAATAAAGAACAGACTTTTAGACAATAGACAATAGGTGCAGGAGTAGGCCATTCGGCCCTTCGAGCCAGCACCGCCATTTAATGTGATCGTGGCTGATCATCCCCAATCAGTACCCAGTTTTTGCCTTCTCCCCATATGCCCAGACTCCGCTATTTTTAAGAGCCCTATCTAGCTCTCTCTTGAAAGCATCTAGAGAACCTGCCTCCACCGCCCTCCGAGGCAGGGAATTCCACACTCACCACTCTCTGAGAAAAAGTGTTTCCTCGTCTCCGTTCTAAATGGCTTGCTCCTTATTCTTAAACTGTGGCCGCTGGTTCTAGACTCCCCCAACGTCAGGAACATGTTTCCTGCCTCTAGCATGTCCAAGCCCTTAACAATCTTATATGTTTGAATGAGATTCCTTCTCATCCTTCCAGAGTGTACAAGCCCAGCTGCTCCATTCTCTCGGCACATGACAGTCCCGACATCCCGGGAATTAACCTTGTAAACCTACGCTGCACTCCCTCAATAGCAAGAATGTCCTTCCTCAAATTAGGGGAACAAAACTGCACACAATACTCCAGGTGTGGTCTGACTAGGGTTCTGTACAACTGCAGAAGGACCTCTTTGCTCCTATATTCGATTCCTCTTGTTATAAAGGCCAACATGCCATTCGCTTTCTTCGCTGCCTGCTGTACCTGCATGCTTATTTTCATAGACTGATGTACAAGGACCCCCAAATCCCGTTGTACTTCCCCTTTTCCCAACTTGACGCCATTTAGATAGTAATCTGCCTTCCTGTTTTTGCTACCAAAGTGCATAACCTCACATTTATCCCATTAAACTTCATCTGCAATGCATCTGCCCACTCCCCCAACCTGTCCAAGTCACCCTGCATTCTCATAGCATCTTCCTCACAGTTCATACTGCCACCCAGCTTTGTGTCATCTGCAAATTTGCTAATGTTACTTCAGTTCCTCTGTCACCCCACGTGTCACTTTTCCTGTGCCCGCGGGCAGGGAAACAAAACTAGATGTTGCATACATACCCAGCACTGCATTTGATGTAATTGCCATCGTTGTCCGTACCACAATGCCCATACTCGGTTCCCTCCGTATTTGTAATTTCATAGCACGTTTTTACAGCAGACTTGGCATCTGTCAGAGAGAACAAGGAAGAGTACAGATCTAAAGCTAGAAGCAGGCTGCACCGACATTGACAGCATTCATGAGCCTTCTTCCATTCTGTTCTGGAGTGAGACGGACAGTTGGAGAACGTGATGCAGGTGACAAGACAGGAAATGTGAAATGGAGGGGATGACAGACTGGCTAAAGGACAGAGAGAAATGAACCAGCAGCCACCCATCACTGATCGCACCCCCATGGTATAAGTCTGTGGCCCCATTGCCTTTCCTGGCATATGCCCACAAGTTGCTTTAAATTCTTCACCCGCTCTCTCCAAGTCAAGTCAAGTCACTTTTATTTCTAGCACATTTAAAAAACAACTCTCATTGACCAAAGTGCTTTACATTGGTGGAGGTACTGACGTTATACAACAGTGGTTCATAGATTAAGTACATACATAAATACATATAGCCCTCCCTCAGAGGACGTCAAGAAAGGCTTGAGAGTAAAGATGAGTTTTAAGTCTTGAATTAAAAGAGTCGATGGAGGGGGCAGTTCTGATGGGAAGACGGATGCTGTTCCACAGTCTAGGAGCTGCAACCGCAAAGGCGCGGTCACCCCTGAGCTTATGCCTAGACCGCGGGATGTTCAGTAGCCGCGGGATGTTCAGTAACCGCGGGATGTTCATCTTGAAATAGCTTGCACCAGGCTAGGGCTGACCCAGTGATGGGGATAGGTCACCACACTCCTGCAGCAGATTGAGGGAGCTTTGAGGATCAGCATGTCCATCCA
Source organism: Okamejei kenojei (assembly GCA_035221665.1). Classification (NCBI taxonomy): domain Eukaryota; kingdom Metazoa; phylum Chordata; class Chondrichthyes; order Rajiformes; family Rajidae; genus Okamejei; species Okamejei kenojei. Next base: position 197,865,585 of record CM069131.1, read on the forward strand.
GTCAGGTGCATACATTGGCCAAAGCCACTGCCCTGTGTGGGGAGGGGATCGGTGTTGCCATCTGGTGGCTGCCGGCAGCCTATACTCACCGTCGCCCCAGATCTCCTGGCATTGCTTGTCTGCAGAGCGGCAATACCCCTGGTTGCAGAACAAGGTCCCATTGCTGCAGGTGTAGCCATCTTTCATGTAGTGATTGTTTGGGCAATCTTTGGAGTTTCCTGTGCAGAACTCGGGCAGGTCACACTCACTCCGTCTGGGCCTACACACCGTGCCTGCTGGTCTAAACTGAAGAAAGATGGCATCAGAGAATGGCAGGCAGTGGGGGGGGGGGGGGGGGGGGGGGAGAGCAGCTGAGAGTGAGGTGGAGGGTAGGCAGCAGGAGTGTCCCCTGTGAAGTGTGGGGGTACTGCACACACAGGGGCTGAGGTTGTAAAAATACAAACCGAAAATACTACAATCGCTCAGGCAGAATCTGGGAGTTTTGCAAGTTCCTGTCTAATACCATCCATGTTGGCCTTGCCTGAATTTAGAACATCACATGTGGACCAACCCTGTCCTTAATCAAAACTATTTTAAAGCTGATGGAACTGCGCTCACCAACTGACACTTGTCTTTTGCCCTACTAATCCCCCCAGAGTAGGTAAAGTGTTGGCGTCTCCCTTATAGGGCCCTATACATATTGCCTGAAGAAACTCCTCAGTACACATGACAAGTGGCAGCCCATCTATGACAGTCCCAGAATATTGGGAAAGTTAAAACCCCACAACCACATTTGCCTTGCAGCTGTGCAATCTCCTGCCGTTTTTGTTTCGTTAACTTGTGTTGACTATTTGGTAAACTGTAGGACAAGCAAGGTGATTCTCCCCTTTATATTGTGCAGATCCTCCCATATTGTCTTGCTGGGCAACACTTGCCCCTGCACGAGTCCTCTCTAAGGCCAAGAAAGTGGATCACATCACTCCAGTTTTGAGGTATTTACACTGGCTTTCAGTTTGTCAAAAAATTGATTTCAAAATATTTCTGTTGGTTTATAAAGCACTGAATGGTCTAGGGCCAAAATACATTTGTGATCCTCTGCCACGTTATGAACCATCCTGACCTCTGAGATCGTCTGGGACAGGCCTGCTTTCTGTCCTCAGAGTCAGCAGCATTTAGTTTTTATGCACCACGTATAGGGAAGAAACTTCCAGAAAAATACAGGTCCACTCCAACTCTCACTTCTTTTAAATCGGGGCTGAACACCTTTCTCTTTGACACAGCTTTTAATTATATTAAATAATTATTAATTTCTTACATTGCACTGTAACTTTTATTCTTGTATTTTATACTTGTCTTATTCTATTTTAGCCTGTTTTTATTTTCTATTATTTTTTTTTGCAGCAGTACATAGAGGTATCGACCAGAGAAGGGGCAGTGCTGGACCTCCTGTTAGGAAATGAGGCAGGTCAGGTGACGGAGGTATGCGTTGGTGAGCACTTCGGGACCAGTGATCACAATACCATTAGTTTCAATATAATTATGGAGAGAGTCAGAACTGGACCTAGGGTGGAGATTTTTGATTGGAGAAAGGCTAACTTTGAGGGAATGCGTAAGGATTTTAAAGGAGTGAATTGGGACACTTTGTATCTTGGGAAGGATGTAGAAGAGAAATGGAGGACATTTAATGGGGAAATTGTAAGAGTACAGAATCTTTATGTCCCTGTTAGGTTGAAAGGAAATAGTAAAAATTGGAAAGAGCCATGGTTTAAGGGAAATTGGACACTTGTTTCGAAAAAAGAGAGATATTTACAATAATTATAGGAGGCATGGAGTAAAGGAGGTGCTAGAAGAGTATAAAGAATGTAAAAAGAATCTTAAGAAAGAAATTAGGAAGGCTAAAAGAAGATATGAGGTTGCTTTGGCAAGAAAGGTGAAAGTAAACCCAAAGGGTTTCTACAGCTATATTAATAGCAAAAGGATAACGAGGGATAAAATTGGACCATTAGAGAACCAGAATGGACAGCTATCTGCAGAGCCAAAAGAGATGGGAGAGATATTGAACAATTTATTTTCTTCGGTATTCACGAAGGAGAAGGATATTGAACTCTGTGAGTTAAGGGGAAAAAGTAGAGTAGCTATGGAAACTATGAGATTCAAAGAGGAGGAAGTACTGACACTTTTGAAAAATATAAAAGTGGATAAGTCTCCAGGTCCTGACAGGATATTCCCTAGGACATTGAGGGAAGTTAGTGTAGAAATAGCAGGAGCTATGAGAGAAATATTTCAAATGTCATTAGAAACGGGAATAGTGCCGGAGGATTGGCGTACTGCGCATGTTGTTCCATTGTTTAAAAAGGGTTCAAAGAATAAGCCTAGCAATTATAGACCTATTAGTTTGACATCAGTGGTGGGCAAATTAATGGAAAGGATACTTAGAGATAATATATATAAGCATCTGGATAAACAGGGTCTGATCAGGAACAGTCAACATGGATTTGTGCCTGGAAGGTCATGTTTGACAAACCTTCTTGAATTTTTTGAAGCGGTAACTAGCGAAATTGATGAGGGTAAAGCGGTGGATGTTGTCTATATGGATTTCAGTAAGGCCTTTGACAAGGTTCCCCATGGAAGGTTGGTTAAGAAGGTTCAATCTTTGGGTGTTAATGGCGGAGTAGCAAGATGGATTCAACAGTGGCTGAATGGGAGATGTCAGAAAGTAATGGTGGATGGCTGTTTGTCAGGTTGGAAGCTGGTGACCAGTGGGGTACCTCAGGGATCTGTGTTGGGTCCAATGTTGTTTGTCATGTACATCAATGATCTGGATGATGGGGTGGAAAATTGGATAAGTAAGAATGCAGATGATACTAAGATAGGTGGTGTTGTGGATAATGAAGTAGATTTTCAAAGTCTACAGAGAGATTTGGGCCATTTGGAAAAGTGGGCTGAAAGATGGCAGATGGAGTTTAATGCTGTTAAGTGTGAAGTGCTACATCTTGGCAGGACAAATCAAAATAGGACGTACATGGTAAATGGTAGGGAATTGAGGAATGCTGTGGAACAGAGGGATCTAGGAATAACTGTGCATAGTTCCCTGAAGGTGGAATCGCATGTAGATAGGGTGGTAGAGAAAGCCTTTGGTGTGCTGGCCTTTATAAATCAGAGCATTCAATATGGGTGTAGGGAAGTAATGTTAAAATTGTACAAGGCATTGGTAAGACCAATTCTGGAGTATGGTGTACAATTTTGGTTGCCTAATTATAGGAAGGATGTCAACACAATAGAGAGAGTACAGAGGAGATTTACTAGAATGTTGCCAGGGTTCCAGCAACTATGTTACAGAGAAAGGTTGAACAAGTTAGGTCTTTATTCTTTGGAGCGCAGAAGGTTAAGGGGGGACTTGATTGAGGTCTTTAAAATGATGAAAGGGATAGACAGAGTTGACGTGGATAAGCTTTTCCCATTGAGGGTAGGGAAGATTCAAACAAGAGGGCATGACATGAAAATTAAGGGACAGAAGTTTAGGGGTAACGTGAGGGGGAACTTCTTTACTCAGAGGGTGGTGGCTGTGTGGAATGAGCTTCCAGCAGAAGTGGTGGAGGCAGGATCGATTTTAACATTTAAAAGTAAAGTGGATAGGTATATGGACGTGAAGGGAATGGAGGGGTATGGTCTGAGTGCAGGTAGATGGGAATAGGGAAAAACAAATGGTCGGCACGGACTGGAAGGGCCGAGAGGACCTGTTTCCGTGCTGTAATTGTTATATGGTTTAATGGTTATATGGTTTTAATGACTGTTTTAATTGCTTTTGATTGCTTTTTAATGCTTTGTGTAAAGTACTTTGAATTCCTTGTTGCTGAAATATGCTGTATAAATAAACCTGCTTGCTTGTTTGCCCCTGTACTCTCATATATCTGTTCTGCAGCACTCCCCAGGGGCCTACTGTCTACTGTGTAAATCCTGCCTCAGCTTGACTTTCCAATGTACCCCATACTTATTAGAGTTAAATTCCATTTGCCATTCCTTAGCCTCGTTTGCCAATTGATCTATTTTGTTCTATATATTAATAATTTGAATGACAAATAGCAGTGGTCCCAGCATTGACCCTTGCAGAACTCTATTGTTAGCAGACCTCCAATCAGCGAAACATAGAAACATAGAAATTAGTTGCAGGAGCAGGCCATTCGGCCCTTCGAGCCTGCACCGCCATTCAATATGACCATGGCTGATCATCCAACTCGGTATCCTGTACCTGCCTTCTCTCCATACCCCCTGATCCCTTCAGCCACAAGGGCCACATCCAATTCCCTCTTAAATATGGCTAACGAACTGGCCTCAACTACCTTCTGTGGCAGAGAATTCCACAGATTCACCACTCTGTGTGAAAAACGATTTTCTCATCTCGGTCCTAAAAGACTTCCCCCTTATCCTTAAACTGTGACCCCTTGTCCTGGACTTCCCCAACATCGGGAACAATCTTCCTGCATCTAGCCTGTCCAACCCCTTAAGAATTTTGTAAGTCTCTATGAGATCCCCCCTCAATCTTCTAAATTCCAGCGAGTACAAGCCGAGTCTATCCAGTCTTTCTTCATATGGAAGTCGTGCCATCCCAGGAATCAGTCTGGTGAACCTTCTCTGTACTCCCTCTATGGCAAGCCTTCCACAAACCCTTCCACAACTACTCATTGCCTCCATCCTCAAGTCAATGCTGAATCCAATTGGCCACCTCACCCTGGATTCCATGCAACCATTAGATTTATGGGTATGTGGAAACAATTGCCTGGGGACATGGTAGAGGAGGGGCAAATGATAACATTTAAAAGGTATTTGGATAGGTACATGGATAGAAAAGGTGTGGAGGACATGGACCAAGTACAAACTGGGACTAACGCAGATGGACATCTTTGTTGGCGTGGATGAGTTGGGCTACTGGCTGTGTTTACAATCTCAGGGTTAATGTGCCTGCTCAACAAAGGATTCCTGTCATGCAAGGTACTAGTAAGATTAAACGAGCTTACCAGTTTGAAGTTTGATCTTTATTTTATGAGGTGTTACGATGTGGGATTATGTGGAGAAGCCCCGCCAGGCGCATGCACGTCATACTTCAAAGCAGCGGCGTGAAAATACAGAAACTATAGCCGAAGTGATATAGTAAGACTCAGAAGACTAGAACTACCAGATGATCTTTGCGATTATGAAGGCCGGGAGCGGAGGGCACGTAATCCCTCATCGTAACTGCTCATAAAATAAAGATCAAACTTCAAACTGGTAAGTTCTCATTTAATCTTACTATTTTACTTCAGAGTCACGTGAGTGACTACGTGAAGATTTCAAAGCTCTGTGATTTCATGCCGTAGATCCATTCCATATGACACACTGCTTCAGTTGACACAGGAGTGAATAAATAATGTATTGAACATTGCTTTGAATTATCCAATAATTATTTTTTAAATAACAATACAGTAATAACCCCTCTTTTAACCCCAGGGGAAATAACAAATGAAATTTATAAAGACAAATCAAATGGAACCCAAAACAGCATGCCCAAACCCTGGCACTGTCAGGATAGGTTTATCATAATTTTAGAAAAGTTTCCTTAGACCTTGCTGCGGATGTTGATGCCGCCCTGGTGGAGTGAGATTTAAACACATGAGTGTCTACTCCAGCGGAATCCAAAACCTGTTTTACCATCTAGAAATAGTTTATACTGACAACTTTTATGAGTTTTTTTATGTGACTGATGAGCATTGCTGTCTCAGAACCTCTGAGACTCTTAGTTACCTTGATATATTGCCTCAGGTGCTTAACTATTCATAACATTTGGACAACAGTGTATGCTTTAAAACTTACTTTGGTTCCGGCCATTCCTGGCCTGCTTTGTTTGATTAAATCACACACATAAAACGTAATGTTATCTACAGAAGAATACATGCTATCTAGTCGTAACTTTTGCAATGTTTGCACTCATTGCGCTGATATTAGCGCCATGAGCTTAACCACTTTAAGTGTTAACTTCTGAAAAGACAATGACGTAATTGGAGCCCATTGCCGAAGCAGTGTGAGAACTATGCTGACATCCCAGATTTTCGTATATCTAGGTTTAGGAGGATGTTTGTTAAAGATTGCTCTCATGAATCGGGACACTAATGGATGACCCGGTAGGTTGTTGTTCTGAAACTGCCCTAAATAAGAGGACATAGCACTCTGAGCACTATTAATGGCACTATAACTCAAGTGTTCATTAAAATGCAATGGAGCAAGAAACTCCAATACATCCGGTATGCTTGCAGTATGATAAGATATGTCTGAGTGTAAACAACATCTCCCATTTCTTAATATGAGACATATTGTTTCTTAGTGCTATCTCTCCAAGCTGCAGTTATCACATCCATGGTCCTATTTGCCAGTCCAAAGCCTTCGAATGGTCTGGTCAGAACCTGCAGATTAACAAATTAATATGATCATGTAACGGATGACTTTCTCCTGTTACTGGATGCACCAACAATTACTGTAGTTGGGGACAGTCATGAATGGCTGAGTCATCATTCTGAGCACCAATGGGAACCATGGCTGTGTAGGCCAGTCCGGAACTACCAAAACTCCAAGGCGGAGTCCTGCTCTATTTTGGTGAGGCATTGCCTAATCAGGCAAAATGGGGAAACATAAAAGAATGTACGTCCCCAATGTAGCGAGAATGCATCCACCGCTACTGCTCCTGGATCTGTTCCTATGAAACGTATTTAGGCAACTGGTGATTTAGCCTGGATGCAAACAGAACAATATCTGGCAAACCATTGCGGCTGAAAATCATTTTAAAAACATCAGGATTTAACATCCATTCTTATGTTGTTATTAAATTTTCCTGACCCGTTGTCTGCCACCACATTATCTCTACCTGGTAGGTAGATAGTTGAGACCCAGATGTTTCTGGAAACACACCAGTGCCACATAAGGTTAGCCAGATTATCACATGATACTGACCTTATTCCTCCCATGCGATTGATATATGGCACGGCCCTGGTATTATAAATCTGGAGTTGAACATGTAAATTATTCATTGTTGAACAATAAGCTTTTAATCCATAGAATGAACCCAGCAATTCTAAGTAATATATACCATGCCTGTGCAGGGTTGAATCCTCTTGCACACTCCATCTACCACCACAGCTAGTCTCGCTGTCCGTAGCTCCCCATCCGGCAGCACACACATCTGTCTGTAAAAGCACTGAAGGTTGCTGAACCAAAATGTTTTTGGTAGTTTATACAACATTGATAATCCTCCATTGTAATTGAGCTATGGCTCTGGTTGGTAACTGCATAGGTCTATCAAAATGACCTGCATGTTCTTTAAGTGCTAGTTCTCTAGCTCGTTGCAGACTTTGATAGTGCAGTGGTACAAACTGCACTATGGGGAAAGCTGCCACCAATTTACCAATAAAACTGGCTACTTCCCGGATGGAGGGATATTGTTTTTTCAGCGAGACTAGTACAGACCTCTCTGATCTCCACAGCCTTGGCTGTAGGCAAAGTCACTGACATATCAACTGAATCAATGACAAATCCCAAATAATCAATGTTTTAGGATGGCTCTAACTTGGATTTGGTTGGAAGGACCAGGAACCCTAACCTTTCAAACAGGTATTTGGTTGCTGAAACCGATTCCTCAGCTGTCTCCTGAGTGTTGCTTATGATTAAAATATCATCTAGATAAACCATTACCATGTGATTCTGGGCCCGAAGTAGCACCAGAAATCTTATCCAGGACAGAATGAATCACCTGTACCTCTACAGTTGGCCTCAACGCCTTCTTCCCATATTGGGGTTGTAGCTGGGATACTCAGGTGAGTAATACCGTCGTCCCACTGGCCCCACTCTGTTTGGCCCTGCCCCTGGATCCGTCACCTTTCGCGCTGAAAACAACCTGCGAGGTGGCATCCTGGCAGAAGGGACATATGTCTTCATGAGACGGATTGTTTTGGCATGTTCCTCCAGGTCCTTGACTTGTTTGAGGAGGTCCACCCCAAATAAATAATCTGGGCTTGGATATTGATGGACCTACATAGAGCTGCAAACTTCAGGTTCAACGTCGGTTTGAGGGCTATCGTTCTGATGCAATTGACTTCAAAATAGGCGTTGCAGAACAGGGCCAGCATGTCTTGTTCCGTACCAGACATCGGTGCCCCCTGGACCATTTTCCCGAACGCAGTGATGCCTGCTGCCACCAACTTGAGGATGCGCTGAAATCTCACTTCTTGTCCCCGCATCGTTGCACTCATTTGTGCCCACATTGCCGAGTTCACGGTGGGCACTTTGAGAGACGCACAGTTTACAGGTGTTTTGTAACGTGTGGTAGTCTCCTCCATGATCGTATCCTGTAGCTGGTGAGGCCATGTAATTTACATGTGTGGCTAGGTTTTCCTCCATAGCCTCACCAGTCCCTTCCAGAAAAGCGAAGTTTTGCGCTACGTCCGGGACACCTGGAGCATGGCTCGTGTGCTCTGGTGTGTGCCCAAAAGCAGTGACACCAGCTTCAGGGACAGATTCCTCCTGCCCTGGTTTCTCCCGAGTCATGCTCTAGGGAAGTCTCTTCCAGCCCTAAACAAGGTGCTGGAGAGGATGATTTCCATTGGTATCCATAAGCGGTGTTTTCGTCTTCGCTGTATGGACCTCTGCGAGAGACTGTGTGGGGAATCCTAGGGGCATTCGGTCCCTGATTGAAATTTTACATGGCTCTTTAAATTTGGAGCATTTTCCCATTTGGTTGAGCCGTCCCCATACCTTTACATTAAAAGCAGGGGAGTCTTCCACATCATCAGACTCATGAAATAAAATGAGCCTGAGAGTACTTTGTTTTGGCATTAGAAACATAGAAACTAGGTGCAGGAGCAGGCCATTTGGCCCTTCGAGCCTGCACCGCCAATCAATATGATCATGGCTGATCATCCAACTCAGTATCCTGTACCTGCCTTCTCTCCATACCCTCTGATCCCCTTAGCCACAAGGGCCACATCCAACTCCCTCTCAAATATGGCCAACGAACTGGCCTCAACTACCTTCTGTGGCAGAGAATTCCACAGATTCACCACTCTCTGTGTGAATAACGATTTTCTCATCTCGGTCCTAAAAGACTTCCCCCTTATCCTTAAACTGTGACCCCTTGTCCTGGACTTCCCCAACATCGGGAACAATCTTCCTGCATCTAGCCTGTCCAACCCCTTAAGAATTTTGTAAGTCTCTATGAGATCACCCCTCAATCTTCTAAATTCCAGCGAGTACAAGCGAAGTCTATCCAGTCTTTCTTCATATTGAATCCAGTCTTTCTTCATATGCATTCCTCCCTGGTGGAGCAGCCCGAGTGCCCTGAAGCACTGGAAACTGATGGAAGCAGTTGAGCTGCCAGTAGAAACAATAGCTGGTATTGGAGCCGGCATTAGCGCCGCCGTTATCCCCAAACCCGATCTAAATAGCGGTAATCGCGGAGCCGGCTTTAGCGCAGCTGTTATCTCTCAACTGATCTATAAGCAGTAACCGCGGTCCCCGCTCGTTCTGCTCCACTATAGCAGTTTATATTTACAATACCTCCATATCACTATCTCTAGCTGGCTGTCCGCGCCAGACTTACAGAGTTTAAAATACTCGCAGGGAAGGTTTAACATCGACTTACCTGCGGGTTACTACTTACCGCTGGTGGAGCTGCGCTCTCCAGCCCGTTGGTGCGCCATGCGTCGGACGTAATGACGCGCATGCACCTGGCGGGGCTTCTTCACGTAGTCACTCACGTGACTCCGAAGTAAAATAGAGGCTTCAGGCCCATAGTGTCATTGTGCGTTCCAATCAGCCACAAGTCATTGCGAGTGTGGTGCGTGGAAGTCATCCACACGGCTGTGAAAATAAACCCCTGTCTCTTCTGCTGGAATGGAAACTAAAATGTTTAAATCATGAGATCACTCATCTCCCCAAGACCTTGTTTGAGATCAGACTTCATCTGTATTCCATCGGTTGACACACGGAGCCCTTACTTTGCAATTCTTGCAGCACGGACCAAGAGATGAACATTTTGTTCCACGCTTGAGTTTACAAGTTGACGCTCTGCAGCAGGGGTCCTTACATTCCTGTGGGAAAACATTAAACATACAGGAAGTACCGTTACTGAGATGACATATATTACCACATAGAGAGGAGATCTCTCTATGAGAGAGAGGAGAGAGAGAGAGGAGACCAGTATCTTGGCAGGGAAATTTGCAAAGGCTACTGGGGGGTGGGGGGAACTTGATAGGTTGGGGAGAGGGACTCAAATAGAGATAGCTAGGAGATGGTGTCTGAGGCAGGAGGCAGAGAAGGGAAGCACTCAGACCCAACATGTACAGGGGGGAAAGAAGAAAAAAATAATAAACAGACAATAAGAGGTGGCGGGTGTCTTAAAGGTGTGAGCAGAGAGAAAGAGTGGTATAAAATGACAATAGAAGCAGATAGCTATTAATGACTAAGCTATAGTTGGGATCATGGAGACATGGCTCCAGGGTGACCAAGGCTGGGAGCTGAACATCCAGGGATATACAATATTCAGGAGGGATAGACTGAAAGGAAAAGGAGGTGGGGTAGTGTTGCTGGTGAGAGGAGATTAATGCAATAGAAAGGAAGGACATTAGCTTGGAGGATGTGGAATCGATATGGGTAGAGCTGCAAAACTCTAAGGGGCAGAAAATGCTAGTGGGAGTTGTGTACAGGCCACCTAACAGTAGTATTGGAGTTGGGGATGGCATCAAACAGGAAATTAGAAGTGCGTGCAACAAGGGTAACACAGTTATAATGGGTGACTTCAATCTGCATATAGATTGGGTGAATCAAATTGGCAGCGGTGCTGAGGAAGACGATTTCTTGGAATGTATGCAGGATAGTTTTCTAAACCAGCATGTGGAGGAACCAACGAGAGAGCAGGCTATTCTAGACTGGGTATTGAGTAATGAGGATGGTTTAGTTAGCAGTCTTGTTGTGCGTGGCCCCTTGGGCAAGAGTGACCATAATATGATTGAGTTCTTCATTAGGATGGAGAGTGACATAATTAAGTCAGAAACAAGGGTTCTGAACTTAAACAAAGGTAACTTTGAAGGTATGAGCCATGAATTGGCCAAGATAGACTGGCAGGTGAGTCTTAGAGGGTTGACAGTGAATGTGCAATGGAAGGTATTTAAAGACTGCATGGATGAAGTACAAAAATTGTTCATACCAGTTTGGCAAAAGAATAAATCAGGGAAGGTGGTGCATCGTGGATAACGAGGGAAATCAGGGATAGTATAAAAACTAAAGATGAGGCATACAAATTGGCCAAAAAAGCAGCCTACCAGAGGACTGGGAGAAATTCAGAATCCAGCAGAGGAGGACAAAGGGCTATATTAGGAAAGGGAAAATAGATTACGAAAGGAAACTGGCAGGGAACATAAAAACTGACTGCAAATTTTTTTAATAGATATATGAAGAGAAAGAGACTAGTTAGAACAAATGTTGGTCCCTTGCAGTCAGAATCAGGTGAATTGATAATGGGGAACAAGGACATGGCAGACCAATTGAATAACTACTTTGGTTCTGTCTTCACCAAGGAAGACATAAATAATCTGTTGGAAATAAAAGTGGACCGGAGGTCAAATAAAATGGCGGAACTGAGTACACCAGTCATTGAAAGTAGGCATGCAGGTGCAGCAGGCAGTGAAGAAAGCAAATGGTATCTTAGCATTCATAGCGAAAGGATTCGAGTACAGGAGCAGGGAAGTTCTACTATAGTTGTACAGGGTTTTGGTGAGACCACACCTGGAGTATTGCGTACAGTTTTGGTCTCCAAATCTGAGGAAAGACATTCTTGCCATAGAGGGGTTTCAGAGAAGGTTCACCAGACTGATTCCTGGGATGTCGGGACTTTCATATGAAGAAAGACTGGATAGACTCGGCTTGTACTCACTGGAATTTAGAAGATTGAGGGGGGATCTTATAGAAACTTACAAAATTGTTAAGGTGTTGGACAAACTAGATTCAGGAAGATTGTTCCCGATGTTGGGGGAGTCCAGAACAAGGGGTCACAGTCTAAGGATAAGGGGGATTTCCTTTAGGACCGAGATGAGGAAAACATTCTTTACACAGAATGGTGAGTCTCTGGAATTCTCTGCCACAGAAGGTCGTTGAGGCCAGTTCATTGGATATATTCAAGAGGGAGTTGGATGTGGCTCTTGTGGCTAAAGTGATCAGGGGGTATGGAGAGAAGGCAGGTACGGGATACTGAGCCTACTCCTGCACCTATTTTTCTATGTTTCTATGAGATTTCTGAAAGCAGATTAACAGCAACATGTAGATAGAGTGGTAAAGAAGCATGTGGTATGCTCGCCTTCATGGCTTGCTTGGGGCATTGACTGTACAAGACCGTTTAGTTTATTCTCACATATACAGAGGTACAGTGAAAAGCTTTTTTGTTGCGTGATATCCAGTCAGTGGAAAGACTATATATGATTACAATCAAGCCGTCCAGATAAAGTGATTAACATTTAGTGTAAGGTTGATAAAAATGCTGGAGAAACTCAACGGGTGAGGCAGCATGGATCTCGACCCGAAACTATACCTATTCCTTCGCTGGGAAAATCAGGTTGGTACTGGACCCCAAGAGAGAGAGTTTGTAGAGTGCCTCCGTGATGGATTCTTAGAGCAGCTTGTATTGGAGCCTACCAGGGAGCAGCCAATTCTGGATTTAGTGTTGTGTAATGAACTGGATTTGATAAGGGAACACGAGGTAAAGGAGCCTTTACGAGGTAGTGACCATAATATGATGTTTAAATCTGCAATTTGAGGGGTTAGAAGGTAACATCAGAAGTGTCGGCTTCGGGTGCATGTGATGAATAAAATTGAATTTGATAGAGAACAGTTTGCTCATCTGCAGATTTCCACACATCCCACTTTACACCAGCTCACCTCCCCCCCCCCCCCCCCCCCCCCCCCCGAAGTTGCACGGCTGGCCCCTACCCACCGCAGGACGGCCACAGTCACACTGTTCCCCCTTCTCCAAGAACATGTTCCCGCACTTTGGGCCTCCGACCAGGTTATCCATTATGGGAACGTTGTAGAGACAATGGCCGCCACCCCGCTTCAGGTTCATCATCAGGTCGGCCCGGCTGCAGCTGCTGAATTTTGACGGCATTATCATGCTGAAAATAAAGATAAATTGATTCTTTCAAATGGAGTTGGTAAGCCTCACGTCAGTGTGAGGGAAGATATAGAGAACACCATAGGAAGTGAACATTCAGCCCATGAGTCCTGTGCTCAACATGATGCCAAGACAAACTCTTAACTACCTCCACATAATCTGTGTCCATCCATTCCCTGCATACCCCTGTCACTGTGTGAATGTCTCTCAAATGCCATGATCATATCTGTCTCAACCACTACTCCAGGCGCCCACCTGGATAATAACCATATAACAATTACAGCACGGAAACAGGTCCCCTCGGCCCTTTCAATCCGTGCCGACCATTTGTTTTCCCCTAGTCCCATCTACCTGCACTCAGACCATACCCATCCATTCCCTTCCCGTCCATATACCTATCCACTTTACTTTTAAATGTTAAAATCGATCCTGCCTCCACCACTTCTGCTGGAAGCTCATTCCACACAGCCACCACCCTCCGAGTAAAGAAGTTCCCCCTCACATTACCCCTAAACTTCTGTCCCTTAATTCTCGTGTCATGCCCTCTTGTTTGAATCTTCCCTACCCTCAATGGGAAAAGCTTATCCACGTCAACTCTGTCTATCCCTTTCATCATTTTAAAGACCTCAATCAAGTCCCCCCTTAACCTTCTGCGCTCCAAAGAATAAAGACCTAACTTGTTCAACCTTTCTCTGTAACATAGTTGCTGGAACCCAGGCAACATTCTAGTAAATCTCCTCTGTACTCTCTCTATTTTGTTGACATCCTTCCTATAATTAGGCGACCAAAATTGTACACCATACTCCAGAATTGGTCTTACCAATGCCTTGTACAATTTTAACATTACTTCCCTACTCCTACATTCAATGCTTTGATTTATAAAGGCCAGCACACCAAAGGCTTTCTTTACCACCCTATCTACATGCGATTCCACCTTCAGGGAACTATGCACAGTTATTCCTAGATCCCTCTGTTCCACAGCATTCCTCAATTCCCTACCATTTACCATGTACGTCCTATTTTGATTTGGCCTGCCAAGATGTAGCACTTCACACTCATCAGCATTAAACTCCATCTGCCATCTTTCAGCCCACTTTTCCAAATGGCCCAAATCTCTCTGTAGAAAATCTACTTAATTATCCACAGCACCACCTATCTTAGTATCATCTGCATACTTACTTATCCAATTTTCCACCCCATCATCCAGATCATTGATGTACATGACAAACAACAGTGGACCCAACACAGATCCCTGAGGCACCCCACTGGTCACCGGCTTCCAACCTGACAAACAGCCATCCACCATTACTTTCTGACATCTCCCATTCAGCCACTGTTGAATCCATCTTGCTACACCGCCATTAACACCCAAAGATTGAACCTTCTTAACCAACCTTCCATGTGGAACCTTGTCAAAGGCCTTACTGAAATCCATATAGACAACAACCACTGCTTTACCCTCACCAATTTCCCTAGTAACCACTTCAAAAAATTCAAGGTTTGTCAAACATGACCTTCCAGGCACAAATCCATGTTGACTGTTCCTGATCAGACACTGTTTATCCAGATGCTTATTTATATTCGGGCCTCACTCACCCAGACCTGCAACGGACCCCAACTACACTACATCCTCCGGAAGATCCACCGCTTCAATCAACAATTCCTGTCCCACCTTACCTCCACCAAGGACCTGAAATTAGCCCGCCTCCAGGCCGTTCCAGCCATCGACAATCCCCGACTCGACCGCCCGCAGGCCCCGGGCCCCAACTCTGGCCCGAGCCGCCGGCCTGAGTCCCCCGACGCCATCTTGGCCACGAGGAGCGCCTCCAGGACTCACCAGGACGCCGCCTTCACCGACCTCCACGCCGATGCTGCCGCCGACCTCCACCTGCCTACTGATGATGCCCAGCCCCGCTGCCTGCCTGGTAACTCTGTTTATCTCCCCCTCCCCGATTCCACCGCCCATCACCAGCGCAACGCGACTGCCGAACCTCGCCGTCCCCCGGGACCACCTAACTCCATCGCCACACCGGGCCCATCCAGCATCGCCAGTGTACTGGGCCCGCCGAAGACCACAGCCGCACCCGCCTCACCTTGCATCGCCGCCGGACCGGGGCTGCCCGAACACGGCCGCCGCACCGCACCCCACTCATCTCGCCGCCTCACCGGTCGGACCGACCACCCGCCCACCGGGACCTCCAACGCATCGCCCGCCGACCCCGACTCCACTGCCCGCGGACTCCTACCTTCGGGTCCGCCGACCCACGACACTCCACCGCCCTCCAGCAGCCCGCAGCCGTCGCCTCACCTGCAGACTGGACTCTACAGTGGGCCTGAAGCCTCCACGTTGCTAACTCCTCCCACCACTCTGTCTTTAACGGCACTGGGTCCTAGTGCCCGTCTCCCCAGCCCCAGTAACCTTAGTGGCTATTCCACTGGGTCTTCCCCATCCCCCCCCCTACCATGTAACCCCTGCTCTTCCCCACCCACACCACAGCCCCCCCCACCGCCTAACCACCCTCCACCCCCCCACCACACAACGCTTCGTCCTCAGTCCACTCACCTGCCTTCCTCCGGCCACAACCCCCATCCTTGCCGCGTGTTCACCATCCCCCCGGACCTCCCCCTCTCCGACATCGAACGGTCTGTCCTCAGCAGAGGTCTCACCTTTGTCCCCCTCCGTCCCCACCTCAATGAGTTCCGCGCCCACCACGACCTGGAGCTCTTCTACCGTCGCCTCCGCCTCACAGCGTTCTTCCACGGGAAGAAGCCCTCGCCCCCCACTGATGATCCCTATTCCTGTCTCCCACGCACCGCCTCCACTTGGACCCCCCCTCGTAGCCTTCCGGCTGTAGAACTATTTATCCAGAACTGCCGTCGGGACATCAACCGCCTCGACTTCTCCACCCCCGTCTCACTCCAATCTCTCCAGCCCTGAACGTACTGCCATCGACTCACTCCGTAACAACCCAGACTGGGTTATCAAACCCGCCGACAAGGGAGGTGCCGTGGTAGTCTGGCGCGTCGATCTCTACAAAGCGGAGGCCGCGCGCCAACTCTCGGACACCTCCTCCTACTTACCCCTGGACCATGACCCCACTGACGAACACCAGGCCACCATCTCGAGCACCATAACCGACTTCATCAGCTCGGGCTCCCTACCCCACCGAGCCTCCGACCTCATCGTTTCCCAGCCCCGCACGGCCCGATTTTACCTTCTCCCCAAAATCCACAAACCCGACTGCCCTGGCAGACCCATTGTCTCTGCCTGTTCGTGCCCCACCGAACACATTTCCACATACCTTGACGCCATCCTATCCCCCTTTGTTAAATCCCTCCCCACCTATGTTCAAGACACCTCAGACACTCTCCGTCGGCTCCGTGCATTCCATTCTCCAGGCCCCCATCCTCTCATCTTTACCATGGACGTCCAGTCACTCTACACCTCCATCCCCCACCAGGACGGTCTCAAAGCCCTCCGGTTCTTCCTCGACCAGAGGAGCAACCCATACCCGTCCACTGACACCCTCCTCCGCCTAGCGGAGTTGGTCCTTACCCTCAATAACTTCTCTTTTGACTCCTCCCATTTCCCCCAAATACAAGGCGTAGCTATGGGGACACGCATGGGCCCCAGCTACGCTTGCCTCTTTGTTGGGTACGTCGAACAATCCTTGTTCTCGGCGTACCAGGGCCCCATCCCCGACCTCTACCTCCGTTACATCGACGACTGCTTTGATGTCACCTCCTGCACCCACACACAACTGACTGACTTAATTCATTTCACCACCAACTTCCATCCGGCACTCAAATACACTTGGACCATTTCCGACACTTCCCTACCATTCCTTGACCTCACCATCTCTATTGCAGGTGATACGCTCCTGACCGACATCCACTACAAACCTACTGACTCCCACAGCTACCTGGACTACTCTTCCTCCCACCCTGCTTCCTGTAAGGACTCCATCCCCTATTCCCAATTCCTCCGTCTACGCCGCATCTGCTCCCAGGATGAGGTGTTCCACACCAGGTCATCACAAATGGCCTCATTCTTCAGAGAACGGGGATTCCTCTCCCCCACTATTGATGAGGCTCGCACCAGGGTCTCCTCCATACCCCGCAACACTGCCCTCGCTCCCCATTCCCCCACTCGCAAACAGGGCAGAGTCCCCCTGGTCCTCACCTTTCACCCCACCAGCCGGCAAATACAACATATAGTCCTCCGCCAGATTCGCCACCTCCAACGTGACCCCTCCACCCGCCACATCTTCCCATCTCCCCCCCTGTCTGCCTTCCGCAAAGACCGCTCCCTCCGCAAACTCCCTTGTCCATTCTTCCCTCCCCTCCCACTCTACCCCTTCCCCGGGCACTTTCCCTTGCAACCGCAAGAAATGCAACACTTGTCCCTTCACCTCCCCCCCTCCACTCCTTTCAGGGACCCAAGCAGTCCTTCCAGGTCCGACAGAGGTTCACCTGCACCTCCTCCAACCTCATCTACTGCATCCGCTGCTCCAGATGCCAGATGATCTATATCGGTGAGACCAAGCGGAGGCTTGGCGATCGCTTCGCCGAACACCTCCGCTCGGTCCGCAATAACCAACCCGACCTCCCGGTGGCTCAGCACTTCAACTCCCCCTCCCATTCCACATCCGACCTCTCGGGTCCTGGGCCTCCTCCACGCCAGAGTGAGCAACACCGCAAGCTGGAGGAACAGCACCTCATATTCCGCTTGGGGAGTCTGCATCCTTTGGGCTTGAATATTGAATTTTCTCATTTCTGTTAACCCTTGCTGTCTCCTCCCCTTCCCACCTCTCCCTCAGCCCTCGGGCCCTGGCATTCCCCTCTATCTCTATCTCCCTCCCCCACCCCAGTCGCACCAGTCTTCTCATTTTCACAACCACAAACAGCTTACAATGGCTTGTTCCCTTTATCACCGATACTTTTTTGCATATCTTTCACTCATTGTTCCTTATCTCTCCACATCACCGTCTATATCTCTCGTTTCCCTGATCCCTGACCAGTCTGAAGAAGGGTCTCGACCCGAAACGTCGCCTATCTCCTTCGCTCCTTAGATGCTGCTGCACCCGCTGAGTTTCTCCAGCTTTTTGTGTACACCCGCTTATTTATATATATCCACTTAGAGATAATATATTATCTCTAAGTATCCTTTCCATTAATTTGCCCACCACCGACGTCAAATTAACAGGTCTATAATTGCTAGGTTTATTCTTTGAACCCTTTTTAAACAATGGAACAACATGCACAGTACGCCAATCCTCCGGCACTATTCCCGTTTCTAATGACATTTGAAATATTTCTGTCATAGCTCCTGCTATTTCTACACTAACTTCCCTCAATGTCCTAGGGAATATCCTGTCAGGACCTAGAGACTTATCCACTTTTATATTTTTCAAAAGTGTCAGTACTTCCTCCTCTTTGAATTTCATAGTTTCCATAACTACTCTACTTTTTTCCCTTACGTTACAGAGTTCAATATCCTTCTCCTTGGTGAATACCGAAGAAAATAAATTGTTCAATATCTCTCCCATCTCTTTTGGCTCTGCAGATAGCTGTCCATTCTGGCTCTAATGGTCCAATTGTATCCCTCGTTATCCGTTTGCTATTAATATAGCTGTAGAAACCCTTTGGATTTACTTTCACCTTTCTTGCCAAAGCAACCTCATATATTCTTTTAGCCTTCCTAATTTCTTTCTTAAGATTCTTTTTACATTCTTTATACTCCTCTAGCACCTCATTTACTCCATGCAATAATGCCCGTCCCACTTAGGAAAAGTGAATGGAAACCTCTGGAAACTTTGCACCCCACCCAAGGTTTCCATGCGGTTCCCGGAGGTTTTTGTCAGTCTCCCTAGTGGTCGAAAGTGGTTTCCCGCTTCTTCTATGTTCTGGCGATTATTTTTAAAAATTGAAAAAACCTCCAGGAACTACACGGAAACCTCCGGGAACTACACGGAAACCTTCGGTGGGGCGCAAAGTCTCCAGAGGTTTTTGTTCAGGTTTCCTAAGTGGGACAGGGGCATAACAAACCTGCCCCGCACATCATTAACCCTTGCCCCATTCACCTTAAAGCTATGCCGCAGGTGCAAAGGGACTTGAGAGTGCTAGTGCAGGATTCCCAAAAGTTCATCTGCACGTCGAACCGGTAGTCAAGAAAGGCTTACATACAAAAACAGGGATGTAGTGCTGAGGCTCTATAAGGCGCTGGTAAGGCCACTTTTGGAATATTATGAGCAATTTTGTGCACCGTATTTGAGAAAGGACGTGCTAGCTCTGGATGGGGACAGAGGAGGTTTACAAGAATGATCCCAGGAATGAACGTTTGTCGGCACTGGGCCTGTACTCGCTGGAGTTTAAAAGAATGAGGGGGGACCTCATTGAAGCATACAAAATAGTGAAAGGCTTGGATAGAGTGGATGTGGAGAGGATGTTTCCTCTAGTGGGAGAGTCTAGGACTAGAGGTTATAGCCTCAGAATTAAAGGATGTTCTTTTAGGAAGGAGAAATTTCTTAGTCAGAGGGTGGTGAATCTGTGGAACTCATTGCCACAGAAGGCTGGGGAGGCTGTCAGTGGATATTTTATGGCAGAGATAGGTAGATTTTTGATTAGTTCAGGTGTTAGAGGTTATGGGTAGAAGGCAGGAGAATGGGGTTCAGAGGGAGAGAGAGTAGATCAGCCATGATTGAATGGTGGAGTAGACTTGATGGGCCAAATGGCTTAATTCTACGTGGATCACATGACTCTCTAGTATTTGTAATTTCCAATCTGGGGTTTGTCTACTCTATATGCCTTGTAATTTTATATACTTTTATCAGAAGTACCCCGCAACCTACAGTGGTGCAGTCTCCCCTTGTAGCCATCAGCACCTAATCAAGGCATGGTAATAAGTTATACAGTACTGAACTAAGCCCTTCTGCCCATGCTAACCACGATGCCTCATCTACACTACTCCCACTTCCACGTTTGGCCCATATCCCTCTTCCTATCTTTATTCCTGTCCCAAATGTCTTATAAATGTAGTTATGTAACCGGCTAAACTATCGTCTCAACTTAAGAGTAAGGGGCAAGTCATTTAGAAAGGAGAAGAGGAAATACTTTTTCACACAGAGAGTTGTGAGTCTGTGGAATTCTCTGCCTCAGAGGGCGGAGCAGGCCGGTTCTCCGGATGCTTTCAAGTGATAGTTAGATCGAGCTGTTAAAGATAGCGGGGTCAGGGGATATGGGGAGAAGGCAGGAACGGGGTACTGATTGTGGATGATCAGCCATGATCACACTGAATAGCGGTGCTGGCTCGAAAAGCCAAATGGCCTACTGCTGCACCTCTGAAAAAGTTTATCCTGAAGTTTCTGTTAAATCTTTGCCCTCTGACCTTAAACCTATGTCCCCTGGTTATTGATTCCCCTACTCTGGGTAAAAGAATCAGTGCATTTATCCCATCTATTCCCCTCATGATCTTATACACATCTTTAGGATCATCCTCCTGCGCTCCAAAAATAATGTTCTAGCCTGTCCAACCTCTCTCAATAGCTCATGCCCTCGAGTCCACACAGCATCCTCGTAAATCTTCTCTGAACACTGTCCAGCTTAATAAGTAAGTTTATTGGCCAATTATTCACATACAAGTAATTTGCCTTGGTGCTCTGCCCACAAGTAACATGACATACCATGAGTTATGAATGACTCAGAAAACACTAAACATTAATAATAATAACACCATTGATCAAGCAGGTGAACCAACAAAATACTAGATCAAAGGGAGGCTACAGATTTTTGGCTGTTGAGTAGAGCAACTAATCGTGGATAAACAAATGGCTACAAGTATGCAGCTCGGGAATAAGCAAGTTATTGAGACAATTGGTACTCTACAGGAACATATTGAGGAAGTAGAGACCGAGCCAAGAGTAGAAATTGAACGGGTTGAAGGAGATTAGAAAAAGATGGAGCCTATTCTCACTACTTCTGCAGAACAAATCTTCAAATGAACGGGTTGAAAATCAAGACACTCGGTCTTGATTTTCTTTCATTCCCTTCATCGCTTCAGACATATCTTTCATCACAGTTTCCAGATCTTTAATAAAGATCTGGAAACTGTGATGAAAGATATGTCTGAAGCGATAAAGAGAATGAAAGAAGATCAAGACCGAGTGTCTGAGCAACTGGCTAGAATGACCAACAAATGTCTCGACCTCAAAGATCGGTCAAGATGGCAGAATTTAAGGATAGTTGGAGTGAGAGAAGGAAAGGAGATTGGAATGGACCCTTGAGATTTCACTGCCAACTTACTTAAATAAGTATACAAGCTGTCTGAAAAACCGAAAGTAGATGTTGCACACTGAGTTCAGAAAGCTTACTCGACGCCAGGAGCCCCACCAAGACAGATTATAGTGAAACTTCAGGACATAGCAGCTCTTGAAGACATTATGAAAAAAATTCCATTCGCAAAAAATCTGATGTTTGAAGGCGAAAATGTACAATTTTTCAGAGAATACGCAGCAAAAGTGGTGAAGAAACGTACCCTTTTTACAAAGACACTACTGATCCTTAAAGGAATTCCGAACTTAAGATATGGGATAATTTATCCTGCAAACATGAGGATCCCATATAATGACTTGGAGCCTTTCTTTACGGATCCAGAAGAAGCTTTTAAATACGGTCAAAATCTAACAAAGGATATTAAAGGATAAGTAAAATGTCACGGTTACCTAGAGGTTTACCTGTTATATATATTTAGAGGGGAAAACTGACAAAATATGACTTTTTAAATAAATACAGTGGCTTGCAAAAGTATTCATACCCCTTGAACTTTTCCACATTTTGTCACGTTAAAACCATAAACGTAAATGTATTTTATTGGGATTTTATGTGATAGACCAACACAAAGTGGCGCAAAATTGTGAAGTGGAAGGAAAATGATACATTGTTTTCAAATTTTTTTACAAATAAAAAACTGAAAAGTGTGGCGTGCAAAAGTATTCAGCCCCCTTTACTCTGATACCCCTAAATAAAATCCAGTGCAACCAATTGCCTTCAGAAGTCACCTAATTAGTAAATAGAGCCCACTTGTGTGTAATCTAATCTCAGTATAAATACAGCTGTTCGGTAAAAGCCTCAGAGGTTTGTAAGAGAACATTAGTGAACAAACAATGTTCCTTGGGCATCATGAAGCCCAAGGAACACACCAGACAGGTCAGAGAAAAAGTTGTGGAGATGTTTAAAGCAGGGTTAGGTTATAAAAAAATATCCCAAGCTTTGAACATCTCACGGAGCGCTGTTCAATCCATCATCCGAAAATGGAAAGAGTATAGCACAACTGCAAACCTACCAAGACATGGCCGTCCACCTAAACTGACAGGCCGGGCAAGGAGAGCATTGATCAGAGAAGCAGCCAAGAGGCCCATGGTAACTCTGGGGAAGCTGCAGAGATCCACAGCTCAGGTGGGAGAAGCTGTCCACAGGACAACTATTTGTCATGCACTCCACAAATCGGACCTTTATGGAAGAGTGGCAAGAAGAAAGCCATTGTTGAAACAAAGCCATAAGAAGTCTCGTTTGCAGTTTGCCACAAGCCATGTGGGGGACACAGCAAACATGTGGAGGAAGGTGCTCTGGTCTGATGAGACCTAAATTGAAGTTTTTGACCCAAATGCAAAAAGCTATGTGTGGCGGAAAACTCACACTGCACATCACCCTGAACACACCATCCCCAATCTGTAACATGGTGGTGGCAGTATCATGCTGTGGGGATGCTTTTCTTCAGCAGGGACAGGGAAGCTGGTCAGAGTTCATGGGAAGATGGATGGAGCCAAATACTGGGCAATCTTGGAAGAAAACCTGTTAGAGTCGGCAAAAGACTTGAGACTGGGGCGGAGGTTCACCTTCCAGCAGGACAACGACCCTAAACATACAGCCAGAGCCACAATGGAATGGTTTAGATCAAAGCATATTCATGTGTTAGAATGGCCCAGTCAAAGTCCAGACCTAAATCCAATTGAGAATCTCTGGCAAGACTTGAAAATTGCTGTTCACAGACGTTCTCCATCCAATCTGACTGACCTTGAGCTATTTTGCAAATAAGAATGGGCAAAAATGTCAGTCTCGTGATGTGCAAAGCTGGTAGAGACATACCCCAAAAGACTTGCAGCTGTAATTGCAGCGAAAGGTGGTTCTACAAAGTATTGACTCGGGGGGGCTGAATACTTTTGCACGCCACACTTTTCAGTTTTTATTTGTAATAAAATTTGAAAACATGTATAATTTTCCTTCCACTTCACAATTATGCACCACTTTGTGTAGGTATATCACATAAAATCCCAATAAAATACATTTACGTTTGTGGTTGTAACGTGACAAAATTTGGAAAAGTTCAAGGGGTATGAATACTTTTGCAAGCCACTGTATAAGTACAATGTTGCCGATAAGATGGCCGCCAAATTCACATGTGCTCATGTCTAGACATCTTATCAGCATTGGAATGCAACCTCAAGGACAAGATAGTATTGAACGAAATGTAATAAAATTGAACTACGCAGCATAGAAAACAAATTAAATGGAGCGGAACGTAATAATTCACTAACAAAAATATATAAATATCTATATACTAACACATAAATAACTGGACTAACTTATGTATTCTAATCTAAAATGTACTATCATAACCGAATAATGATTCACTCTTTTTTAAAGTCAAGTAGACTTATGATCGCTAGTTAAGTCTGTTGGATTAATATACTAAAATATGCGTAATCGATTCGGGAAGACAAATTCCCAATTATGCTTAGGATAAATTAACAAGGAATCACAGGCTGAGCGAAACAGCTGGCAAGCAGCAAAGATTGCATTTTTGGTTAACCCCTTCCAAACAGCAGATTCTTACTTAAATATACTGGGGTTTGTCTGTTAAGTTAAATACAGTAATTAAATAGTAAATAATAAATAATTATTCAGTTTAAGACACCAGAAGAACTAATCACAATATATGTTCGCTGGTTTTCTCTCTCTCTCTTTGAATATATTACCTGGTTTGGAACAGTTCTTTCTTTTTTTTTACAATACTTGTTTAAGGGAATGGAGCTTAATGCAACTTTACATCTATGGAAGGTTTCATGAATTTTTCTATTACCATTAGGTGTTTTTTTCTCACAGTATTTTTGTATTTAGTTTTTTTTACAATTTCAATGTTATTTTGTACTTGTGTTGATTTTTTCTTTAAGGGCACATTTTCAAGGGGTATACCAACAGATATTTTAGCAGCTGGGAGCACCCACCCAACACCCAGAAGCTTGAGGTATTGTGTTGCACCATCTGAAATAATGGAACCAATGTAACTTATAATGCAAGATGACACTCAAAAGAAAATTGGAGGAATTATTTTTTGTAGCTGGAACATAAGGGGCGCTAACGAGCCAATTAAAAGGGGTACGATTCTTGTCCAATTAAAATCACTCAATGCTGATATTATATTTCTACAGGAAACACATCTGAAAGTTCGAAGACCAGGCTGAAGGCAAATTGGATCAGTCAAATATATCATTCCTCCCATCTCTCTAAATCTAGGGGTACCACAATTATAATTCGTAAAGGCATACCATTTAAACATTAGAATACCATCACAGACAAAGAGGAGAGGCATGTCATAATTACTGGAGAGATACATTCTACTCCACTCACCATGGTAAATATTTATGCTCCTAATTTTGATAATCCACAATTCTTTAATAAAATCCTGAATATAATCTCCGAATACCAAAACGTGATAATTGGGGGAGATTTCAATTGTGTTCTAGATCAATATCTGGATAAATCTGCCCAACAAAAGTGACTTAATATAAAATCAAAATCTAGTGAACTTTTAAATACATACATAAAAAACACAAATATAACAGATGTATGGAGGATTGCAAACCCTGCCAGTAGGGAATATTCCTTTTATTCATCAGTACATAAAACCTATACACGTATCGACTACTTCCTAGTAACCACAAAATTAATTCCCTTTACAACTAATTCTAAATATCATAATAGTGTCATCTCTGATCATTCCCCATTAACCTTCTTCCTAAAACTAGAAGGAATGTTCAATAAAAAAATTGTTTCGGAGGTTTAATCCCCAAATTCTAAACAACCCGGACTGTTTTATATACTTAAAACAAAAGATGGAACTTTTCTTTGAGACCAATGAAATCCCAAATATCTCACCCTCCCTATTAGGGAATCTTTTAAGACATTTATTAGAGGTTCCATTATTTCATACCAAGTTTTTCAAAATAAAAATAAGACGGAACAATTGCAACTAGAAGAACAAATTAGACAACTTGATTTAGAAAACGCGAAAGATCCAACTATAGATAAACACAAGATAGCAATATTGAAATTTAAACTAAACTGAATTTTATCTGCAAGAGTTATTAGATTTCAAATTACAAAACAGGAAAATTTTGAATTTGGTGATAAGCCACACAAGCCTTTGGCACGTGGAAAAGGATCACACTATTCTAAAAATCAAATCCGATAAAGCTAATGCTGCCTAAAGACATTAACAAAAGATTTGCTCAATTTTATCAAAATGTATATACATCCAAAACATTAACAAACAGCAATAAAATTATAAACTTTCTGGAGAACTGTAATCTCCCAACACGTAATCTGTTGGACCAAGAGGAATTAGGAGCACAGGTTTCAATCAAAGAAATAAAAGCGACAATAAACTCAGTGAAGAATGGTAAAACACCGGGACCAGATGGGTTCAGTAATGAATTTTATAAAAGATTTCACGAGATAATTTCACCATGTTTACACAAGCTTTATACATATGCATTTAAAGAACAGACACTACCAGAAACACTAGCGGAATCAACTATCACACTTATACCCCAAAAATATAAAGATCTAGAAGATCGTGGTTCATACAGAGCAATTGCATTATTAAATACAGATCATAAAATTAGCGAAAAGTCTGGCAAGACGATTAAGTAAATACGTTAGTAAATTAATACATGCGGATCAAACGGGGTTCATACCCAAGATACATTCATTTAATAATTTGAGACGTCTTTTTAATATAATGTATTCATACAAAATTGAAGAAGACTTATCAATTATTTAATTGGACGCAGAAAAAGCATTCGACAAAGTAGAATGGGAATACCTCTTCACAGTATTGCAAACATTTCAGAAGGGAGAGAATTTTATTTCATGGATAAAATTATCATATGACAGGCCGACTCCTAGAGTATTGACCAACCACATACTCTCTCCAAAATTTCACTTATCCAGGGGCAATAGACGGGGTTGCGCATTATCCTCCAGTTTGATGACCTCGAAAAAAATCATCCACACATTTATTTCCTCCCGCCTCGATTACTTTAACTCCCTTTACACTGGCATCAGCCAATCTTCCCTGTACCGCCTGCAACTGGTCCAAAACGCCACAGGGAGACTCCTGACGGGCACCCGAAAAAGGGACCACATCACCCCGATTCTGGCCTCTCTCCATTGGCTCCCTGTGCGGTTCCGAATAAATTTCAAGATCCCTCTTTATGTTTACAAAGCCCTTAACGGGCTTGTCTCCACCTACATCAAAAATCTGCTTCCCCACCACACCACTTCCAGGCCCCTCAGATCGGCCGACTTCGGATTACGGAACATCCCGCGGTCTAGGAATAAAGTCAGGGGTGACCGCGCCTTTGCGGTTGCAGTTCCTAGACTGTGGAACAGCATCCCCCTCCCCATCAGAACTGCCCCCTCCATCGACTCTATTAAGTCAAGACTTAAAACTCATCTTTACTCTCAAGCCTTTCTTGACGTCCTCTGAGGGAGTGCTACGGTATATGTGCTTAATCTATGAACCACTGTTGTATAACGTTAGTACCTCCACCAATGTAAAGCACTTTGGTTAACGAGAGTTGTTTTTGAAATGTGCTATAGAAATAAAAGTGACTTGAATTGACGCATGCCTTTCTTAAATCTATGTAATAATGTCTACAGTTCTGCGTTCATCAACCTTTTTGGTCACATCTTCAAAAAATTAAATATGTGAGACACTACCTCCACATACAAAACCATGCTGACGATGCCTAATCTGCCCTTGTCTATCTAAATGCACGCATCTCCCATCCCTCAGAATGGTTTCTAGTAACCTTCTGACCACAGGTGTTCAAGTCACTGGCCTGTGGGCCATCAATGCACCTACTTCCTGAGTAGATTGTGGAAATTCAGCATTTCACAGAGGGCTCTCTTAAACTACAGGTTTACACTAGAGAGGTTCTGCGGGCTGGGTTGCTTCACAGCCTGTTCGGCATCTTGAACGCCCAGGAGCAAAGAAGACTGAAAAAAAGTCCATCAAGCGTTCTGTCCTCCCCACCGTCAAAGGCATTTACAGAAGACTCAAAAAAGCAGCCTGCATCATCAGAGACCCACACACATGCCATCTCGAAGAAGGTACAGGAGCCTGAGATACTGTAACATGCAGGTTCACGAACAGCTTCTTCCCTCCCCACAGCCATTAGGGTATTAAGCACCACAACCAAATAAGCTCTGAATTACATAGACTTGGGGTCATTGGTTTTGTCTTTTTGTACTTATTATTGTTTTTTTCTGTGTGTATGTTTGTGTGACTATATAAAGTAAATTATATGTGTGTGTATGCGTGTGTGCATGCGAGTGTGCGTGTGGATATATAAAGTAAATTATGTGCGTGTGGATATATAAAGTGAATAATTGTGTATGTGTGTGCACGCATATGCATATTTATATTATAAACACACACTAAACTTTTAGAAACATAGAAACATAGAAATCAGGTGCAGGAGCAGGCCATTCGGCCCTTCGAGCCTGCACCGCCATTCAATATGATCATGGCTGATCATCCAACTCAGTATCCCGTACCTGTCTTCTCTCCATACCCCCTGATCCCTTCAGCCACAAGGGACACATCCAACTCCCTCTTAAATATGGCCAACGAACTGGCCTCAACTACCATCTGTGGCAGAGAATTTCAGAGATTCACCACTCTCTGTGTGAAAAACGATTTTCTCATTTCGGTCCTAAAAGACTACCCCCTTATCCTTAAACTGTGACCCCTTGTCCTGGATTTCCACAACATCGGGAACAATCTTCCTGCATCTAGCCTGTCCCACCCTTTAAGAATTTTGTAAGTCTTAAATTACGTCTTTCTTATGTTTATAGATTCTGTCGTGCTGCTGCGAGTATCACACCACGGTGGAGCAGCGGTAGAGTTGCTGTCTTACGGCGCCAGAGACCCAGGTTTGATCCCGACTACGGGTGCTGTCTGTACGGAGTTTGTACGTTCTCCCCGTGATCTGCATGGGTTTTCTTTGAGATCTGTATTTTCCTCCCACATTCCAAAGATGTGCGGGTTTGTAGGTTAATTGGCTTGGTATAAATAGTATGTGGATAGTTCTAGTGCGCGGGGACGGCGCAGATTCGGTGGGTCAAAGCCTGTGTCCGCATTGTATCTCTAAACTAAAGTAAGAATTTCATTGTTCTATATTGGGACACATGACAATAAAATGCTCGACTTGACTCTTGATGAGTTCCCAGCGTCTTTCCCGAATAGGGGCACAATATTTGCCACCCCCTAAACATCCACACCTCACCTTCATTTAATGACGACTCATCAATTTCACCCCTGCAATTCCCTCTCTAGCTTCCCACTTCCTCTCTTTTTTTTAAAAATCAGCTGCAAAGTTGAAATATTCCTACCCCAGTGCAGGTTCCATGATGCAGGCAGCGTTCGGGTATGGGCATTTACATTTCCGTTCTTCGGTGTCGTGAAGCATTCCGACATTGTGTCCGAGCTCGTGGGAAAACGTTGCACTAACTGCCAGAACGGTCTCATCAGAGTCCTGGAAGGAAGCAGAATCAATATGTTTAGTACAATCCAACATTAGTTCTCTGGACGCAAGGCATTCTCATAGATTTATTAGCACCTACAAGAACTCTGTATAAAATAATAGGCGGTGAAGATGGTTTTCAAGAATTGCAGTGGGATCTTGGGCAGAAGACCGGCAAATGGAGTTTAAAGCCCCTGTCCCACTTTCCCGAGTTACTCACGAATTGTCCGTGTTTTCCCCTTGATTCAATCTCTGAGATGCCAGCTGTAGGTACTTGGGGCTATTTTTTTTAACTCGTGGACATTTTTCAACATGCTGAAAATACGTCCAGACTTACCTGATGCCCCAAGTACCCACGGCTGGCATTACGAAATATCTACGGACTCCTACGGACATTCCCCGAGTTTGAATCGAGGGGAAAACTAGGGAGAATTTGTGAGTAACTCGGGAAAGTGGGACAGGGCCTTTACTCGGATGTAGAAGATGTTATAATTTGGGAAGGTGAACTAGGGCAGGACCTTGACACTGGGAGGGTCATTGAGAATGTTGTCGACCAGAGAGATCTAGGAATACAGATACATAGTTCCTCGAAAGTGGCATCTTAGTTAGATAGGGTGGTGAGAAGACATTTGGCATGCTGGTCTTCATCAGTCGGGGAATTGAATATAAACGTTGGTATGTTATGTTTAGTTATACAAGATCAGTCACTGTTGCTGACTTGTTGCATATCTGGATTTGCTATTACCGATCTGATCCATGGTCCATGGTTGTTTTCACAATGCCATCTTGCAGTATGCATTAGCTAAGAGTCAGTTTGATCTACAATGCAGTACCTGACAGACGTTAATGCTATGGTCTCAACATGTATTTTTAATAAAATACTCCATAAGAAGTTAATAGAATGAGTGTCATCACACTTCTTTACATGGTGTCAGAAGTTGGCTGGCACACACACACACACTTCTTTACATGGTGTCAGAAATTGGCTGGCACTCAGTCGTTTAACTTCTTATAAATAACCTCAATCGAATGGACTGACTGAGCGTGCAGTCCGCAGTGCAAGACAGGTCCTGGAGAGGTCCAGCAGAGCCCGGTCTGACATATTTATGGATCTCCTCAATAATCTGTGCAATTCCACACTCGGTTCCGGTCACGAAACAATTACTTCAACAACACGTCCATGAGCCTCAGGTTGTTCAGGCACAACTGCACCATAAAAGTTTCAGAAGGAACTGCAAATGCTGGAAAATGGAAGGTAGACAAAAGTGCTGGAGAGACTCAGCGGGTGTGGCAGCATCTATGGAGCAAAGGAAATGGGCAACGTTTCGAGCCAAAACCCTTCTTCAGACCAAAGAACCTAGGATCTTTGCTTCAGACTGATGTGGAGTGTGTGGGTGGGGGGGGGGGGGGGGAAGAAGAAAGGAAGAGGGGGAGCCAGAAGGGTGAGGGAGAGCTGAGAAGGGGAGGAGACAATAAGGGCTAATGGAAACTGGAGAGATCAATGTTCAAGCCGCTGGGGTATAAACTGCCCTAGGGATTGAGACCCTGGTGAGGATGGAGGTGTAGAGTGACTGGACGTCCATGGTGAAGATGAGGGGATGGGGGCCTAGAGAACGGAATTTCCGGACCCGACGGAAAGTGTCTGAGGTGTCTTGAACATAGGTAGGGAGGGATTTAACCAGGGGGGATAGGATGGAGTCGAGGTAAGTGGAAATAAGTTCGGTGGGGCACAAACAGGCAGAACATGGTCCGTAAAAGGCCGACACAAAACGCGTTCTAGGATTGATCCAGTTATCCACTCAAACCATTGACAGAGGGACAGACTGTCCGGCTGCAGACCCAGAAGAGGTATGATCACCTGGGCACAGTTAAGGAGATATGCCCAGGGCCAATATCCTATTTGGTTCAGTCGGAAGAAGGTCTTTACGAACGGAACCAGAGACTCTCCATAGTCTCCGCGCATTCCATTCTCCAGGACCCCATCTTTTCATCTTCACCATGGACATCCAGTCACTCTACACCTCCATCCCCCACCAGGAGGGTCTCAAAGCCCTACGGTTCTTCCTCGACCAGAGGAGCAACCCATACCCGTCCACTGACACCCTCCTCCGTCTAGCGGAGTTGGTCCTTGTCCTCAATAACTTCCCTTTTGACTCCTCCCACTTCCTCCAAATACAAGGCGTAAATATGAGCACATGCATGGGCCCCAGCTACGCCTGCCGCTGTGTCGGGTACGTCAAACAATCCTTGCTCGCAGCGTACCAGGGCCCCATCCCTGACCTCTACCTCCGTTACATCGACCACTGCTTTGGTGTCACCTCCTGCACCCACACACAAATGACTGACTTCATCCATTTCACCACCAACTTCCATCCGGCACTCAAATACACCTGGACCATTTCTGACACTTCCCTACCATTCCTTGACCTCACCATCTCCATCGCAGGGGATACACTCCTGACCGACATCCACTATAAACCCACTGACTCCCACGGCTACCTGGACTACTCTTCCTCCCACGCTGCTCCCTTTAAGGAATCCATCCCCTATTCCCAATTCCTCAGTCTACGCCGCATCTGCTCCCAGGATGAGGTGCTCCAAACCAGGGCATCACAAATGTCCTCATTCTTCAGAGAATGGGGATTTCCCTCCCCCACTATAGTTGAGGCTCGCACCAGGGTCTCCTCCGTACCCTGCAACACTGCCCTCTTGCCCCATCCCCCCACTCACAACAAGGGCAGAGTCCCCCTGGTCCTCACCTTTCGCCCAACCAGCCACCTCCAACGCGACCCCACCACTCGCCACATCTTCCCATCTCTCCCCCTTCTCCCCCCCCCCCCCCCCCCCCCCCCCCCCCCCCCCCGTCTGCCTTCCGCAAAAGACCGCTCCCTCCGCAACTCTCTTATCAATTTTTCCCTTCCGCTCCACCCCTTCCGCGGGCACTTTCCTTTGCAACCACAAGAGATGCTACACTTGTCCCTTCACCTCCCCCCTCCACTCGTTTCAAGGACCAAAGCAGTCCTTCCAGGTCCGACAGAGGTTCACCTGCACCTCCTCCAACCTCATTTATTGCATCTGCTGCTCCAGGTGCCAGCTGATCTATATCGGTGAGACCAAGCGGAGGCTTGGCGATCGTTTCGCCGAACTTCTCCGCTCGGTCCACAATAACCAACCCGACCTCCGGAAGGGCTCAGCACTTCAACTCCCCCTCCCATTCCGTATCCGACCTCTCGGTCCTCGGCCTCCTCCACGGCCAGAGCGAGCAACACCGCAAATTGGAGGAACCGTACCTCATATTCCGCTTGGGGAGTCTGCATCCTCTTGGCATGAACATTGAATTCTCTCAATTCTGTTGACCCTTGCCCTCTCCTCCGCATTCTTACCTCTCCCTCAGCCCTCGGGCTCCTACTCCTTCTCCCTTTCTTCCCCCTGCCTCCCCCTACCCGCCATCAGTCTGAATAATGGTTTCGGCCCAAAACGTTACCCATCTCCTTCGCTCCATAAAAGCTGCTGCACCCGCTGAGTTTCTCCAGCATTTTGTGAACCAGAGACATATCCTGCCGGTGAATGAACCGGTGCCATCTCCCCCCCCCCCCCCCCCACCACATTCCCTCTCTGCCCCCCTTTAAAAGGAACTTACCGTACACAATGCTAGCCGTCTTAATTACAGCAGCAACCTTCCTGTTCATCGAGATATGTGTCTGCATCACCTTTGCTTTGTACCGTGTGTGAATTTCAGACAGCGCTCCCCCCGCTTGCCCTGGCCCCCGCCTTTGCAAAGTGTTTTTGTGTGTGTTGTGTGTGTTCTACTCTGACAGTCGCCTTTCCAGTTCCTGGTTTTTCAGGCTACTGAGGGCAACTTGACAGTCACCGGCAGTCCGCTAAAAAATCGCCTGTGGGACAGGCCCATTAGGGTCAATTACGGTGACCCTGACAGATGCTAATGCTATGGTCTCAACATGTATTTGTAATAAAATACTTTATTAGAAGTTAAACGACTGAGTGCCATCACGCTTCTTTACATTGGTGGGCTGTATTTGGAGTGTTGTGTTCCAGTTTATGAATGATACCATTAAGCTGAAAGAAAGAAGTGCAGCATATTGCCAGGATTCGAGGGACTGAACTATAGGGAGAGGTTAGGCAGGCTAGGACTTTATTGCTTGGAGTGGGGGCTGAGTGGTGATAGAGTGGTGTACAAAATCATGATGGGATTCAAGAACCAGGGGACAGAGGTTGATGGTGAAAGGATAAAGATTTAACAGGAACTTTTTCACTCAGTGAATTGAATATAAACGTTGGTATGTTATGTTTAGTTATACAAGATCAGTCACTGTTGCTGACTTGTTGCATATCTGGATTTGCTATTACCGATCTGATCCATGGTCCATGGTTGTTTCCACAATGCCATCTTGCAGTATGCATTAGCTAAGAGTCAGTTTGATCTACAATGCAGTACCTGACAGACGTTAATGCTATGGTCTCAACATGTATTTTTAATAAAATACTCCATAAGAAGTTAATAGAATGAGTGTCATCACACTTCTTTACATGGTGTCAGAAGTTGGCTGGCACACACACACACACACACTTCTTTACATGGTGTCAGAAATTGGCTGGCACTCAGTCGTTTAACTTCTTATAAATAACCTCAATCGAATGGACTGGCTGAGCGTGCAGTCCGCAGTGCAAGACAGGTCCTGGAGAGGTCCAGCAGAGCCCGGTCTGACATATTTATGGATCTCCTCAATAATCTGTGCAATTCCACACTCGGTTCCCTGGCTCAACGGCTTACGTTCAGACAGACCTGCACTACTCTTCCGGTCACGAAACAATTACTTCAACCACACGTCCATGAGCCTCAGGTTGTTCAGGCACAACTGCACCATAAAAGTTTCAGAAGGAACTGCAAATGCTGGAAAATGGAAGGTAGACAAAAGTGCTGGAGAGACTCAGCGGGTGTGGCAGCATCTATGGAGCAAAGGAAATGGGCAACGTTTCGAGCCAAAACCCTTCTTCAGACCAAAGAACCTAGGATCTTTGCTTCAGACTGATGTGGAGTGGTGGGGTGGGGGGGGGGGGGGGGGGGGAAGAAGAAAAGGAAGAGGGGGAGCCAGAGGGGTGAGGAAGAGCTGAGAAAGGGAGGAGACAATAAGGGCTAATGGAAACTGGAGAGATCAATGTTCAAGCCGCTGGGGTATAAACTGCCCTAGGGATTGAGACCCTGTGAGGATGGAGGTGTAGAGTGACTGGACGTCCATGGTGAAGATGAGGGGATGGGGGCCTAGAGAACGGAATTTCCGGACCCGACGGAAAGTGTCTGAGGTGTCTTGAACATAGGTAGGGAGGGATTTAACCAGGGGGGATAGGATGGAGTCGAGGTAAGTGGAAATAAGTTCGGTGGGGCACAAACAGGCAGAACATGGTCCGTAAAAAGGCCGACACAAAACGCGTTCTAGGATTGATCCATTTATCCACTCAAACCATTGACAGAGGGACAGACTGTCCGGCTGCAGACCCAGAAGAGGTATGATCACCTGGGCACAGTTAAGGAGATATGCCCAGGGCCAATATCCTATTTGGTTCAGTCGGAAGAAGGTCTTTACGAACGGAACCAGAGACTCTCCATAGTCTCCGCGCATTCCATTCTCCAGGACCCCATCCTTTCATCTTCACCATGGACATCCAGTCACTCTACACCTCCATCCCCCACCAGGAGGGTCTCAAAGCCCTACGGTTCTTCCTCGACCAGAGGAGCAACCCATACCCGTCCACTGACACCCTCCTCCGCCTAGCGGAGTTGGTCCTTGTCCTCAATAACTTCCCTTTTGACTCCTCCCACTTCCTCCAAATACAAGGCGTAAATATGAGCACATGCATGGGCCCCAGCTACGCCTGCCTCTGTGTCGGGTACGTCAAACAATCCTTGCTCGCAGCGTACCAGGGCCCCATCCCCGACCTCTACCTCCGTTACATCGACCACTGCTTTGGTGTCACCTCCTGCACCCACACACAAATGACTGACTTCATCCATTTCACCACCAACTTCCATCCGGCACTCAAATACACCTGGACCATTTCTGACACTTCCCTACCATTCCTTGACCTCACCATCTCCATCGCAGGGGATACACTCCTGACCGACATCCACTATAAACCCACTGACTCCCACGGCTACCTGGACTACTCTTCCTCCCACGCTGCTCCCTTTAAGGAATCCATCCCCTATTCCCAATTCCTCAGTCTACGCCGCATCTGCTCCCAGGATGAGGTGCTCCAAACCAGGGCATCACAAATGTCCTCATTCTTCAGAGAATGGGGATTTCCCTCCCCCACTATAGTTGAGGCTCGCACCAGGGGTCTCCTCCGTACCCTGCAACACTGCCCTCTTGCCCCATCCCCCCACTCACAACAAGGGCAGAGTCCCCTGGTCCTCACCTTTCGCCCAACTAGCCACCTCCAACGCGACCCCACCACTCGCCACATCTTCCCATCTCTCCCCTTCTCCCCCCCCCCCCCCCCCCCCCCCCGTCTGCCTTCCGCAAAGACCGCTCCCTCCGCAACTCTCTTATCAATTTTTCCCTTCCGCTCCACCCCTTCCGCGGGCACTTTCCTTTGCAACCACAAGAGATGCTACACTTGTCCCTTCACCTCCCCCCTCCACTCGTTTCAAGGACCAAAGCAGTCCGTCCAGGTCCGACAGAGGTTCACCTGCACCTCCTCCAACCTCATTTATTGCATCTGCTGCTCCAGGTGCCAGCTGATCTATATCGGTGAGACCAAGCGGAGGCTTGGCGATCGTTTCGCCGAACTTCTCCGCTCGGTCCACAATAACCAACCCGACCTCCGGAAGGGCTCTGCACTTCAACTCCCCCTCTCATTCCGTATCCGACCTCTCGGTCCTGGGCCTCCTCCACGGCCAGAGCGAGCAACACCGCAAATTGGAGGAACCGTACCTCATATTCCGCTTGGGGAGTCTGCATCCTCTTGGCATGAACATTGAATTCTCTCAATTCTGTTGACCCTTGCCCTCTCCTCCCCATTCTTACCTCTCCCTCAGCCCTCGGGCTCCTCCTCCTCCTTCTCCCTTTCTTCCCCCTGCCTCCCCCTACCCGCCATCAGTCTGAATAAGGGTTTCGGCCCGAAACGTTACCCATCTCCTTCGCTCCATAGATGCTGCTGCACCCACTGAGTTTCTCCAGCATTTTGTGAACCAGAGACATATCCTGCCGGTGAATGAACCGGTGCCATCTCCCCCCCCCCCCCCCCCCCCCCCACTTCCCTCTCTGCCCCCCTTTAAAGGACTTACCGTACACAATGCTAGCCGTCTTAATTACAGCAGCAACCTTCCTGTTCATCGAGATATGTGTCTGCATCACCTTTGCTTTGTACCGTGTGAATTTCAGACAGCGCTCCCCCCGCTTGCCCTGGCCCCCGCCTTTGCAAAGTGTTTTTGTGTGTGTTGTGTGTGTTCTACTCTGACAGTCGCCTTTCCAGTTCCTGGTTTTTCAGGCTACTGCCGGCAACTTGACAGTCACCGGCAGTCCGCTAAAAAATCGCCTGTGGGACAGGCCCATTAGGGTCAATTACGGTGACCCTGACAGATGCTAATGCTATGGTCTCAACATGTATTTGTAATAAAATACTTTATTAGAAGTTAAACGACTGAGTGCCATCACGCTTCTTTACATTGGTGGGGCTGTATTTGGAGTGTTGTGTTCCAGTTTATGAATGATACCATTAAGCTGAAAGAAAGAAGTGCAGCATATTGCCAGGATTCGAGGGACTGAACTATAGGGAGAGGTTAGGCAGGCTAGGACTTTATTGCTTGGAGTGGGGGCTGAGTGGTGATAGAGTGGTGTACAAAATCATGATGGGAATCAAGAACCAGGGGACAGAGGTTGATGGTGAAAGGATAAAGATTTAACAGGAACTTTTTCACTCAGTGTGTGGGTATATGAAATGAGCTGTCAGAGGCTGTAGTTGAGGCAGGTCCTGTCACAACATTGAAACACATTTGGAAAGATACATGCATAAGAAAGAAGGTTATGGGTGATAACCAGGCAAATGGGACTAGATTAGCTGAAGCATCTTGGCGGGCAGGGACGAGTTGGAGCAAAGGGCCTGTTCCTGTGCTGCGTGCCCTGGCTACGCTGGGCTCAGATGTCGTTGAACTTTCACACTGCTGCGAATGAGCGGCTGATCCAGTTGCCATCAATCCCACTGGTTAGCACCAGCACTGGTGGTGTGAGTGGTCTCAGTTGACCAAGTTGGCCAGCCCCCGGGACGGGAAAGCAACTCACCAGGTTGACGCCTCCAGATGCTTTTTCAGAACATATGCTGCCAAATGATGCCAGCCCAGCAACTCCTTCAATAAAATAGCCCCCTCTGTAATAAAATAAATCAAAGTTCAGCCAGAACACGAGACAGTTAAAAAGGCAAGTCTCACAAATTGGCTACTTGGCAAATTAACAGCTGCAGATAAAAGGAACGTATGCCTAAGTGAAACAGCTAGAGTGGCCAAGCGCAGGCAGGTGGGTTTAGTGTAGGTGGGGCATGTTGGGTAGCATGGGCAAGTTGGACCGAAGAACCCATTTACATCCTGTATAACAATGACTTGGCTGTATGGATTCAGAATGGGCTTACTCATAGAAGAGGGATGTGATGGAAGATACTTATTCTGTCTGGACAAAGGTGCAGGAGTAGGCCATTCGGCCCTTCGAGCCAGCACCACCATTCAATGTGATCATGGCTGATCTTCCGCATTCAGTACCCCGTTCCTGCCTTCTCCCCATATCCCCTGACTCCGCTATTTTTAAGAGCCCTATCTAGCTCTCTCTTGAAAGCATCCAGAGAACCTGCCTCCACCATCCTCCGAGGCAGAGAATTCCATAGACTCACCACTCTCGGTGAGAAAAAGTGTTTCCTCGTCTCCGTTCTAAATGTCTTACCCTTTATTCTCAAACTG
Organism: Okamejei kenojei; assembly: GCA_035221665.1. Lineage (NCBI taxonomy): Eukaryota > Metazoa > Chordata > Chondrichthyes > Rajiformes > Rajidae > Okamejei > Okamejei kenojei. The sequence goes on from CM069131.1 coordinate 197,903,578, forward strand.
TGGCCCCTGCTTCTGGACTCCCCCAACATTGGGAACATGTTTCCTGCTTCTAGCGTATTCAGTGGAGTTTTGCAGGGATCTGTGCTAGAACACTACTGTTTGTCATATATACATGACCTAGACATAAGCGTAGATGGGTTGGTGAATAGATTTGCTGATGGCACCACAATTGGAGGAGTTGCAGACAGTGATGAATTCTGTCAGAAGATCCAACGGGCTGTATATCAGCTGAAACAGTGGGCAATGGAATTTAACCCGAGTGCGAGGTGTTGCAAGTTGGGTTATTGAATGGAAGAAGAGACTATACAGTTAATGGCAAGACACGAAACAGCATTGATGTGCAGAGTGATCTGGGAGTCCAAGTTCATAACTCACTGAAGGTGGCAGCGCAAGTATTTAGGGTGGTAATAATGGCGTATGGTCTGCTTGCATTAGAGGCATTTAATATAAGGGTCGGGCAGCCATAATGCTGCTCTATAGAACTTTGCTAAGGCTGCATTTGGAGCATGGTGTGCAGTTCTGGTTGTCCCATTACTGCAAAGGTAAGCTTTAGAAGTGTAGAAACTTTGGTTTTAATTTGATTTCATAAAGTTCCCTATGGTAGGCTGATCCGAAAAATTAAGATGCATTGGATTGGTTGTATGAATTCTGAACTGGCTTACTGATAGAAGACAGAGGGTTATTAGAAGGCTGATATTTAGGCTGGAGGTCGGTGACCAGTGGTGTTCAACAGGGATCTGCGCTGGGACCTCTATTGTTTCTGATTATATGTAAATAACATGGATCTAAATGTCAATGGGTTGGTTAGTAAGTTTGCAGATGACGCCAAGATTGCTAGGGTCATGGACTGTGAGGAAGGGCCACACAGTTTAAGGATAAGTGGCAAGCCATTCAGAAAGAAGACTAGGAAACACCTTTCTCACAGAAAGTGGCGAGTCTGTGAAATTCTCTGCCACAGGGGGTGGTGGAGGGCGGTTCTCTAGATACTTTCAAGAGAGAGCTAGATAGGGCTCTTAAAGACAGCTGAATCAGGGGATAGGGGGAGAAGGCAGGAATGGGGTACTGATTGGGGATTATCAGCCATGATCACATTGAATGGCGGTGCTGGGTCGAAGGGCCAAATGGCTACTCCTGCACCTATTATCTATTGTCTAAGGCTGTCAAAGTGTTATATTGTTATAGGTTACAATACCTACCTTTAACGGCGCTGCAATTCTGCCACTCCCCGTGTGCGCGACTTTGGCGCCTTTCAGAGGGGGGCGGGTTTTAAATGCCGTTTTTCCCCAGACAGCCCAAATCGATCCATCTCAGGCGATTTCGTCGCTAAAGAGAAATCGCTCAGACATTTGTTTTATGAAGGTATTTTTAAACTACTCTAGATCATTTATTAGCTAGAGTAGTTTAAAAATCATCTTCTAAAACCGTGAATGCCTAACAGCAGAATGGACCTAACGTAGGGGATAAAAAAGGTACACCGTTTATTTTTACATAAAAACGCGCTTCTTAGGAAGCCTTTAATCACATTTTCATCATGCGAAAAGGGGACAAAAAATATATACGAACCGGCAGTGTTTTTCCTGCCGACTGGGTTAAATTCACTGCAAACCGCAACGTTCCAATCCACCACATTCCACTAAAACCCACTCGCAAGTTGATTCAAATGGTCATTAATTTACAAGAATTAAACACTAAATTCCTTCAATTTGGCCTATAAATTCGTGAAAATTAGATTTAAAAATCATAGAAACATAGACATAGAAACATAGAAATTAGGTGCAGGAGTAGGCCATTCAGCCCTTCGAGCCTGCACCGCCATTCAATATGATCATGGCTGATCATCCAACTCAGTATCCCGTACCTGCCTTCTCTCCATACCCTCTGATCCCCTTAGCCACAAGGGCCACATCCAACTCACTCTTAAATATAGCCAATGAACTGGCCTCAACTACCCTCTGTGGGTAGTTGAGGCCAGTTCAAATCATGTTATATTGTGGATTATTGTGTAAATGTTATTTGGACACTTAGGCAATTCAAAAATGTTTATAATTTCTTAAGAAATGGATAGATGTTTAGATCTAGTAATTTTGAATTTTGTAATTAGCTACAATTAGGTCACTAATTATATGCTTTAATTTCAGGTCATCCAAGTAAGATTGAAGCATTCTGAAACAAATATGAAACAATCTATAATAACTGAAAATTTCATTGAGTTCTCTTCATTTTTAAGAAAGTTATAGGCTTTTGACTGTCCTCGATCACAGCTTTTGAGTTAAATCAATGGAAAGGCAATGGGGAACAAGATGCTAATTTCCGAGGATGAAAATGGCCATAACTTTTTTAATACTGAAGATATGAAAGTGAATTAGGTGTCAAATTAAACTTTTTATACTTTATCTGATGGGATAAATTGCAGACTTGATATTTAAAATCTCAAAACTTTGTAACATTGCTAGTCAAAGTATACAGCGGGATATAGATCAACTACAGAAATAGGCGGAGAAATAGCAGCTGGAGTTTTATCCCAGTCAGTGTGAGGTATTTGGAAGGACAAATGTAAAGGGAAAATATAAAATTAATGGGCACTGATGTACAGAGGGATATTGGGGCGCGAGGAGGGGGAGGGGGGAGGCGAGGGGGGGGGGGAGGGAAAGCGGGGGGTGGAAGCGAGAGGGGGGGAAGCGGGGGGGGGGGGAAGCGAGGGGGGGGGAAGCGAGGGGGGGAAGCGAGGGGGGGGCGAGGGGGGGGAAGCGAGGGGGGGGGGAAGCGAGGGGGGGGAGGCGAGGGTGGGAAGCGAGGGGGGGGAAGCGAGGGGGGGGAAGCGAGGGGGGGGGAGCGAGGGGGGGGACGGGGGGGGAAGCGAGGGGGGGAAGCGAGGGGGGGGGAAGCGAGGGGGGGGGGAAGCGAGGGGGGAGGAGGAGGGGGGGAAGCGAGGGGGGGGGAAGCGAGGGGGGGGAGCGAGGGGGGGAGGGAAGCGAGGGGGGGGGGAGCGAGGGGGGGGAGGGGAGCGAGGGGGGAAGCGAGGGGGGGGGCGAGGGGGGGGAAGCGAGGAGGGGGGGAAGCGAGGGGGGGGAAGCGAGGGGGGGGGAAGCGAGGGGGGGGGAAGCGAGGGGGGGGGCGAGGGGGGGGGAAGCGAGGGGGGGGGGGAAGCGAGGGGGGAAGCGAGGGGGGGGGAAGCGAGGGGGGGAAGCGAGGGGGGGGGAGCGAGGGGGGGGGAGCGAGGGGGGGGGGAGCGAGGGGGGACGCCAAAGTGGATAACCTCACATTTATATCCACATTAAACTTCATCTGCCATGCATCTGCCCACTACCCCAACCTGTCTAAGTCACCCTGCATTCTCATAGCATCCTCCTCACAGTTCACTCTGTCACCCAGCTTTGTGTCATCTGCAAATTTGCTAATGTTACTTTGAATCCCTTCATCCAAATCATTGATGGATATTGTAAATAGCTGCGGTCCCAGCACCAAGCCTTGCTGTGCCCCACTAGTCACTGCCTGCCATTCTGAAAGGGACCCGTTAATCCCTACTGTTTCCTGTCTGCCAACCAATTTTCTATCCATGTCAGCACTCTACCCCCAATACCATATGCCCTACTTTTGCCCACTAATCTCCTATGTGGGACCTTATCAAATGCTTTCTGAAAGTCCAGGTACACTACATCCACTGGCTCTCCCTTGTCCATTTTCCTGGTTTCATCCTCAAAAAATTCCAGAAGATTAGTCAAGCATGATTTCCACTTCGTAAATCCATGCTGACTCGGTCCGTTCCCGATCTTATAGAGGTGTATAAAATCATGAGAGGAATAGATCAGGTAGATGCACAGCATCTCTTGCTCAGAGTAAGGGATCTGAGAACCAGAGGACATAGGTTTAAGGTGAAGATGACTCTGATCTTGTGCTGTGGTGCTCCATGTTCTATGTTCGGTGTGTCTCCAACCTCTAGAGATGCACATAGAAAGCATTCGATTGGGTTACATCACAGCTTGGTTTGGAACCTTCACACTGCCTCAAGGAAGTAGCCAAACTAAACAAGGACCTTTATGATCCAAGTCATTCCCTCTTCTACCCTCTGTTATCAGATTAATGAACAGTCTTCGAATTAGCTATGGTGTTGTCCCAATCTCCATTATTTGCAAGGATGTTGCTGGGACTGAGGGTCTGGGCTACAGGGAGAGGTTGTGGCAGGCTAGGACTATTCTTTGTAACGCAGAAGGCTGAGGGGTGATCTTATAGAGGTATATAAAATAATGAGCGAAATAGATAAGGTGAATGCACAGAATCTTTTACCCAGAGTAGGGGAATCACGGATTGGACAGGTTTAGTGGGATATAGACCAAATGCAGGCAGGTGGGACTAGTGTAGATGGGGAAAATGTTGGTGAGCATGGAGGAGTAGGACAGAAGGGTGGGACGTGTGCCGGTGCTGGGTGTGAATATGATGGGAGCAGGGTGGGTGTGAGTCGGGGCTGGGCGTGACTATGATGGGAGCAGGGTGGTTGTGAGTCGGGGCTGGGTGTGTCTATGATGGGAGCAGGGTGGTTGTGAGTCGGGGCTGGGCGTGACTATGATGGGAGCAGGGTGGGTGTGTGAGTCGGGGCTGGGTGTGAATATGATGGGAGCAGGGTGGTTGTGAGTCGGGGCTGGGTGTGACTATAATGGGAGCAGGGTGGGTGTGTGAGTCGGTGCTGGGTGTGAATATGATGGGAGCAGGGTGGGTGTGTGAGTCGGGGGCTGGGTGTGAATATGATGGGAGCAGGGTCGGTGCGAGTCGGGCTGGATGTGATATAATAGGAGCAGGGTGGGGGGAGTCAGGGCTAGGTGTGTCTATGGGAGCAGGGTGGGGGAGTCGGGGCTGGGCGTGTCTATGATGGGAGCAGGGTAGGGTGAGTCGGGGCTGGTGTGTCTATGATGGGAGCAGGGTGGGGGTGAGTCGGGGCTGGGCTGTGTCTATGATGGGAGCAGGGTAGGGTGAGTCGGGGCTGGGTGTGTCTATGATGGGAGCAGGGTGGGGGTGAGTCGGGGCTGGTGTGTCTATGATGGGAGCAGGGTTAGGGTGAGTCGGGGCTGGGTGTGTCTATGATGGGAAGCAGGGTGGGGGTTGAGTCGGGGGCTGGGCGTGTCTATGATGGGAGCAGGGTGGGGGTGAGTCGGGGCTGGGCGTGTCTATGATGGGAGCAGGGTGGGGGTGAGTCGGGGCTGGGTGTGTCTATGATGGGAGCAGGGTGGGGGTGAGTCGGGGCAACACTCACAAGATGAGGTGGGCGTTGTCATTGTAGAGTCGTGGGAGTAGAACTTTCTCTCTCCAATTTAGGAAACGTGCCAGCGTTATCTTCGAGTCGCGGTCCACCTTGATCCGGTCATAGGTCCACACCTCGGCCCCAATCAGAGCGATGCGGATGTTAAAGAATGTTCTGTAATACTATTGGGAGCAAGGGGGGTGGTTAGGAACCAGTTGTTGGATTTACCTGAAGCTCCAAAACACATTCATTCAACAAAGCAGCGAGGGAGGCACGGTCCTCCACAACCCTCAATCCCCTGACACACTCACACTGACACACGCTCCCACACACACACACAGTGACACTCATAGAAACTAGGTGCAGGAGTAGGCCATTCGGCCCTTCGAGCCTGCACCGCCATTCAATATGATCATGGCTGATCATCCAACTCAGTATCCTGTACCTGCCTTCGCTCCATACCCCCTGATCCCTTTAACCACAAGGGCCACGTCTAATTCTCTCTTAAATATAGAGAATGAACTGGCCTCAACTACCTTCTGTGGCAGAGAATTCCACAGATTCACCACTCAATGTGTGAAAAATGTTTTTCTCATCTCGGTCCTAAAAGACTTCCCCCTTATCCTTAAACTGTGACCTCTTGTTCTGGACTTCCCCAACATCGGGAACAATCTTCCTGCATCTAGCCTGTCCAACCCCTTAAGAATTTTGTAAGTTTCTATAAGATCCCCTCTCAATCTCCTAAATTCTAGCGAGTACAAGCCGAATCCAGTTTTTCTTCATATGAAAGTCCTGTTATCCCAGGAATCAGAACCTTCTCTGTACTCCCTCTATGACAAGAATGTCTATCCTCCGATTAGGAGACCAAACCTTGCACACAATACTCCAGGTGTGGCCTCACCAAGACCCTGTACAACGGCAGTAGAATAGTAAGATTAAATAAGAACTTACCAGTTTGAAGTTTGATCTTGATTTTATGAGGAGTTACGTTGGTGATTACGTGAAGAAGGCCCGCCAGGCCGCATGTGCACCAAACTTCAAAGCTGCGGCATGAAATCACAAATAAACAACACCGAAGTACATAGTAAGATCAGTGACTCAAGAACTACCATATGATCCTTTATGAGAGAGGGTTGTGCGTGGCGGGCACGTAATCACCAACATAACGCCTCATGAAATCAAGATCAAACTTCAAACTGGTAAGTTCTCATTTAATCTTACTATTTTACTTCGGAGTCACGTGAGTGATTCCGTGAAGAGTTCAATGCCACAGATTACAATCTCGGCATCCCACTGCATTGATTAACTCGAAAACGAAATAAATGCATTAGTAGTAACATTGCATTCAATGTAGAAATAGAGTTTATTTAACAATGTAAATTAACGACAGTACCCCTTAAATTTAGGTACTTAAAATGGTATAGGCAAACAGTCCTGGATTGACAATCGGCCGATGTATAAAAATTCTGAAACATCAGCTCATTTGCCCATCCGCCGGCCGCCAAAACATGGTCGAAGGGCACGTCCCTCACCTTGGCCGCCGACGTAGCTGCTGCTCTAGTGGAATGAGATGTAAACACACTATCTAAATGATACGCTAATGTTGATACTGACCTGGTGGAATGAGATATACAATCGTCAGTGTTAATATCTGTATAACCCAGAACCTGCTGCAGCCACCATGAAAAAAGTCTGAACCGACCTTCCTTTGTGCAGTTGTTTGTTAACTAATAAACAATGCTAATTTCATACTTCTTAGGATTTTGGTGGCCCAGATAACATAGAAGTGAGACCGTGGGGTGTTCAAATGATCTTCAATCATGCTACCCCTAGTCTACTCTGGTTGTGTGGACCAGAATGTAAATGTAAATGGCACCTGCAGCCAATTCCATCCTATCTAGCCACAACATTTGCCGTCGTTGTGCTGATATAACTGTCAAAACCAACTGCATAATCTTGTAGTGGGAGAACTTGTGTCAAGATCTTTTCACAACTCAATATCCGGGTTGGACCCAAGAGCGTAGTTCCCTTATGTTGCAGCTGTAGTTTCTCTATAACTGAATTATTGTCAATACCATTTAAAATGAGCTGGAATGTCAGTAATCTGTACCGTATTAAATGTAACATTAACATTTAACAAAACACTTCTGATCCCCTCAATAGGAATGTATTGCTTTTTTGGGTGCTATCCCTGCACATTGCAGTGAGCACCTTCATGGCTTGATGTGACAACCTGAGGAAAAAGTCAATCCATTCAAAATGTGTAGGTCAATAATTGTTTTACTGTGCAAAAGCCGGTCTCCTGAACCACAGTTTGAAACAGCAAGTTCTTGTTTTTTGGCATAACCGTATACCGTTGTGCCATAATGCTGATGAAGCAGGCAACATGGACGTTTGGCCAGTCCGACAGTACGAACCCAAGCGAGGTCTTGCTGACTGTTTTAAGACCCGGTTAATGAAATGAGGAAGACAAAGACCATTCCTCCTATTGAAGCGAGAAAGTATTTCTCTGCACTGTTGTGCCACATATTTTTTGCAATGAATGAAAAACATGCATTAACATGATGAATATTCAATGAAGTATTGAACCATGCTTTCATCACACTTCGAGATCCAACACTTATTCTGTGTTATCATCGATCCGCCACTGGATGATACACCAGTGGCAAGGATATTAATTACAGGATATTTTTCCATTGATTATCATGTGACTAGCATATGTCACCATCGTAAAGTAGCAACTTGAATTTAAGCATGTAGAATATTCACTCAAAACCCCTTACTGATGGGTGCAATTGGTAACTCATGCAATCTCCACTACCTTTGAGTAGGTGATGGTATTTGGAACTTCTCATCTTAGAGTTCTAAACATCAGTTCATAATAACTAAATTCAACCGACCACACTACAGTAGCGAGTTTCAAGTTCAAGTTCAATGAGTTAATTGTCATGTTCAGCAATGCGGAATACTGTTACTTCATCATTGTGGCTGAAGTAGCCTCAGCTGACAATAGCACAAGGTTGTTAGCAACGATCTAATTGCTACTTAAACAATATCAGTTCCTTGATTTGCTCAGCTGCAACACAGCTGCTATATTGCCAATTACTCTTAATGAAAAGAACTCAGTTTTGTAACAGATTGCTATAACCCCAATCTCTTGCCACAAGGCAGAGACAAGGCTAATAATAATTAAAGGTAAATCCCAATGACCAACAAACAGTTTATCCCATACTGCAAAGCTTTACTGTTATAGTACGGTTATATTGTCTTTGATAACCTTGGTAATGGGATTTGTATAACATGTATCTCTTACCTTATGAATCTGTTGTAGTTCGGAAGTTCATATGCCCGATACTCTCCATTCTTCATAATAACATGCCAATCCTGCCTTATTGCATGGGTGGTTTGCATGAGAACTTTTGCCCAATTTCCAAACCCTGGCCATAATCCAAACTTACTTGGAATGCTCCGGCTGTGCCTCAAGCAATATTTTTACCCTTTGTGTGTTGTACAAACAAATGTAAATATTACAACTTGTGAACGGTGCACTACCCAAATTTTGGAAGTGCTACACCCATTTAGTTGAGCATGATTGGAAGGTGCATGGAATTTCTGAGCTATCATGCTGCCCCCAGCTCCAGTGAACCGCTACTGCTGATGAGCACCTGGGGTGTGTTCTGAACGATGACTTTTGCCCGTCATTGGCCAAATTAATTTGTCTGCCAGGCTTCTTCCCCTGTAGAATAGACCTACCCGAATAACCGATTCAGCGGCTGGCTCCCACATCCCCCTGTTGGTGTTGTTCACTGCCGGCACATAAGTGCTTGAGTTTGTTCTATTGACATTTTTAGAGCCCGGAGTCATCTTGACCTTTTGCTCTTCCCTCCTCAGAGAGGGTGATTCGTAGGCAACCCTAACAGGCGCTGCCACAGGCTGCAGGATACAAATACTGATACGAACCCATTGCCCTTAACCCAATAGAATATTTTTCTGGGATGGCAACTTTATTGTCAGGAAAGGTACCTCTAACACGTGCCCTTCATCCCTTTGGGTCTGCCCCACGGCCATACACTGAGACTCAGTGTCAGCAGGATACTGACCCATCTTGGTCTCTGCCTCCGAGAGTGAGACCTTTGCAGCACTGTATACAACAGTTGCTATATTTAGGATAGTCGTTTCAACGCACTATCCAGCCCCGGTGAGGAATTCATCCCCTGACTCCGTGGACCTTGCTCTCTAGCCCTGGTGGAGAATCATATCCCGACTCCGTGGGCGAGCAGATATGTGTGAATTTGAGCAACCCTGTCCCAGGCGTTGCTGGCGCCACCTTTCATAAAGGCCGGCGCTTTTTGACATGAAACAGCCCTGCATCAGGCGCTGTTGGCACGGCTCTCCCGTAGGCCGGCACTTCACACATGAAGCAGCCCTGTCAGGCGCTGCAGGCACGGCTCTCCCATAGGCCAGTAATGTCACAAATGAAACAGCCCTGTATCAGGTGCTGCTGGCTCAGCTCTCCCGTAGGCCTGCACTTTCATATATGAAGCAGCCCTGTCAGGCGTGGCCTGTCCCAGAGGCCCGTACATTTTACACATGAAGCAGCCCTGTCCGGCGCTGCTGGTGCGGCCTGTCCCATAGGCCCGCGCTATTGCTGTGTAAGCTCACTAAATCAACATTTAGTGTACAGCTTTACCTGTGAAGGGTAAAAATAATTCATAGCAACATGTGCTTAAACAATTATAACATTGTCAGATAATGTTTTTTTACTTTTTACTTTGCCTTTAGCTTTTGCTTAAAGAAAAAACACTATAAAATACATACTTTTTAATTATAAGGAGAAACCCTTTGTAGCCAGACTGACCCGAGTCCAAATAGGGCTGAATGAGTCCCAGTAATTTCTTGACTGGGGACCAACGTCTGAGAGCCACTGACCCCACTGTCAGTGGCTCCAGCATCGCTTCCTTGCTGTTCCAACGGTATACCACAGGCTGGGAGCCGCTGACCCCCGTCAGTAAATCTGCTTAAATTCATTGCCGTTTTTACGGCATTCCTGCAGGCTGGGAGCCACTGACTGCACTGTTAGCGGCTCCTTATCTCGCAACCCGAACAATTTTGCCGGTTTATCCGCATTTGCGGTCGGACTGGAATTTCCCCACAGTCCATAACTGGCAACTTGTCAGGCTGCGAATCTGGCAGGAAAAACCTCGGTAAAAAGAGTCTCCTGCCTAAAACCCATGGGAAGTAAAACCTAAACTTACCTTTTTAGTTTAACTTACCACCGGCAGGAGCCGTGTCCTGCCAGACTGGTGCTTGCGCATGCGGCCTGGCGGGCCTTCTTCATGGAATCACTCACGTGACTCCGAAGTAAAACCTCCCTGCTCCTATACTTAAATCCTTTTGCTATGAATGCTAACATACCATTCGCTTTCTTCACTGCCTGCTGCACCTGCAAGCCTACTTTCAATGACTGGTGTATCATGACACCCAGGTCTCGTTGCATCTCCCCTTTTCCTAATCGGCCACCATTCACATAACAGTCTACTTTCCTGTTCTTGCCACCAAAGTGGATAACCTCACATTTATCCACATTATACTGCATCTGCCATGCATTTGCCCACTCACCCAGCCTATCCAAGTCACATTGCAGCCTCCTAGCATCCTCCTCACAGCTAACACTGTCCCCCAGCTTCGTGTCATCCGCAAACTTGGAGATGTTGCATTCAATTCCCTCTTCCAAATCATTAATATATATTGTAAATAGCTGGGGTCCCAGCACTGAGCCTTGCGGTACCCCACTAGTCACTGCCTGCCATTCTGAAAAGGACTGGTTTACTCCTACCCTTTGCTTCCTGTCTGCCAGCCGGTTCTCTATCCACATCAATACTGAACCCCAATACCGTGTGCTTTAGAGTTTTGTGGTATACTAATTCTCTTATGTGGGACCTTTAGTCGAAAGCCTTCTGAAAGTCCAGGTAGTTTTATAACACTTCCCACTGGTTCTCCTTATCCACTCTACTAGTTACATCCTCGAAAAAAGTCTACAAGGAGATATCATCAGCACGATCTACCGTTCATAAATCGATGCTGACTTGTGTAACAGGTTGAATTTCACGAAATTTCCAATGTGTGTTATCCCATCTATAATAACTGACTCGAGCATTTTCCCCATACCGATGTTAGACTAACTGTTCTGTAATACCTCGTTTTCTCTCTCCCTCCCTTTTTAAAAAGTGGGGTTACAATCGCTATCCTCAGGACATACAGAATCTAAGAGGTTAAAAAAATTATCACTAATGCAACACACTATTTGGGGGGCTTGGCTTCTATTGCCTTGTAAGCACTCTCTGGTATGGAGGCCTATCTGGCCCCCTGGGATTTTATCTGGCCTCTAATCCATTCAATTTACCTAAAACACCACTTCCAGACTAAACCTGGATTTCACCCAGTTCCTCTAATCTCATTGTCGCCGCCTCCCTGCTGTGATTTCCGGCAGATTATTTATGTCTTCCTTAGCGAGGACAGAACCAAAGTTGTTATTCTATTGTTCTGCCATGTCCTTGTTCCCCATGATCAATTCATCTGTTTCTGACTGCAAGGAACCTACATTTGTTTTAACTAATCTTTTTCTCTTCACACATCTATAAAAAAAAAATTTGCAGTCAGTTTATGTTCCCTGCCAGTTTTCTTTCATAATCTATTTTCCCTTTCCTAATTAAGCCCTTTGTACCTCTCTGCTGAGACTCTTGGCAATTTTTACCCAGTCCTCTGGTAGGCTTCCTGCTTTTTTCTGGCTAATTTGTATGCTGTCATCTTGTGTTTTGATACTATCCCTGATTTCCCTTTGTTATCCACGGATGCGACTACCCTTCCCTGATTTATTCTTTTGCCATAAAATACTTGGAGGATGAACAATTGTTGTAGTTCATCCATAGAAAAACATAGGAAAATAGAAATTAGGTGCAGGAGATAGGCCATTCAGCCCTTTCGAGCCGTTGCACCGCCATTCGCAATTATGATCATGGTGATTCATCCAAACTCCAGTATCCCGTACCTGCCTTCTCTCCTACCCTGATCCCCTTAGCCACATAGGGCCCCAACATCCAACTCACTCTTAAATATAGCCAATGAACTTTTTTTTTGGCTCAAACTTACCCACTGTGCGCAGAGAGTTCCAGAGACCTTTGCACCACTCTCTGTGGTGAAAAAAAAGTCTTTCTCATCTCGGTCCTTAAAGGATTTCCCCCTTATTCCTTAAGCTTGAGACCCCTGTGTCCTGGACTTCCCCAACATTCGGGAACAATCTTCCTGCATCTAGGCCTGTCCAACCCCGCTTAAGATTTTGTAAGTTTCTATAGAGATCCCCTCTCAATCTCCTAAATTCAGAGAGTATTAACCGAGTATATCCAGTCTTTCTTCATAAGACAGTCCTGACATCCAGGAATCAGTCTGGGTGAACCTTCTCTGCACTCCTTCTATGGCAATAATGTCCTTCCTCAGATTTGGAGACCAAAAACTGTAAGGCAATACTCGAGGGTTGTGGCTTGCTTGGGATTGGTGTGGTGCCCAAGACCCTGTACAATGAAGTAGAATCTCCCTGCTCCTGTACTCAAATCATTTTGCTATGAAAGCTATCACTTACCATTCGTTTTTATACTCTGCCTGGCTGCACCTGCATGCCTACTTTCAATGACAGGTGTACCATGACACCCAGGTCTGCGCTGCATCTCTCCCTTTTCCTAATCGGCACCATTTATAATAAGCAGTTGATTTCTGTTTTTGCACCCCCCAAAGTGGATAACCTACATTTATCCACATTATTACTGCATCTGCCCACATTTTGCCCACTCTCCCAGGCCTATCCAAGTCCACCTTGCAGTCTCCTAGCATTCCTGCCTCACAGCGAAACATCGCCCCCCTAGCTTAAGTGTGTCATCCGCAAACTTGGGAGATATTGCCTTCAATTCCTGTTTCAGATCATTATAGATATATTGTGGTTATATAGTGGGGTCCCAGCACTGAGCCCTGCGGGTACCCCACTAGTTATGCCTGCCATTGTGAATATGGACCAGTTTACTCCTACTCTTTGCTTCCTGTTTGCCAGCCCAGTTCTCTATCCACATCAATACTGAACCCGCCTAATACCGTATGCTTTAAGTTTGTATACTAATCTCTTATGTGGGACCTTGTCGAAAGCCTTCTGGAAGAAGTCCAGATATACCACATCCATGGTTCTCCCTTATCCACGCTACTAGTTACATCCTCGAAAAAATTCCACACGATCGTTCAGACATGATTTACCTTTTGTAAATCCATGATGACTTGTCCAAATGATTTCACCACTTTTCCAAATGTGCTGCTATCCATCTTTTAATATAAATGACTCTAGCAGTTTCCCCACTACCAATGTTAGACTAACTGGGTCTGTAATTCCCCGTTTTCTCTCTCCCTCCTTCTTTAAAAAGAGGGGTTACATTTGCTACCCGCCAATCCTCAGGGAACTACTCCAGAAATTAAAGAGTTTTGAAAGATTATCACTAATGCATCCACTATTTCCTGAGCTACTTCCTTAAGTCCCTCTGGGATGCAGCCTATCTGGCCCTGGGGATTTATTCGGCCCTTTAATCTATTCAATTTACCCAACACACCACTTCCGACTGACCTGGATTTCACTCAATTCCTCCTTTGACCCACAGTCCCCTGCTATTTCAGGTAGATTATTTATGTCTTCCTTAGTGAAGACGGAACCAAAGCAGTCTTTAAATGCCTTCCATTGCATATCCACCGTCAACTCTTTAAGAATCAATTGCCAGTCTATCTTGGCCAATTCACGTCTCATACCCTCAAAGTTATCTTTCTTTAAGTTCAGAATCCTTGTTTAACTATGTCACTCTATATCCCAATGAAGAACTCAACCATATTATGGTCACTCTTGCCCAAGGGGCCACGCACAACAAGACTGCTAACTAACCCTTCCTCATTACTCAATGCCTAGTCTAGAATAGCCTGCTCTCTCATTGGTTCCTCTACATGTTGATTTAGAAAGCTATCCCACATACATTCCAAGAAATCCTCTTCCTCAGCACCCCTGCCAATTTGATTCACCCAATCTATATGTAGATTGAAGTCACCCATTATAACTGTTTTACTTTGTTGTATGCATTTCTAATTTCCTGTTTGATGCCATCCCCAACTCCACTACTACTGTTAGGTGGCCTGTATACAACTCCCTCTAGCATTTTCTGCCCCTTAGTGTTTCGCAGCTTGACCCATATCGATTCCACATCTTCCAAGCTAATGTCCGTGTTTCTGTTCCGTTAATCTCCTCTCTAACCAGCAACGCTACCCCACCTCCTTTTCCTTTCTGTCTATCCCTCCTGAACATTGAATATCCCTGGATGTTCAGCTCCCAGCCTTGGTCATCTTGGAGCCATGTCTCCATGATCCCAACTATGTCATATTCATTAATAACTATCTGCACCTTCAACTCATCCACCTTATTACGAATGCTCCTTGCATTGAGACACCAAGCCCTCAGGCTTGTTTTTACAACACTCTTTACCCCTTATACAATTTTACTTCGGAGTCACGTGAGTGACTACGTGAAGACCCCGCCAGGACGCATGCGCGACTTATCGTCGAACGCATTGCGGAAGCGACAGTCGGGAGGAGCGCCGCTCCTCCAGCGCGAGTTTTGAAAAATTATAATGGGAAGGTAAGTCTCATACCTCTTTCTGGTGAGCGTGGCGACTCGGTGTTTGTTTTTCTTTTCAGAAACGGAGGAGAGCACCATGGAGTCGCGCAAGGGAGGGAGAGCAGCAGCTGATACGCTGCTGTGGAAAGCAGCCAGCAGCGTGCCGTCTCTCCAGAGCTGCAGGTGCTGCCAGCAGCTGCCGGCTTCTCGCTGCCTACAGACCCGCAGTGTGCGCCGCGGTCGGCGGGCCAAAAACCACCCGGGGGAAAGTCGGACAGGTCCGTGGACGCGGCTGGGGTCCCGGACCTGAAGACACCCCGTTCACAGATAGCGACGGCGGGCGTCTTTCCGCGGGCGGGGGGGGGGGAGCGGGTGGGGTTTTTGGGGAGCTAGTGCTTTTTTGTTTTGGGGGGCCTCGTGTGTTGGGTTTGGGTGGGTTGGTGAGTGGGGAGCAGTGTTCCAGTGTGACCTTGCTTATGCAGGGGCAGAGTCACAGTGGGTCTCCTCGCAGACCCACGGCAGCATCCTTTCAAGGACTGCCAAATGTCACACCCTCTTCGCAGGGGAGCATTAGGGGTCAGAGCTGGGCTGACCCTGAAGAAGGGGCAATGGCCTGAACAGTCAACTGTGAGGGGTTGTGCCAGAAGAGCGGAGAGCAGCAGAAGAATTGTGGGACACATGCTGTATCAACTCAAGATGGACTGCCTATACAAAGCTGCAAGCCAGTAAAATACATGGCTCAAAACCAGACTACAGGAGCAAGCCATTAACTTTATGGCTGGGAAGTACATTGCTCCAGAGAAGAACTCCATTTTCTCTAAAGTAACCAGCAGTCTATGACCCCATCTGGGGCAAACAGGAGCCCAGAGGAAACTGCTGGCTGCTAAAATCACAGCAGTACCAGGTACAAACTGATGGGGTTTGATTTGCCTGAAGAGTTACTAGTGATGCTCCAGCAGACTGAGTGTTATACTCAGTGGACGATTAAAAGTTACAGGAAGAGCATCATCAAGAAGTGCGGAATTATGCAAGACAAGTAGCACACAGGCGCCAAAATTGCTGTTGGGGGACCTCCCGAAGCAGGTGAAAGACCTGCATGAGGAAGCCAAGGTCTATAGGCCTGATCAAAAAGGTTGTGCCAAGCACCTCTAAAACCACACTATCAACAGCGGCAGCACCCCTACACACCACTAGGACATCGGTGCTATGGAAATTCCATTTTGTGGTGTTGATCAGCTCTCTAAGGCGACGCACGCCCACACTGCACAGCGGTTTTCAGCGTCCTTGGCCAACCTTGGCTTCATGGAGCTAAATGCGCCTTCCAACCCCACAACCGCAGGAGCAACACAATACCCAGAAGGATACAATGCGGAGACAACCCACAACAATATGTTACACGGTAACCATGGGATGGTAGGTGGGTCTTGGTTGTCTTAAACAAACATTTGCATGTCCGATTCATCAAAAGTGGGGGGACGGTTTTGCACTTGTTTCTCATTGTGTGTTTTTTCTGCATTTTACCTCCTGATTTTTCATACTCGGAACAACCGTATTCAGAATTACAAAAATTGAATTTGTAATTACGTATACGAAACTACCGTCCCGTTCAGCATACGTCGCCGCTAGACAGGATAGCAGGATTCATACTTACAAAAGAGAGAGACAGAGGCCATGTGAACTGTTAAGACTAAACACAAAATGGGATTGAGGCCAAAAACAGAGTCAGAGAATTTCAGAGGAGTTGTATCAAATATTATTTATAAAAACTAAAAAAGATGGTGGTTGCAGTAGTCTTTATAATACCGATTTGACCAACTAAATACTTCGTTCAGTATGTCCCATTTCAAAATAGACACGTTTGTCACACACAGGGTCCCCATCGTAAATACCTCAAATTTATCTGGGTGGGACAGCTATGGCAGTACCATTTATCCAATGGTTTGTCATCAGCACCCAGGCTATTAAAATTTTATTAAAAAACCAGCTTTAGCATACTTAAAGAAACATAACAGATATCGTCATGGCCTTACCTTGATGATATTCTCATTGTAGGTGAAAAATTGGAGCTGGCTACATTGGTGGTATCAGCCAACACAGAGATTTAACGTACATCCAGATACTAAAATCAAATGGAACATCCTCCACTACATCATGGATTATTTGGGGATCACTATTGACTCTGTTCATATTCTATCACCTTGCCACCAAACAAAGTGACAGACTTGATGGGAGTATGCAAAAGCCTCACTGGTCATCAGGGAACCATACCATTCGGCCAAAAAGCAAGAGTGATGGGAAATTGGGTTGCACACCTGCGTTCCCAGCAGCACAATTATGGACCACTCCATTATTAAAACCTGGAAGAGGGGAAATTTTAGCTCTCAAAAATCATGCAGGCCATTTCCTCTCAATAGGCCTATGCAACTAACCATTGGGAGAACGTAACTTTCAGAATTAAACTGGTGTCTTTTTCCATAGAAATGTTCAATATTATCACTAACCCCATCACCCATTCTATACGCATCCATAGGGTACATTACAGACTGATGCCAGTGCTAAAAGGTTGGGGAGCAACTAATACCACCGCAAGTTGTGTGTGGCAGATTAGAGTGCACAAAAATTATACTGTTTTAAAGCACTAGGAATTAATTTATCTAGAAGTTTATGCTGGTAGCGTTTCATGGACTCAGGGTGAGTGGCCCTACTGCTCTCAGATGAGCACCAGTGGGTGGCATGTACGGTACAAATTGATACCACAGTGGGGCTGGGCCTAGAGAGAGAAGGATATTAAGGAGTCATATGGGTGAAATAAAGTCGATATCTTGTGATGAATTGCCTAATAATATCTGGCACTGGTGTGTGTCGTGTATGGGAGGAGAGAGAGGATTTGGTTGTGGATCTCAACCACTTACCTCCTCCAGGTAAGCTAAAAACAGTGGGCAGACACCAGGTCACGTGAATTCAACGACAACATTAAATGGATGTTGGTGGGGATCGGAAAGTGTTTACAGATATTATAGACCGTATGGGACACCAGATATCGACTTTTTTCCATCCAGACTAATTCACCAACTAACCAACATAGTGTTGCTGTTGCGCGTTGGGAACCGGATACCCTGGGGCAGCAGCGATGGGGACGATTTCTCACTGCATTGGGGGGGGGATTTGTTTTGCTATGCATTTTCCCCCTTCTGCCTCATCAGGCGAGTCTTACAAAAATTAAACAAGACGCCGCAACGGGTACCATGTTTTCCCAACAGTACAAAGATGGTCCTCAGAACCCTGCATCTGGATCAACAATGGCCAAGGAGCTTGGCACACCCCGTGCGGGAAAGTATCCGTGCCATGACTGTATGAACTTGTTGATTTGCAGTTTCTGAACAGGCCTTTTTCTGGGATACGGACTCTCCGACAGGACGATCAATGCATCTCAGCGTCGTACAGGAGTCCACGAGAAGACAGTACACTGACATATGTCAGGAAATGGGGAAGTGTTCAGCACCAGGACGAACAGAGACTACATATGACTCAGCCACTACAGATCTGAAGTGCTGGAGTTCTGGCCACCCTTCATTTCGATGAAGGATTTGAGTTACAGTGCCATTATTGTGCAAGGAGTGCCCGCTCTATCTAATATCTGGGCAGAGGGAGTGATCACCTGGCTATAGGATCACACCCACTAGTACCTTAACGAATGAGGGGTATTTGTACTCTATTCCCCCAGGCCCAGATACACTATATATGGGACATAGGTAGTACACCATGTTTACGAGGATGGACACCAATAGCGGGGCTCACTCTGGACAAACTAATATCCTAGATGGGAATGATTATGGCACTTGGATCAGCACAAAAGGGTCCAGTCTCTTACACAAGCTAGAATAGGACGTCATGTCTGTCACAAATGGCAGATAACCTGCTACATACAGGGGTACTTAAACAAGACTGACCCGGTTCCTTTGGCCAATATTAGAGTTTCTGGCCTATCCTGCAGATAGTCGGCCAGGGGCCCTGCATAGTGACACATATTTTCCAATATATAGTCACCAAGACACTTATGGGCACGGAGAGAGCTTTCTCATTAGCATAAATGCCCTCACCTAAGGTCATAGTTGCAAACCATATCCAGATGGTTCGGGTGGTATTAGTGCAGTGGTGAATACTAATGTTTCAAATCTCACTCCAACAGGGCTGCATCTACATCGGACGCTAGGATGATGGGAGCTCCTATGGACCACATCTCCTTGCCACAGCGGGGTGGAGCAATGAACGCATTCAATGCTTTCTTAATAAAAACCCGTGGCCGATCCTGAGACGTTTTGCAGGGAAAAAATTAAGTTCTGTTAAAATAAAAATACCCATGTGGGGCATATTATTTTAGGTATGAATAATAACCTTTAATTAGTTGTTTTTCAGCACAGTGTCGTGTGTGAAATACGTTCATCTCCGTCCAGAATGGCAGTGTGTGAGCATAGGTCTCGTTCCAGGGCAACTGAAATCACAGAGCTTTGAAATCTTCACGTAGTCACTCACGTGACTCCGAAGTAAAATAGTAAGATTAAATGAGAACTTACCAGTTTGAAGTTTGATCTTTATTTTATGAGGAGTTACGATGAGGGATTACGTGCCCTCTGCTCCCAAAACCCTCTATTATAAGGTGTAAAGTCAATGGGTATGGACGTTCTCTTTATCTTTACTATAGAGAGTAGTCATACTCTGGTATCTGTGATTTCACACCACTGCTTTGAAGAATGTCGCGCATGCGTCCTGGCGGGGTCTTCACGTAATCTGTTACAACCAATAATACCCATCTGACAGGTTAAACATTACACTAACTGACAAGAAATGGCCAAAGGACATAACTGCAGCAAATGTTCTTTTGGTAATATGTTTAAAGGTGTCAAAACAAATAATAACATTGGGAATTAAAACACATTTAACTGCATTCCGTTATCAAACAGTCAATGTTCGCTCTGAACTACACCCATGAATCACAAATAGGGGTCATCGGGGTGTGTGAGTCACAATCAGTGCAGGGAGGATAGATGGCCGGGGGGGGGGAGGGGGGGGGGGGGGGGTGGGGGAGTGGGTGAGAAAGGCAATCGTGCAGTCGAATTGATGCAGGTGAATTAGTACATGGTTGGTTGGAGTATGTAAAATTGTGAGGGGAGAGACATTGGGGGATGTCAGATGGTGTTGAATGAGGGATCAGTTATGGGATGGATGGGGGGGGGGGATCAGTACTGGATGAATGGGGGTTAGACAAAAATGCTGGAGAAAATTCACGGCTGAGGGAGGCAGCATCTATGGAGCTAAGGAAATAGGCAACGTTTCGGGTCGAGACCTTCTTCAGACTGTTCCCCCCATTCTTCTTGAATGGGGGCGGATCAGTACAGGATGGATGGCGGGGGGGGGGGAGGATTCAGCACAGGATGAATGGGGGGGGATTAGTACAGGATGAATGGTGGGTACAGGACAGTGTGGATCGGAGGGTCTGTGCAGGATGAATGGGAGATCACTACAGGATGAATGAGGGGATCAGTATAGGATGCATGTGGGAATCAGTACAGAATGAATGGGGGATCAGTAAAAGATGAATGGGGAGATCACTACTGGAGGTGATGGACCGGGGGGTTTGGTGCAGTGTAAATGGAAGGTGTGTCAGTACGGGATGAATGGGTGGGTCAGTGCAGTATGCATGGGGGGGAGGAGAAGTGCAGGATGGATGGGAAGAAGGGGGGGTCAGTACAGGATGAATGGGGAGCAGTAGCGATGGCATGGGGGTGGCAGGAGGATCAATGCGAGGTGGGTCAGGGTGATGAATAGATGGGGAGGGGGAGCACAGGGGATTGTCAGTGAGGAACTGAATAGAGGAGGGATGGAGATCAGTCACGCGGGATGGAGAGGAGGGGTCCCAGGATAAGAGGGGTGGAGGGGGGGCGTACAAGAAGAGAGAGAGATGACAAGGGAGGGGGAAGGCGAAGGGGCAGAGGAGGTGGGGTGAGGGAGGAAGGTCAGCGCTCCTTCGGGACAAACATCATCGCCCCGCTGCCTTGCCCGTCCCCCTGTCCAACGCCAAAGTGCTGCATGCCGCAATAAGGGGAGGTGGTTGGGAACTCGCCGCTACCTAAAGCCAATCCCCTCCTCCCGCCACGAACAAGGTAGGTGCGGGGGGCTCAGCGTTTGCAGCTCAAAGATCCTATACTCAAACTCAAAAAATGCCACTATAGCACATTCCTTTGTCTCTTGTACAAAAACTGTATCAACTGAACTGGACAAGGGTAAAGAACGACACTGTACAATGTACAGTATACATTTTTTTTTATTTTTTTTTTTATTTTATTTATTATAGAAACAAAATAATAACAGAGTACATTATTTTACTATAGTGAAATACATAATATTAATGATAAAATTCATACTATTAATATTATTTGTAATTGTTCTTTAATTATAAATTTCAAGGTTATATATTTTTATAAAACTAAGAATACATGATACTTAAAAATACATTTATAGTATTAGCAGCACATATAACTCATACTGTTAATATTATTTTTTTTGTCTCTAATTTTTAAGTATAATGCCAAATCTTATGTAATTAATAATATGAAATACTAGTAAAACTTTTATGATATTCATTATATTTTCGTAAAAGTTAAACAATATTTGTGTATCACTGATTTTAAATTTAAATTATTATATAATTGAAACTACACAATATTATATAATTAAAAATATAAGATACTAATAATATTCTCATGAAGTTAATAATATTTATATTCGTACTGATATTAAGAGGTTAAGATAATTTGTTTCTATACCTATTTTCTCATTTTTTATATAGATATGAGAAAATAGAAAAAAAGAATAAAGAATAAGAAAGGTTTGATGGAGAAATAGAATATTCGTCATTAATTCGCCATAAAGATATATTCATGATTTTATTATATATATATTTCTTCATCCATTCAAATATCCAGGCCTCAGTCAAGTCCTCGCGCCGCCGGAACCGTTATGACCTTGTAAATATTTAATATACGGAGACCAAATCCTTCTGAAGAGGTCTAACCTATCCATAAGGACAAGCTCAAATCTCTCCAAATGGAGTGTCTCCGAGAGACTATTCTGTATTCCACATTTTGATTGTTGGGAATGCAGGGCCTTTCCAAAATTTTAATATTAATTTTTTTCCCAATTATTAGACAGTAGTCAATTAAAAGTTCTTTGATTCATTGTTATTAGTTGGTCAGTTTCAAATATTCCAAGTATAATTAGAACTTTGGGTCAGGAGTCATACTTATATTGACAACATTCGAATTATCTTAAATATTTCGTTCCAGTATTCTACAATTTTTATACAGTTAGTAAATGAATGTGACAAATTTGCTTCTGAAATTTGACATTTATCACATGTAGGAGATATCTTTGGGAAAATATAATGTAAATTTAGATTTAGAATAATGTAATCTATGTAATTTTAAACTGTATAAATGGGGAATGTTTAGCATTTAACGAGCAATGATGTATATGTTGTAGACTTTCATCCCATATTTCTGGTCTTATTATTTGACTAATTATTTTCCCAAGACTCTCTATATGTTTCTGTTGATGGGGTATCATTTTCCAATAAAATATTTATATATATATATATATGATATCATTTTTTTCCGTATTTGGGTGTTTATTCAAAGCATTCATCTAAAATTTCTGTCTTTCTATTTCTAAAATTCTTGTATATTTGCAGAAACATAATTTCTAATTTGTAAATATCTAAAATCATTCTTTATTGTGTAGCCCATAAGTTTGTTGTAAACTCTTGAAATGAAAGAAAAGTATTTTCCTTATAAAGATCACCCATCTTAGAAATTCCTTTATTTTTCCATTGTAAAAAAGCCTTATCCAACATTGAAGGTTTAAACACAAAATTATTGGCAATTGTAAGGACCTATGGAATAGATTTTAGTTTTAATGCTTTCTTTATTTGTTTCCAGATGCGGATTCCGTTTTCTATTATCAGATTTTCACTATAAACTTTCTTAGCTACATTAGTGTTAGCAAATATTATAGAGCTAATTTCAAATGGAGAACAATCTTCTTTTTCCATATTTAACCAATTTGGTTTATTATCTATTTCTTCTAGCCAAAAATTCATATTTTTAATATTAACTGCCCAGTAATAAAACATAAGATTTGGTAATGCTAATCCTCCGTTTATTTTAGATTTACATAAGTGTTTTTTATTTATTCCTATTTTATATTTTCAGTATACATTTTGGAATGAAATTTTTGGAATTTTTACAAAACTATTTAACACAAAATTGAACCCCAATACCGAATTGATTATCTTTGGATCAATGGAAGAGGTAAGTAAACTAACTATATTCCAAGAAGCTTTTCTTAATTATGGTCTAATAACAGCGAAAAAACTTATACTTAAATTTTGGAAAAACGCAACCACGCCAACATTCAAAATGTGGATCTCAAACATGTCTGAAACGCTACATCTTGAAGAAATGAGATTCCTCTTACTAGGCAAAATAGACCAATTCTTAAAGATTTGGTCTCCGTTTATCAACTTTTTACAAGCATATGGTGCAACATAACATAACCTTAGAAATTAAATGGTTTAGAACTGGGTGATGGATGGGCAAAAATATGAGATAGGTAGATCTCTCCTAATCTCTCTTTTTTTTTTAACTTTCCTTTTCTTTCAATCTTTTAACTTCTCACCTCTGTCCTTTATTTCTTTTGTTTTCTGTTTCTACTCGCTTGTCTATCTACTCCGACACTTTATTTATTTTTTCTCTCACTGTTCTTTTATTATTGAACCAAAAGTATGAAGTTGTACAAGAATGAAAATATGTATTTATGTATTAGGTACTTAAGTACCAGACTACTGTACTTACTTCTAACAAAAATAAACAAACCAAAAAAAGAGAAAAAAGGGAAAAAAAGAAGAGAAAAGAGAAAAAAAAACCCTATAGCTATAGGACCTTTGGTGCAGCTGCTTCAGTCGGCGGAAGGAGGCCTCCGCCTTTCTCTCCCCTCTCCCTCCCTCCTCCCGGCCTTGGCGTGCTTGAGGGGTTGTATTCAAAGCGCTGTTAACGGGTTTGCAGGCAGCGGCCTGTTATCAGGGCAATAGCGGTCGCTGCCTGAAAATCAAAAGCAACTGCTGCAAATCCACCAACTGCACTTTCAAAACAACCATTAGAAACATAGAAACATAGAAATTAGGTGCAGGAGTAGGCCATTCAGCCCTTCGAGCCTGCACCGCCATTCAATATGATCATGGCTGATCATCCAACTCAGTATCCCGTACCTGCCTTCTCTCCATACCCTCTGATCCCCTTAGCCACAAGGGCCACATCCAACTCACTCTTAAATATAGCCAATGAACTGGCCTCAACTACCCTCTGTGGCAGAGAGTTCCAGAGACTCACCACTCTCTGTGTGAAGAAAGTCTTTCTCATCTCGGTCTTAAAGGATTTCCCCCTTATCCTTAAGCTGTGACCCCTTGTCCTGGACTTCCCCAACATCGGGAACAATCTTCCTGCAACCCTTCTCACACGCCGAGGCCGGGAGGAGGGAGGACTACTTCCGCTGGGCGGGGTGCGGGAGGAGGTAGTAGAGCCGCTGTCGCGGCCGCTGCTGCCGCTGTTCGAGACCCATCATTCCCTCCGACCCTTTGTCACCACGCACCTGGTATCTTTGCCCCGCAGTCAAAGATACTAGAGGAATACAGCCGCTGCCACGAAACGTCACGCTCCTATTCTTCAGAGATGCGGCCCGATTCGAGTTTTTTGCGTCTATCAGTATAAACCAGTATTCGCTTGCCAAGCCGGGCAAAATGACTCACCGTTAGGTTGCTCAGCGGCACTGGGTCGTCACTGGCACCCGGCCCGGGCAACCGCTAATTTTGAGCCCTGACCAGGTTCGCATATTGACACACACACGGTACATACACACACATATGCACGCGCACATACACGCACACACCAAGTCTGAACACGCACGCATACATAACCACACACATACTCACACACATGTACATGCCCATACACGTGCACACATACCACATGCGTTTGCACACATATATACACACAGCAGGTGCACAAACACACGCTCACACTCACCAGGTCAGCAGTGTTGGCGATATTGAGCAGCCGGTTCACCACTTTCTGTATATTTTCATCGAATACCTGGTACTACAAAGGAAGCAGAGGATGGGGACCGTGAGCAGAATAATGCCTCTGTGGCCCAACACCACCACCACCCCCAACACTCCCACCACTCCCACCACCGCCACCACTACCACCATCCCCATCCCCACCACCCGCCCCCCTCCCCCCCACCACCGCTCCCTCTGCCCCCATCCCCAGAAGAAACTGTCCCTGAATCTGGAGGTGTGCATTTTCACACTTCTATACCTTTTGCCTGATGGGTGAGGGGAGAAGGGAGTGGCCAGAGTGCGACTGGTCCTTGATGATGCTGCTGGCCTTGCTGTGGCAGCGTGAGGTGTAGATGGAGTCAATGGACGGGAGGTTGGTTTGTGTGATAGTCTGGGTTGCATCCACAACTCTGCAATTTCTTACAATCTTGGATGGAGCTGTTCCCAAACCATAGATAGATACAAAAGGTGGAGTAACTCAGTGGGACAGGCAGCATCTCTGAAGAGAAGGAATGGGTGACATTTCAGGTCGAGACCCTTCTTCAGACTGGTTAGGGATAAGGGAAGTGAGAGATATAGACTGTGATGTGGAGAGATAAAGAACAATGAATGAAAAATATGCAAAAAAGAAATGATGATAAATGAAACAAGCAATCACAAGTTGTAAGTGTGAAAATGAGAAACTAGTGTGACTTGGGTGGGGGAGGGTAAGAGAGAGATGTAATGCCGGGGCTGCCTGGAGTGAAGACTAGGTGCTGGGACCACAGCTATTTACAATATACATCAATGATTTAGATGAAGGGATTAAAAGTAACATAAGCAAATTTGCAGATGACACAAAGCTGGGTGGCAGTGTGAACTGTGAGGAGGATGCTACAAGGATGCAGGGTGACTTGGACAGGTTGGGTGAGTGGGCAGATGCATGGCAGATCCAGTATAATGTGGATAAATGTGAGGTTACCCACATTGGTGGCAAAAACAGGAAGGCAGATTATTATCTGAATGATGTCAGGTTTGAAAAGGGGAAGTACAAAGAGATCTGGGGGTCCTTGTTCATCAGTCACTGAAAGTAAGCATGCAGGTACAGCAGGCAGTGAAGAAAGCGAATGGCATGTTGGCCTCATAACAAGAGGAGTTGAGTATAGGAGCAAATGGGTCCTTCTGCAGTTGCACAAGGCCTTGATGAGACCACACCAGGAATAATGTGTGCAATTTTGGTCTCCAAACTTGAGGAAGGCCATTCTTGCTATTGAGGGAGTGCAGCGTAGGTTCACGAGGTTAATTCCCAGGATGGCGGGTCTGTCATATGTTGATAGAATGTAACGGCTGGGCTTATATCCTCTGGAATTTAAAAGGATGAGAGGGGATCATATGAAATATATAAGATTATTAAGAGATTGGACACACTAAAGGCAGGAAACATGTTCCCGATGTTGGGGGAGTCCAGAACCAGGGGCCACAGTTTAAGAATTAGGTAGACTATTTAGAACGGAGATGAGGAAAAACGTTTTCACCCAGAGTGTTGTGTCTGTGGAATTCTATGCCTCAGAAGGCAGTGGAGGCCAATTCTCTGGATGCTTTCAAGAGAAAGTTAGATTGAGTTCCTAAAGATAGTGGAGTCAGGGGATATGGGGAGAAGGCAGGAACGGGGTACTGATTGTGGATGATCAGCCATGATCACAGTGAATGGTGGTTCTTGCTCGAAGGGCCGAATGGCCTCCTCCTGAACCTATTGTCTATTGTCACCCATATAGTCTCACTGAACCTATTGTCTATTGTCACCCATATAGCCTCACTGGACAAACCATCTATAATGTCCCCTGTGACTAGAGGGTGTGAGCTGTAGAGAGAGGTTGAGTAGGCTGGGACTCTATTCCTTGGAGCGCAGGAGGATGAGGGGGGATCTTATAAAGGTGTACAAAATCATGAGAGGAATGGATCGAGTAGATGCACAAGAAGAGGCGGAAGATTCTCTTGCCCAGAGTAGGCGAATCGAGGACCAGAGACATAGGTTTAAAGTGAAAGGAAAAATATTTAATAGGAGTCTGAGGAGTAAGTTTTTCACACAAAAGGTGGTGGGTGTTTGGAACTGGCAACTATGAGCTTGTTTAGCTCTATGATGCTAACAGTCACATGGTTTTATGGTTTGACAATCCAAAAAGCAAAGTGTGGTGTTGGGGTGGGGTGAAACTGCAAACACTGCAGCTCTTAGTAAAACCAAGGCACAACCTGGGCAGAGGTCACACTGAGAACCTGAAGCAGCCACTCACCTGTCTGGGACATTGAAGGAAGGCGCTGGTTCATCAGCCACTTGTATTGTTTTACAGTTAGTGTGTGACTTCCACCACTCCTGGAAGTGAGTTCCAGTCACTCACCATCATCTACAAAATGGTTGCCTCACATATCTCCTGTAAACATCTACCCAACCTCTGACTTTCCAGAGAAAACAATCCAAGTCTAGTGAACCATTTCCTGTAATTGAACCCCTCTAATCCAGATGTCTTGGTGAACCACCTCTGCACCCTCTACGAAGCCTCCATATCCTTCCAGTAATGAGGCGACCAGAACTGCACGCAACCCTCCAAATGTGGCCGAACCAAAGTCCTATAAAGCTGCATCACGACTTCAATGCATCGAACTATGAGAGCAAGCATAACATAGACAGAGGATAACTAAATGTTACATTGAGGTGGTCACACCTCAGTTACAGGCAGAAAGTAGATGGGTGACCACCAGGAGTAGAGTAGGCAGTGCAGGTATCCAAAAAAAAAAAAAAAAAAAAAAAAAAAAAAAAAGCGAATGGTATGTTAGCTTTCATAGCAAAAGGATTTGAGTACAGGAGCAGGGAGGTTCTACTTCAGTTGTACAGGGTCTTGGTGAGACCACACCTGGAGTATTGCGTGCAGTTTTGGTCTCCAAATCTGAGGAAGGACATTATTGCCATAGAGGGAGTGCAGAGAAGGTTCACCAGACTGATACCTGGGATGTCAGGACTGTCTTATGAAGAAAGACTGGATAGACTCGGTTTATACTCTCTGGAATTTAGGAGATTAAGAGGGGATCTCTATAAGAAACTTACAAAATTCTTAAGGGGTTGGACAGGCTAGATGCAGGAAGATTGTTCCGATGTTGGGAAGTCCATGGACAAGGGGTCACAGCTTAAGGATAAGGGGGAAATCCTTTAAGACCGAGATGAGAAAGACTTTCTTCACACAGAGAGTGGTGAGTCTCTGGAACTCTCTGCCACAGAGGGTAGTTGAGGCCAGTTCATTGGCTGTATTTAAGAGTGAGTTGGATGTGGCCCTTGTGACTAAGGGGATCAGAGGGTATGGAGAGAAGGCAGGTACGGGATACTGAGTTGGATGATCAGCCATGATCATATTGAATGGCGGTGCAGGCTCGAAGGGCTGAATGGCCTACTCCTGCACCTAATTTCTATGTTTCTATGTTTCTATGTTTCTATCCCCTGCGGCCATTCCCCTGTGCATCAGCCCGGGACAGCCATCAGACATGGGCAGTTCATTCACAATGGCAGCGCAGTGATGCTGCGGGAAGTTCCATATAACATGGTGACCAACACGAAACAATACTCTAAAGTATTGTTCTCACGGTGGAGACATGCGGACAAATCACCTACCTCAGCGTTGTCTGCAACCAGTACTAATTCGATGTATCGTGCCTCCGCAAACACATCCCTCTTCACCTGAAAGGAAGGGCAATCCTGGTTAGTTGATGTGGTCAGTACTGCAACATCTGGCCGGGCCAATTGTGCTTTCAAAGATTACACGAGGCTCTGTACATGTTCCTGTCTAACTGTTTCTTAAACGATGGGATAGTCCCAGCCTCAACTAGCTCCTCTGGCAGCCTGTTCCATACACTGACCACTCTTTGTGTGAAAAAGTTACCCCTCTGATTCCTATTAAATCTTTTCCCCTTCACCTTGAACCTGTCCTCTGGTCCCCTACTCTGGGCAAACAACTGTGCGTCTACCCGATCTTAACAAGGTTCCCCATGGAAGGTTGGTTAAGAAGGTTCAATCTTTGGGTGTTAATGGCGGAGTAGCAAGATGGATTCAACAGTGGCTGAATGGGAGATGTCAGAGAGTAATGGTGGATGGCTGTTTGTCAGGTTGGAAGCCGGTGACCAGTGGGGTGCCTCAGGGATCTGTGTTGGATCCACTGTTGTTTGTCATGTACATCAATGATCTGGATGATGGGGTGGAAAATTGGATAAGTAAGTATGCAGATGATACTAAGATAGGTGGTGTTGTGGATAATTAAGTAGATTTTCAAAGTCTACAGAGAGATTTGGGCCATTTGGAAAAGTGGGCTGAAAGATGGCAGATGGAGTTTAATGCTGTTAAGTGTGAAGTGCTACATCTTGGCAGGACAAATCAAAATAGGACGTACATGGTAAATGGTAGGGAATTGAGGAATGCTGTGGAACAGAGGGATCTAGGAATAACTGTGCATAGTTCCCTGAAGGTGGAATCGCATGTAGATAGGGTGGTAAAGAATGCCTTTGGTGTGCTGGCCTTTATAAATCAGAGCATTGAATATAGGAGTAGGGGAAGTAATGTTTAAAATTGTACAAGGCATTGGTAAGACCAATTCTGGAGTATGGTGTACAATTTTGGTCGCCTATTATAGGAAGGATGTCAACAAAATAGAGAGAGTACAGAGGAGATTTACTAGAATGTTGCCAGGGGTTCCAGAAACTATGTTACAGAGAAAGGTTGAACAAGTTAGGTCTTATTCTTTGGAGCGCAGAAGGTTAAGGGGGGGACTTGATTGAGGTCTTTAAAATGATGAAAGGGATAGACAGAGTTGACGTGGATAAGCTTTTACCATTGAGGGTAGGGAAGATTCAAACAAGAGGGCATGACATGAGAATTAAGGGACAGAGGTTTAGGGGTAACGTGAGGGGGAACTTCTTTACTCAGAGGGTGGTGGCTGTGTGGAATGAGCTTCCAGCAGAAGTGGTGGAGGCAGGATCGATTTTAACATTTAAAAGTAAAGTGGATAGGTATATGGACGTGAAGGGAATGGAGGGGTATGGTCTGAGTGCAGGTAGATGGGACTAGGGGAAAACAAATGGTTGGCACGGACTGGAAGGGCCGAGAGGGCCTGTTTCCGTGCTGTAATCGTGATATGGTTATATGGTTACTCCTAGATCCCTCTCAACCATCTTCATTATCTGTGAAACCACTAACTTTTGTATCATCAGCAAACTTGCTAATCTTGCCCTGTATGTTCTCATCCAAATCATTGATGTAGATGACAAACAGGAACGGGCCCAGCACCGAACCCCGAGGCACACCACTAGTCACAGGCATCCAGTCTGAGAAACAACCTTCCACCATCACCGTCTGCTTCCTTCCATGGAGCCAATTTGCTATCCATTCAGCTACCTCTCCTTGGATCCCATGAGATCTAACCTTCCAGAATAAGCAGCCTACCATGCAGAACCTTACTGAATGCCTTCCATGTACACAACACCTACAGCTCTGCCCTCATCAACCTTTTTGGCCACTTCTTCAAAAAAAATAAAAATAAGATTATACATGTGCCAGGAGTCGAGTTGAGGGACTACGTGAAGAACCCCGTACAGCCGTTCGAGCGTCAATCTTCAAAGCAACGGTGTGAAATCACAGATAATAATGACTGAAGTATAATGGTAAGATAACAAAGACTAGAACTACCAGATGAGATCTATGAGGACTGGGAGCGGAGGGCACTTAGTCCCTGAACTCGACTACTCTTAAAATAAAAATCAAACTTCAAACTGGTAAGTTCTCATTTAATCGTACTTTTTTACTTTGGAGTCACGTGAGTGACTACGTGAAGACTTCAAAGCTCTGTGATATCATGCCGTGTGAAACAAATATACACAACCACAGCTGCTTCATTGACAAATGAAGGGAAAACATGACTTTATGCATTATGAATAACATAGATGTAAAACATGCTGATGCTGTTTAAATGAAACAATAACATTTCCATCTCTCACCCAGATGGAAAATATAACGAGAACATAAATAGAGTTAACAAATACCCCTGGTTCAGCAATGGGTCATTACAGATGTTTGGAGATTCGTTCATTGGACCATGCTGCAGCCGTAACAATGCGACCCAGCGGAACATAAATACCCTTGCTGCTGATGTTGTAGCAGCCCTGGTGGAATGAGATCTGGAATCAGAATCAATTCGTACATAACACAACTACGTTTTTCTCATCTGGAATGGCCTGAACAATAAGATCTCCCAAATTTTGTGTGACTAACAACATTGCTAGTCCAGAACTCCAAGGCTCTTGATGACCTTGACATATTGTTGTATATATGTGTGCTTACCTTATCAAAGGTCCCCTGGTATGCCTGTGATTATTTTTGAGACCCAACCCCCTTCTGGTCTGCTCAAAACTATGAAACCTTGCTCGTTCCAATAGCTTGTGCTTCGTCCTCCAGGTTTCGCCTATGGAAAGGTCTTACCTGAATAGAAGATTTGGCGGCCAACTGTAATGTCCCCCTGAGAGCGGTATTCACTGCACATGTGTTTGGGATGGTAAAGGGCCTATCCTACCAGCATCCGACTCCATGTGGTGAGCGCGACCAAACCGGCAGCGGGGGCCGCGCGGAGGTCGGGTGAGTGACGCGGTGCAAAGTTGGATCGAATTCCGCAAGGTAAGTTCTCAAGGACAGAGAGGGACACACAGAGAGGGGAATGGAGGGAAACAAAGAGAGGGCCACGGAGGCACACACATAGAGGGTCACGGAGGCACGACGTCGAGACGGTGCGCAATGAGTTGAGGCGACTGTGGGCCAACAGGCCTTTGCAGCGCAGAATTTTTGAACACGGTCAGTTTTTCGGAGGCCCGCGCAATGTCGGGACAAACTCCGGCGATCGAAGTGGGACCGGCCCGCGAGGCCGGACGGCTCAAGCGACCACGTTAGGTCGCGCTCACCGCATGGAGTCACATGCTGGTAGGACAGGCCCTTAACTTTCTTGCCAGGCATAGACCTGTCACATGCCCTGTATCCCTTGGGCATGCTCTATGGCTATACCCTCAAACTCGGCATTAGACTATACCGATCCCACAGGCTCTCCTCTTACATGAGGGAGCCATTAAGCAGCCCTGTTACAAGGTGCTGCTGGCGCAGCTTCAGCAACACGCCGACTTTGCCATGGCCCCTGCATCAGAATAATACTGACGCAGCATGCTCTCCTTCTTGTAAGTTTCCGCCAGTGTAGACGCTGCTAAGCGTATTACTGCCCTCCACAGGTCAAAGTTTGATCTAAATGCTTACGTACAGTCCGGTAACATGCAGGAACTGAAGAACAGCCCTGGATATCAGCTGATGTTTCTCACTGTGTCCAAACAAAGATAAAACAGAAAAAGCCACAACTCCAAGTCCTGTCAGTCTAATAAACAATGCCTTTCTTTACACCCTATACCTTCTACATTCCAGGAAAACATGCTCCACTGTCTCACAAGCCAGAAACATGTTTCCCTACCATCCACAAATAGTAATTTAACCCACAGTGTCCCAACCTCAATCTACACAGTTTAACTGAGTCCCTACGGGACAGAGATGTACAGAAACATATTTTTCTAACTTTAGATTGGATAGAAAAGTAGTGTCTACCCCTGACTTCCCTTTCCCATCTTCTCTGCCATTCTTTTGTTAAGCCCTCTTTAATTATTCCTCTCAGTTCCACTCTCCCCAATGAAACATGGATATCTATCTCTCTTCCCAAACTCTCCTTTGCTATGAGGTCCACCTGCTCATTCCCCCTCACCCCAGCATGCCCGGGAACCCAGCAAAAAGTGATGTCACACGCAAACCCAATTCTAGAAAACACACTCAAGATTTCATTTAGAATGTCAGGACGAGCGTTAGATTTCCCTACTCTTAAAGTTTCAAGAGCAGCTGCAGAATCAGAACAGATAATGACTTCTCTAAAACTGGCTTCCTCAATCCACCATAGAGTCCATTGAATTGCCATTAATTCAGTCGTGAGAACAGAGCTTCCGTCAGAAATGCGTCGGCCAATCTTCAACCCAAGCTGCTCCACATACACTCCAAACCCAGCTCTCCCACTAACTGGATCTTTAGATCCATCTGTAAAAACAATCAAAGTGCTCTCACTCATTGAATTAAGATATTCCAATATTCTTGGAGTTACCACGCACTTATCTTTTTCCTGAACAAAAGCAAGCTCAATAAACAGTTCAGGAAGAACCCAATAGGGCACAGGTAGCCATATTGTATGCTCGATAATACCCCTTGTTCCAAACCCAGCTTCCTATCCCACTGATTTATAATGACAAAAAATGTGTTATATTTGTTACCATCATCAACCTCTTGCAACAAACACCTTGCTGGGAAGGTATCATTACACCCACAAAGTTTAGCCCAGTAATGTAACCCTAGCTAAATGCGCCTTAACCATAAGGGCATTTCTCCCATTTCAACAATCAGGGCAGGGACTGGGGAAGTTCTGAAGGCTCCACAGCAAAGCCTCAAAGCCTTTGCCTGCAACACATCTAACCTAGCCAGAACAGTTTTAGACGCAGACCCATACACAA
Source organism: Okamejei kenojei (assembly GCA_035221665.1). NCBI lineage: Eukaryota > Metazoa > Chordata > Chondrichthyes > Rajiformes > Rajidae > Okamejei > Okamejei kenojei. The sequence goes on from CM069131.1 coordinate 197,937,259, forward strand.
AACACCAGTAGTCAAGAGAAGATCTGATCATGGCCTGATAAATTAGCAGCATTGTCTCCGTTAGCCCCCCACTCACACCCAACCAGACTTCTCATAACATTCAGAACTTTTTCACATTTCAACACAATTGTACCTACATGCACAGCCCAAGTCATACGCTCTTCAAACCAAACACCCAAAAACTTAAAAACCTTTACCTTCTCCAATAGAGACCCATACATATACAGCCCTCTTAGGTAACTTTCTTTTAAAACTAAATACCATATATTTAGTCTTAGAGGCAGAGATTTTAAAGCCCCATGTGTTCCCCCAGTCCTCTACAGACACTAACACTCTTTGAATCTGTTTTAAAACAAACTCTGCATTACGACCTCTTTTCCAGATGGCCCTGTCATCTGCAAACAACGACAGACCAAATCCTCTCCCTAATTTACAAAATATGTTGTTTATCATGATATTAAATAAAACTGGACTGATAATACTTCCCTGCGGGGTTCCATTCTCTATCGCTAGTCTCTGAGCTGACACTACCAACCATTACTTGTATTGTTCTATTCAATAAAAAATCCTTAATCCAGTAGAACATTCGTCCCCCGACTCCCAAGTCAAAAATTGTTATAATTAATCCCTCCTTCCACAAAGAATCATATGCCTTCTCAATATCAAGGAATACACTCACTACTATTTCCTTGCTTCTAAATGCCCTTTTAATATCCTGATCCAAAACTGATACAGACTCCATTGTAGACCTTCCACTCCTAAAGCCATTCTGTACATCAACAAATAGTCCTCTGGTTTCTAAAAAATAAACTAGTCTGTTGGTTACCATCCTCTCCATAATTTTACAGACCACTGCTGTGAGCGCTGTAGGGCGATGCCTCTTTGCCCGGTTTTAAAATAGGGACCACGACTGCATGTTTCCATTCCTTTGGTAAATAATCCTCTGCCCACACAGTATTAAACAAAGCTAAGATTTCATCAAGTACAATATCATCCAGATGTTTAAATAACTCATACGACAACCTATCAACCTATCTCTCCCCGGGGTGGTATTTGCCCCAGACATAATTGCATCCTTCAACTCTTTTATGGTAAAAAACAGATTAAAGGTATTATCATTTACTAAACTCCTCTCCAGCTTCCACTGATTAACTGCCATCAGCTCGGTTCTCTTCCTGCACCTCTCCACTCCCATGCTCTCCGATCTATGCACTGCTTGAAAACTGTCAACACACATGTCTGCTTTTTCCTTATTGGAAACTGCTACCACCTCACCCTTCTGCAACACTGGTAACAAACTCCTTTTATATACTCCTGACATTCTACGCACAGCTGACCACAAATACCTTACTGGAGTTTCAGGGCCAAGCGTACCACAAAACTTCCTCCAACTATTCCTCTTTGCATCCTTTACAACTCGTCCTGCTACTGCCCTTAGCTGCATTAACCAAAATTGGATACTCTCTTAATTTTCGATAGGCTATATTCCTATTCCTTTCAGCTTCATCAGATTCTTTATTCCACCAAGGAACAGACATACGGGATCTAGGTTCCTGCTTCACAGGAATAGTACAACAAGCTGCCTCATGAATCATGAGACTAATGGAAGTATTCCAACTATCTACAGAACCCTCACTATTAACCTCTCCAACTAAACTTTGAGCCTTCTCTTGGAATTTATCCCATTTGGCCTGAGAAAAGTTATATCTAGGAACTTTCTTTTCCACTTCTCTCCTCAAATCCCTACCAAACCTACATAAAATTGGATAATGATCACTACCCAGTGTATATCTATCCATTACATCCCATTCACCAATTCTTGCTATGTTAGATGAAGCAACTGATAAATCTATGTGGCTGCAGGTGTTTCTCACAATATTATACCTAGACGGCCTTCCATCATTTAACAATACCAACTCATACTTATCTAGAAATTCTTCAACAATAACACAATTTTTATCCCTGTGATCACTACCCCATAAAGGATTATGCGCATCAAAATCTCCAATCCATATAACGGGACACATTACCTTCTCCATTATCTCATCAAAATCTGACAATATCAAGGGTTGACAGGGGTTATAATAATTTATCACAGTAATGGAATTCTGACTGCTCCAAACCTCCACAGCCAAAACCTCAAGATTAGAATTAATGTCAACTTTCCTATACTGCAACCCAGTCTGAACAAAAGTTGCACAACCCCCACCTGATCTATCAGACCTATCTAATCGCACACAATCATAACCTGGGATTACAAAATCTAGACAGGGCTTTAACCATGTCTCTTGGATACATATTAATTCTGGTGCTTCTTTAAATTCATCAACAAATCTCTTTAACTCTTGACCATTTCCAATCAGACTCCGGGCGTTCCATTGAAGTATATAAAACATGATGATGTTAAAGAGGATCATCATCATCCACATTACTGACATACTCCATACTACTAGCTCTCGACAACTGTGACCTCTCCATACACTGACTCTCCGTCATGTATTGATGCAACTTTTCTGGCAACTGCTTTACACTAAGGAACCTTTCAGCTGCCCCCACCACTAACCTGAGGATATCTGACCGATTAGCTGTTTTCTTAGCTCCTACCAGCACAACAGAAACAAAAGACAGAAATGACTCCTTATTAAAAATCAACATGTCAGATGGAAAAGCCGATGGCAAGTTTGGCTCAGTGATCTGGCTTCCAGCACCACTCTAGTCCCAGCGCTCACATCTCCACGTTCTCTAGCCACCCTTTGAACTGCCTCTGCATATGACACGTTGTTCTGATCCTTCACTTCCTGCACTCGCTTCGCCTGAACAACGCGCTCACAACCATGAAACCCTGCTGCATGATCCCCATCACAGTTAGGGCACTTAGGAGCCTCTGCCTTGCAATTTTGTATTGCATGATCTCCACCGCACTTTGCACACTTTCTTTTACCCCAACAAGACCCAGCAACATGTCCAAACCTCTGACAGTTATAGCAGCGCAACGGAGGTTTATTGTACTCCCTCACTTGATACGCCATACTCCCAAGAAACACTCTCTGTGGCAGTACTCCATCTTTGAACATAAGCAACACCGGCGGGTCCCCGACTCCATTCCTACTCTTAAATCTCACAACATCTGTTACCTGGGCCCCCTTAACATTTTCTAATATCTCCTTCTCAGACAAGCCAGCATACATCCCATACACCACTCCCTTTATTCCCTGCTGCCTTTCTCTAGGGAGCAAACTCTCCACCTTGACCACCAATTTCCCCACACCCCTAGCATCATTAAACTGTTTTCTGTCTTTGTAACAAACTCTTATCATCCCATTATACAGAATCTGAAAATCCTTGCCTATCTGACTTTCCAAAGCGGTGGTAATTTTTAATGGATTACTGCACTAAATCCTGCATCTCCTTGATTTGTTCCTTTAACTTTAAACAGCACATTGAATTCTTCAATAATTCTAGTTCTCCTAACTTTATTTCCTTCATCTTCTGTCATCTTGGGTCTTTCACTCGATGCCTTTCACTAAAGCCCCCATTTTCCTTACCTACAGTCTGCCACCCATCACCCTTAGCCCCACCATTCCCTGAAGCCATGGGCCTCTAGAACCCCTCCTTATTTAACACTAATCTAATTCTACTAATACTAGTCCTACTACTAATGAAAGAAATGGGAAAAAAAACCATCCACCCTCCAACTCTGCTCTCCAGGGCTCTTCCCCTCTGTCTCTCTCCCTCTCACATCACCGAGAGTATGCTCTCCTTCTTCTTCTTCTTCTTATAGGATTCCGGCAGTGTAGACGCTGCTAAGCGTATTACTGCCCTCCACAGGTCAAAATTTGAACTAAATTCTTACATACAGTCCTGTAACATGCAGGAATTGAAGAACAGCCCTGGATATCAGCTGATGTTTCTCACTGTGCCCAAACAAAGATAAAACAGAAAAAGCCTCAACTCCAAGTCCTGTCAGTCTAGCAAACAATGCCTTTCTTGCTACCCTATACTTTTTACATTCTAGGAAAACATGCTTAACTGTCTCCTTACTCCCACATTCACACAAGCCAGAAACATGTTTCCCTACAATGCACAAACAGTAATTTAACCCACAATGTCCCAACCTCAATCTACACGGTCGAACTGAGTCCCTACGGGACAGAGATGTACAGAAACATATTTTTCTAACTTCAGCTTGTACCGAAAAGTAGTGTCTACCCCTGACTTCCTTTTCCCATCCTCTCTGCCATTCTTTTGTTAAGCCCTCTTTAATTATTTCTCTCAGTTCCACTCTCCCCAATGATACATGGATATCTATTTATCTTCTTAAACTCTCCTTTGCTATGAGGTCCACCTGCTCACATGCTCTCCTCCTACATGAGGGAGACCTTAAGCAGGCCTGCTAAAAAGCACTGTTGACACAATTTCCCATTTAGGGCCATTAGCACAATTTTGCAATATAATAAACAATTTATTTAACAACAACTGGAGCAGTAATGAATACTGTTTGTCCATAATTGTGACTTTATTAATTTCAGCTGGTGAAACAAGGTGTGTTAACAATGACCTATATGGCACTTAATAGTTAACCATTTAATAAGGTAAGTTTTCTTACTTGCACAGCTGAATCACATCTATACTATTAACAATTAATCTAACGACTAGTATACCTGTTACCAAAGTTTATTGACTGCCATCTATTGCCCAGGCTGGCGTCACAGTCAATTGAATACCTAAAAGTGAATCCCAACATTTTACAAGCCTACATGACAGACTTAATCTAACTGGATAGAGGAGCCCAATTTCTCAAATATAGTTTAAGACTTAACAGATTCTGTTATATTGCCTTATCCTAACAATGACCTCTCATCCCCCATGATCACTGTAAATGGGAATACCCTACCAAACAGCGATTCCCATAAAGCAGCCCTGAAGAAGGTACCGCTGGCGCCCATGAAGCAGCCCTGAACAAAGGTGCTGCTGGCGCGGCCTTTCCCATAGGCCAGTATTTGCCATAGATTTGGCGTTCTCATGAAGCAGCCCTGAGCAAAGGTGCTGCTGGCATAACCTCTCCAATAGGCTAGCCTGCCATAACTTGGCATTCCCCTGGAGCAGTCCTGAGCAAAGGTGCTGCTGGCACAGCCTCTCCAATAGGCTAGCCTGCCGTAGCTTGGCATTCCCATGATGCAGCCCTTCCCAAAGGTGCTGCTAGCTCAGCCTCTGCCATAGGCTGACATTGCCATAAACTTTACTACTGATCCACCTCCTGCCTAAAGGAAATTCTCTAAATTCATTCCCAGAGGTGAACCTACCAAATCTTTCTTAATTACTCTGAGTATTTTGGCAGATATCCCCATATCCTGGGGATTATTGTGGTTAGGGAACCCCATAAGTGACTAGAACAGGTAAGAAATAGCACTTACCTGAAACTTTTTAGACTTACCGTTGGAGGAGCTGCGATGCTCCACAGTCGTCTGCACGAAAGCGTCTGACGCAATGATGCATGAACGGCTGTACGGGGTTCTTCACGTAGTCACTTACGTGATTCCGAAGTAAAACTGTTCTCTTTCATGTCTGGTGCACGGGATAAACGAACACTTGACCATGCTTGGCCGTCACTTCTTGCGTCATATCAGCACCTTGATGTTGCTTTAATATTGACACATGTACTGAAATACAATGTAAACTGTGTGCTGTCCAGTCACGTTGTGTACCCGACAATAGAACGATACTGTACAGGAACAATGCCGAGAATATCAAGTCCAGCACACGATGCATGTCCCTTCATACCCTGTATCCAATCAAAAAGACTTCTAAAAGCCACTAACATATCCACTTCAGCACATTCCAGGCACTCTGTGTAGAGACAATATGCCCCGCGCATCTCATCCAAAATCATCCAAGTCTATCCAACCTCTCCCCATAGCTGAAACTCTACAATGCAGGCATCATTCAGGCAAACCTCCCGTGCACCCTCTCCAAAGCCTCTGCCCCCCTTTGTGAATGCCCACCCACGGCTGGGTGAAGGGGTCCACTCACCCGGTGCAGTTGCTGTAGTTGCTTGGCCAGGTTGGATGCAGGCGATGTGTTTCCCACTCCACACTGACCCGGCACCCACTTCACATCTTCAGGCCTGTACATCAAATGTTGCCCGCTCACAGATCCTCTCAGATGCTCGATAACGTAGGTCCGGTTACTGAGGACAATCACGGCGCTGAGAGAGGGAGAGAAAATGGTCACTGTTGACCCAAACCCTGATAAATGTTACGCCCAGCAGTGAACAGTGAGCATCCCTGGCCCCTCGCTCACAACCCAGTACGTTACCCAGCGAGCCACGCCCTCTCCGCACCCCCGCACCCACCGCCGGCCGGCCACGTGTACCTGAGTCCTGAGCAGGTGCTAGCAGACACAGCAGAGCCCCGCTGGCTTCTGACAGACCCCTCGTAGAAACACAAACCCTGTGAGGAGAGAGTTCAGTGTCAGCGTACCTTCACCACTCACAGCGGCCCAGAGAGTGCGGCCATTACACATCCCCCACAGCCAGCTCTCTCCCAACATCAGCATCAAGATCAACATCAAGATCAGCATCAGCATCAACATCAAAAGCAGCATCATCAACATCAGCATCATCATCTTCAACATCAGCATCATCAACATCAGCATCATCAGCATCAGCATCATCAACATCAACATCAGCATCAACATCAACATCAGCATCAACATCAGCATCATCAGCATCATCATCAACATCAACATCAGCATCATCAACATCAACATCAGCATAATCAGCATCATCAGCATCATCAACACGAGCATCAGCATCATCATCATCATCATCAACATCAGCATCAATGTCAGTATCATCGACATTAACATTAACATCATCATCAACATCAGCATCATCAACATCAGCATCAACATCATCAACATCAGCATCAGCATCTGCATCATCAGCATCAGTATCAGCATCAGCATCAACATCAGCATCAGCAGCATCAGCATCAACATCAGCATCAGCATCAACATCAGCATCATTAACATCAGCATCATCAACATCAGCATCAGCATTGGCATCATCAACATCAGCATAAACATCAGCATCAGTGTTACCTTCACCACTCACAGCAGCCCAGAGTGTGGCCAGTACATGTCCTCCACAGCCAGCTCTCTCCCAACATCAACATCAACACAACCCATCATGTTTGAGGAGGTGACGAGTGTGGGACGGTGGATGTTTATTCCTCTATTCCCCCTCCTCCCCCACTCTCCCTCCTCACCTCATCCCTCTTCTTTTCCCTGTTTGTGAAATATATAAGTGACTTGGTTGTAAATATAAGCAGACTGATTAGTAAATTTACAGATTAGACTAAAATTCAGACACAACCTGCCCACCTTTGCCTTCCGTCTGTTGACCAACTCTCAGCCTGTGTGGGTACCTTACCCCTGGGTAAGTCTACACTACCACGGTCATCTGTTAACTTACTGACCTTGCAATGTACATTTTCTCATACAAATCATTGATGTAGATGACAAACAGTAACGGGGCCAGCACCGAACCCAGAGGCTCATCACTAGTCACAGGCCTCCAGTCCGAATAACAACCTTCCACCATCACCCTCTGCTTCCTTCCACGGAGCCAATTTGCTATCCATTCAGCTACCATATCCCTCCTTGGATCCCATGCGATCTAACCTTCCAGAGCAGCCTACCATGTGGAACCTTGACGAACGCCTTACTGAAGTCCATGTACACAACATCTACAGCTCTGCCCTTATCAATCTTATGGTCACGTCTTAAAAAAAATCAATCAGATTTATGAGACACAACCTCTCACCTACAAAACCATGCCGACTGTCCGTAATCAGATCTTGCCCATAGTCATAGTTATAGGGTCATAGAGTGATACAGTGTGGAAACAGGCCCTTCGGCCCAACTTGCCCACACCGGCCAACATGTCCCAGCTACACTAGTCATAGAGTGATACAGCTTGGAAACAGGCCTTTCGACCCAACTTGCCCACACCGGTCAACAAAGTCCCAGCTGCACTAGTTCCACCTGCCTGCGTTTAGTCCATATCCCTTCAAACCTGACCTATCCATGTACCAGTCTAACTGTTTCTTAAATGCATGTATGTCTTATCCCTCTACACTTATCCACCTCCACTTTGTTCCTGCCACTAATTTACTGCAGTTAACATAAGAACATAGCACAGCACAGGAACAGGCCCTTCAGCCCACAATATCTGTACTCAACCTGATACCATATTAACCTAATGCCCTGCCTGCACGTGATCCATATCCCTACATTCTCTGCATTTCCACGTGCCTATCTAAAGCCTCATTCATGCCACTATCATATGAGGCATAGATAAGGTAGACAGTCTGAACCCTTTTATCAAATGCTTGGCTTAAATGTGAGAGGAACAAGGTGTGAAGTGAAAAGGAAACAGGAAATCGGATGAGGGCAGAAGAGAGGAGTGAAAGGTAAAGCCAGAGGGAAGGATATAATGGAGGGGAAACATAGGACTCAGGGGTGGGAGATAAGTGTACAGAAGAGGAAAGAAGCATGTTGACTAGAGTGTTGGGAGATGGTGGGAGAAGTGTATATGGAGTCAGGGAAGCGATGACCAGGGTAGGTTCTTGGCATTGCAAAATTCAATTGCATCTTGGTGGAACCAGTCTGTTGCTGAAGGTGCTCCTCAGGTTGACCAGTGTGTCAGCGAGAGGCTGAGCTGTATTCTCCACAGTTTAAGGATCATCCTCCCCTCCAAGACCACCACCCATGAATCCAAAACCGCCTCCAGGATGGAGCCAGTCTTCCTGATGAGTTTGTTGATCCTATTATCATCCACAGCACAAGGGAGTGAAGAAGATGGCACTGGCTACCACCGATTGGTAGAACATCTGTAGCATCTCACTGCAGATGTTGAAGGAGCGGAGCCTTCTAATAAAAGTACAGCCGTCTCTGTCCCTTCTTGTACAGGGCCTCAGCGTTCCTGGACCAGTCCAGTTTACTGTCCAGGTACACTCCAAGTTAATTGTACTCCCTGATAAACTGCTCATCCACACCATTGATGGGGACAGGGGAAAGGAGTGTTGCTCTCCTCCTAATGTCCACCACTAACCCCTTAGTCTTGTGGGCAGGCGATTCAGCCCACACCACTCAACAAAGTGGTTGACTACACCTCTATATTCAGCTTCCCTCCCCTCACTGATGCAGCCCACAATTGCACAGTCATCTGAAAACTGAATGAAGCAAGTTGTGGAGCGAGCGGTCTCTGCAGAAGGGAGAAATGGGTGGAAATGGGACGATGTGACTGATGTCATAAACTGATTTCAGGAGAACATGGTGGCATAAAACTGGCATTGCCTCCCACAAATGGTGGTTGTCACTCACTCAGCTGTGAACTGTAAATGAGTTTGATGAGCTTGGTTCTAAGCTGGGGACTTGTTCTGGAGTCTGCTGAATAGACAATAGACAATAGGTGCAGGAGTAGGCCATTGGATCCTTCGAGCCAGCACCGCCATTCAATGTGATTATGGCTGATCATCCACAATCAGTACCCCGTTCCTGCCTTCTCCCCATATCCCCTGACTCCGCTATCTAGCTCTATCTTGAAAGTACCCATAGAACCAGCCTCCACCGCTCTCTGAGGCAGATAATTCCACAGACTCACCACTCTCTGTGTGAAAAAATGTTTCCTCATCTCCTATCTAAATGGCTTACCTCTTATTCTTAAACTGTGGCCCCTGGTTCTGGACTCCCCCAACATCTGGAACATGTTTCCTACCTCTAATGTGTCCAAACCATTAATAAGCTTATATGTTTCAATAAGATATCCTCTCATCCTTCTAAATTCCAGAGTATACAAGCCCAGCCGCTCCATTTTATCAACATATGACAATCCCTCCATCCCGGGAAATAACCTTGTGAACCTACACTGAATGACAGGTTGGACTCGAAGGGGCTGAATGACCCTGCCTGTTCCCAGCTGTTCTTCACTTTGACTAAACCTCCAGGAGCTAAAACAAGTGCAGACCTGCATCTTCTATCCCTGCATGAAGCGAGCAGGTAGACAATGATGGAGTTTGCTGGGTGACCTGCATCGCTTATTGTTGAAGAGTAACCTGAAGACATTGTCATTCATGCTGAAAGTGGGTGAGGTTTGGAAATGAACGTCACCTAGTACAGCACAGAAAGAGGCCCTTCAGCCCACTGTGTCCATGCTCACCAGGTTGGCAAACTGGACTAGTCCCAGTTGTCTGCTTTGGGCCCATTGCCCATTGCCCTGTAAACCTATCCATGTCTCTGTCCAAAGGTTCCTGTGTGGCCCTGGATGGCAACATCCTTGTGGCAGGGAGGAAATAACTGAAGGGAGGAGAGGACTGAGTGTTATATGGAAGGAAGGTGGGTGTGAGTGCCAGAGTTTGCTGATAATCCTCACCGGCTGCAAGCCCTTCTCCGTCACCAGGGTCCCGTTCGAGTCGTAGTGAGACACCTCGAACCCTTTTGGCACCAGGAACCTGCGGCACAAACAGAGAGAGGAGGGCTAGGTTTGACCGCACTGTGAACTGTGGAAATACGGTGGTCTCCAGACTCTCACCACTGCTGCCCCACAAGGATGCCCTCATGCCCCTTACTGCACCCACTCTACACTCACAACTGTGTGGCCAAACACTGCTCTAACCCATCTACACGTTTCAGATGACACTGCTGTGGTGGGCCGGTTCTCGAACAATGACAAGATGGTGGACAGGAAGGAGACGTGAAGTAAGATGGTGTCAAGACTGCAATCTCTCCGTTCATCTCAGCAAGACACAGGAGCTGTTCTTCCCACTTCAGGAAAGCACACACACCAGTTGGCATCAATGGTGCCAAGGTGGAGATCGCCGAGAGCTTCAAGCTCCTAAGTGTAAACATCACCAACAATTTGTCCTGGTCCAACCACAATGTAGCTAGAGCAGATCTTCCAACCTACCTGATTGTAGACGGAACACTTTGTAATCTGCAGTTTCTCTGTTACTGTGATACTGTAACACTATATTCGGCACGCTGGTATTTTTCGCTTTGCACTACATATTGAACTTGTGTGCGGCTTGTCTTTTCCTCTCTGGCCTTTGTCCAACTGCCCACGACTCCCCCTCACCTGTGTCCACCTATCACTTTCCAGGCTTTATCCTGCTCCTCCTCTCTTCCAGCTTTATTCTCCCCCCACCCCCCCACCCCACCGACAATCAGTCTAAAGAAGGGTCCTGACACAAAACGTCACCTATCCATGTTCGCCACAGATGCTGCCTGACCCGCTGAGTTACTCCAGCACTCTGTGAAACGTCACCTATCCATGTTCTCCACAGATGCTGCCTGACCCTGAGTTACTCCAGCACTCTGTGAAACGTCACCTATCCATGTTCTCCACAGATGCTGCCTGAGTCACTGCAACACCTTGTGTTCTTGTGTGTTAACTAGCATCTGCAGGTCCGTGTGTCTAGACTGTAGTCATGGCTGCATGGTTTGACTGGGGAGCCTGCAGACTAATGCTTTTCACTGTATCTTGGTGCAGGAGACAGTAATAAACCAATATGTACCGGGTGGGGACAGTTGACCCATCCCTTGCTTTACCCTGGTGCAGTTCACAGCCAAGACTCGGGTCTGCACCGACTGTGGTGACTGGAGTAGTCCACGTATGACTGCACTGAGCTTTTGATTCGAGTTCAGTTTATTGTCACGTGTACGAGGTACAGTGTGGGCTAGAGCGCGATGGCACGCCCAGTGTGTCCTGACACTCAGCCACAGTCACAAGGGGTGGCAGTGTTCCCTCGCTGAGTGCCTGCAGCGGTCGGGCCGGGCAGAGAGTGTGGCCTCTCCAGCCCGTCACATCTTCCTGAGGGGCGTCTGACAGCCGGAGGTGGTTTTACACGTCGCCCGCCCAGTAAACAGCCATGTTTACACATGTCGCCTGCCCCCTGAACAGCCGTGTTTACACATGTCGCCCGCCCCCTGAACAGCCGTGTTTACACACACGTGCCTGCCCCCTGAACAGCCGTGTTTACACACACGTGCCTGCCCCCTGAACAGCCGTGTTTACACACACGTGCCTGCCCCCTGAACAGCCGTGTTTACACACGTCGCCCGCCCCCTGAACAGCTGTGTTTACACACACGTGCCCGCCCCCTGAACAGCCGTGTTTACACATGTCGCCCGCCCCCTGAACAGCCGTGTTTACACATGTCGCCCGCCTCCACAGCCGTGTTTACACATGTTGTCCGCTTCCACAGCCGTGTTTACACACATGTGCCTGCCCCCTGAACAGCCGTGTTTTACACATGTCGCCCGCCCCCTGCCGTGTTTAACGCCCGCCAGCCGTGTGTTTTTACACATGTCGCCCGCCTCCACAGCCGTGTTTACACATGTCGCCCGCCTCCACAGCCGTGTTTACACATGTCGCCCGCCTCCACAGCCGTGTTTACACATGTCGCCCGCCTCCACAGCCGTGTTCACTCACGTGTTGCGATGAAGGTCCAGGATCAGCCGCTCCCCCGGGACCTCCACCACGATGCTGACCTGCTCTGGGTGCGTGTGCTGTAACAAAGCAGATGGTCAGTGGCTGCCCTCTCCACAGTCACCCCCACTGGGCAATAGGTCAAGCGGCTACACGCCTGTGCAAGGGCCAAGCAGATGGCCAGTGGCCACTAGGCAGTGGGAGAGCTGTCAGTGTGGGCACAGGAGAACGTTATCTCCGATTGCAACGGGATCTCCACCAACCAGGCAAGTGGGCTGAGGAACGGCAGGTAGAGTTTATTTATTAGTCCGTGTTAGCTTTAGCGATACAGCGTGTGACAGGCCCTTCGGCCCGCCATGTCCACACCGACCATTGGTCAACGGTACACCCGTTCCATGTTATCCCATTTTCTCACTCACTCCCACACACCAGAGGCAATTTACAGAAGCCAATTAAGCTACAAACCTGCACGTTTTTGGAAAATGGGAGGAAACCAGAGCACCTGGAGCAAAGCCACACAGTCGCAGGGAGAAGGTGAAAACTCCGTACAGACAACACCCGTTGTCAGCATGGAACCTGGGTCTGAGGCGCTTGAGGCAACAACTCTACCAGTGCGCCACTGTGATGCATAATGAATTAAACAATTAATTTTAATTTAGATAAATGCAAGCCGTTGCATTTTGGTTAGACAATCTATGGCAGGACTTGCGTAGTAAATGGTAGGGCCATGAGGTGTGTTATAGAGCAGAGGGATCTGGGGGTACAGGTACATAATTCCCTGATGGTGGGGACACACGAGGACAGGGTGGTGAGGAATGGACACTAGACGATAGGTGCAGGAGTAGGCCATTCGGCCCTTCGAGCCAGCACCGCATTCACTGTGATCATGGCTGAACATCCACAATCAGTATCCCGTTCCTGCCTTCTCCCCATATCCCCTGACTCTGCTATCTTTAAGAGCCCTATCTAGCTCTCTCTTGAAAGTATCCAGAGAACCGGCCTCCACTGAGGCAGAGAATTCCACAGACTCACAACTCCCTGCGAGAAAAAAATTTTCCTCGTCTCCGTTCTAAATGGCTTACCCCTTATTCTTAAACTGTGGCCCCTGGTTCTGGGTTCTGAATGGGTTCAGCCCACCTGTCAGGCCAGGGTATTGAGCACAGGGGTTGGGACGTCATGTTACAATCATGGTCAGGTCACACTTGGACCTTTGTGCCCAGTTCTGGTCACTCTGCTAAACAGGAAGAATGTCATTAAACTGCAAATGGTTCAGAAAATATAATGAAGATGTAACTAGATTTGGAGGGTGGAGCTGGGTTGGCAGCGATGTTTCTCTCCACAGCATAGAAGATTGAGAGGTGACCTTATAGAGGTTTATAAAATCACAAGGGACCATTCATAGTCTTTCACTCCGGTTGGTGGTTCCAACGGCAGAGGGCATGGCTTTAAGGTGAGAGTGAAGAGTTAATAGGAAGCCAAGGGAGATGGGTGTATGGAATGAGCTGCCACAGGAGGTAGTTGAGCCAGGTACAATACTAATATTTAAAAGACATTTGGGCAGGTACATGGATGGGAAAGGTTTTGTGGGATATGGGCCAAACGCAGACAAATGGGACTAGCTTGGTTAGGCATCTAGAGTTATATTGACCAACCTCGCTGTGAAAATGTAGCCCACGGGTCCTTTAAAATCTCTCTCCTCTCACCTAAACCTGTGTCCTCTAGTTTTAGACAGCCATACTCTGGGGAGAAGTCTGGCTCACTATGCCCTCATGAATGTATACACCCCTATAAGGTCACTGCATGACTTTATACACCTCTCTAAGGTCACTTCTCTGTGGATTGTCACCTTGTCGTGGTGGACTTGTGTGGACCTGAGATCCTGAGAGCGATGCCGTCTGAGCACCCATGGTGGTAAGGTCGAGGGGGAGGTCTCTGACAAAGAGCAATCCAACCAAGACCTCAACGGTGGAACAGGCGGAGGACGACGGCTGACCTTAGTGGAGCGTCACAACGGCTGGGAAGGCGGATGAAGGCTGCGGCAGAAAAGGGTCTCCGGTCGTCTTGGACTCCATGCCACTGGATCCTGACCCAGATCTGTCAAGGACCGTGGGGTGGCTGTCGGTGCACCAGTCTCCCCACGTCAAACAGTCACTCACTGGTGTCCTCCATATAGGGAATAGCACCCTGGAGACACCCATGGTCAGCCACGACTGAAGGGTGTAAGAAGGTCACTACATGACTCGGGTCCTACACGACTTTACACACCTCTATAAGGTCACTACATGACTTTATACACCTCTATAAGGTCACTACATGACTTTATACGCCTCTATAAGGTCACTACACGACTTTACACACCTCTATAAGGTCACTACATGACTTTATACACCTCTATAAGGTCACACATGGTCACTTGACTTTATACGCCTCTATAAGGTCACTACATGACTTTATACACCTCTATAAGGAAACTCTTCTGCCTCCTGCGTTCCCAGCAGCACAAACTCAGCTTATTCAGCTTCTCTTTATAACCCAACCCCTTCGGTCCACATGTCAATCTTTGTGAATCTTTTCTGCACCCTTACACATTTTATTTTATATAACCATATAACAATTACAGCACGGAAACAGGCCCTCTCGGCCCTTCCAGTCCGTGCCGACCATTTGTTTTCCCCTAGTCCCATCTACCTGCACTCAGACCATACCCCTCCATTCCCTTCACGTCCATATACCTATCCACTTTACTCTTAAATGTTAAAATCGATCCTGCCTCCACCACTTCTGCTGGAAGCTGATTCACACAGCCACCACCCTCTGAGTAAATAAGTTCCCCCTCATGTTACCCCGAAACCTCTGTCCCTTAATTCTCATGTCATGCCCTCTTTTTGAAACTTCCCTACCCTCAATGGGAAAAACGTATCCACGTCAACTCTGTCTATCCCTTTCATCATTTTAAAGACCTCAATCAAGTCCCCCCTTAACCTTCTGCGCTCCAAAGAATAAAGACCTAACTTGTTCAACCTTTCTCTGTAACATAGTTGCTGGAACCCTGGCAACATTCTAGTAAATCTCCTCTGTACTCTCTCTATTTTGTTGACATCCTTCCTATAACTAGGCGACCAAAATTGTACACCATACTCCAGAATTGGTCTTACCAATGCCTTGTACAATTTTAAACATTACTTCCCTACTCCTATATTCAATGCTCTGATTTATAAAGGCCAGCACACCAAAGGCTTTCTTTACCACCCTATCTACATGCGATTCCACCTTCAGGGAACTATGCACAGTTATTCCTAGATCCCTCTGTTCCACAGCATTCCTCAATTCCCTACCATTTACCATGTACGTCCTATTTTGATTTGTCCTGCCAAGATGTAGCACTTCACACTTATCAGCATTAAACTCTATCTGCCATCTTTCAGCCCACTTTTCCAAATGGCCCAAATCTCCCTGTAGACTTTGAAAATCTACTTCATTATCCACAACACCACCTATCTTAGTATCATTTGCATACTTACTTATCCAATTTTCTGCCCCATCATCCAGATCATTGATGTACATGACAAACAACAGTGGACCCAACACAGATCCCTGAGGCACCCCACTGGTCACCGGCTTCCAACCTGACAAACAGCCATCCACCATTACTCTCTGACATGTCCCATTCAGCCACTGTTGAATCCATCTTGCTACTCCGCCATTAACACCCAAAGATTGAACCTTCTTAACCAACCTTCCATGGGGAACCTTGTCAAAGGCCTTACTGAAATCCATATAAACAACATCCACTGCTTTACCCTCATCAATTTCCCTAGTTTACCGCTTCAAAAAATTCAAGAAGGTTTGTCAAACATGACCTTCCAGGCACAAATCCATGGGATGCAGCCTATCTGGCCCTGGGGATTTATCGATGCCTTATATATCTAAGTTCAATTTGCCCAACACCTCTAATAGTCTATAATTGCTAGGTTTATCTTTGACTTTTTAACCAAACATGGCATTTCCGCGCACTCAATTCCTCCTTTGACCCACAGTCCCCTGCTAGGGAATATTGTCAGGAAGATTATCCACTTATATTTTTCAAAAGTGTCTTCCTCCTAGTGAAGCTACGGAACCAAAGTAGTTATTCAATTGGTCCGCCATAGCTCCTTGTTCCCTAATGGTCCATTTTATCAACTCACCTGTTTCTGACTGCAAAACCTTTGGGACTTTCACCTTTCTTGCCACAACCTTTGTTTTAACTAACTTTTTACATCTTTCTCTCTCACATATCTATAAAAAATTTTGCAGATCATTCTTTTATGTTTTCCCTGCCATGTTTTCCGATTTTTAATCTATTTTTCCTTTCCTAATTAAATTTCCCTTTGTCCTCCATCTGCTTCTCATCCTTCCCATGAATTTCTCCCACTCCTCTGTATGCTGCTTTTTCTGGCTACTGGTCCCCCATAATTATATTGAAGTGATCACTGGTCCCGAAGTGCTCACCAACGCATACCTCCGTCACCTGACCTGCCTCATTTCCTAACAGGAGGACCAGCACTGCCCCTTCTCTGGTCGATACCTCTATGTACTGCTTTTCACTGTACCTCAGTACAGTAGCCAATAATAAACCTAAACCAATCGCATGACGTGTTCCCTGAGCCTGGGTGCCCAGAACTACACACAGTACTCCAAGTGTGGTCTTACCAAAGACATGTGCAGTCCGTGTGGGGAACCCACCAGTGTCTCTGTGCCAGTGGGCTTCCCATGACTGTGTTGGGGACGGGGGCAGGTGGGTCAGTGCCCGTCTGGCCCGTGCCCTCCGACTGTGGAAGGTGACGGAGGAATTACCTGGGGAACAGTCGCTAAACTCCGCTTCCTCTTCCCAGAGACCACGTACGGGAACACAAATCTGTAATCCGTCAGCTCGTCCAGAAGGCTCTTCCTGTGGAGTCCGTCTGCAGCTTGGGATACAAAGGGAAACAGAGGCCAGTGAGCCTCACGTCAGTGGCGCAATAAACAATAGACAATAGACAATAGGTGCAGGAGTAGGCCATTCGGCCCTTCGAGCCAGCACTGCCATTCAATGTGATCATGGCTGATCATCCCCAATCAGTACCCCGTTCCTGTCTTCTCCTCATCCCCTGATTCCGCTATCTTTAAGAGCCCTATCTAGCTCTCTCTTGAAAGTGTCCAGAGGACTAGCCTCCACCACCCTTTGTGGCAGAGAATTCCACAGACTCACAACTCTCTGTGTGAAAAAGTGTTTCCTCGTTTCCGTTCTAAATGGCTCACCCCTTATTCTTAAACTGTGGCCCCTGGTTCTGGACTCCCCCAACATCGGGAACACGTTTCCTGCCTACGGAAACTACCGGTGAGGATTCCACAAAGTAGCAATTACTCCCATTTGGGGGAGACTGGGTTAATTAGGGACAGTCAGCATGCCTTCGTACACGGCAGGCCGTGTCTTCTTAATTTGATCAAGTGTTTTGACGGGGTGACAAAGGTGATCGATGAGGTTCAAGATTCAAGATTCAATTTAATTGCCAATTAAGGTACAGTGAAATTTGAGTTTCGCAATTACAGCCATACTATGTAAAAAGCAAAAATACACACACCACATAAAATAAAGTTTAACATAAAACATCCGCCACAGTGGAATCAACATGCCTCACTGTGATGGAAGGCAATAAAGTTCAGTCATCTTCCTCCTTTGTTCGCCCGTGGCCGGGGCCGTTGCCGACGGACTGCTGTTCAAGCCCTCTCGTCGGGATGATGGAAACTCCGGCGTTGGGATGGAACGGAACACTCCACGGCATGGAGCTCCCGAGTCAGCCGCTTCTTACCGGAGACCGTGGCGGCTTCATGGTGTTAAAACCCACAGGCCCCGCGGTCGGAGCTCCAACACTGGGTCAAAGGTCCCAGGCTTCACGATGGTAAGCCCGCGGCTTTTAGCTCCGGACCGGTCTCTAGGAAAGGCCGCACCACTCCACGTTGTAGGCCGCAGGAGGCGACGGAGATGCGACACGGAGAATCATCGCATCTCCATCGAGGAAAGTGACTGGAAAAGGTTTCTCCCGATCCCCCCCCCCCCCCCCCCCCCCCACGTAATACATACCAAGAAACATTAAAACAAATATTCAAGACATACTTAAAATAATAAAAACAGAGAAGGGACAAGACAGACTGCTGGCGAGGCGGCCATTGCGGGCGCTACCCGGTGGCCACCCGTTGGAACTGCAGTGGGACAGTGGATGTTGCATGCATGGATTTTAATAAGGCAGTTCATTGAGGTTGACTGATCCAGAAGATTAAGATGCACAGGATTAACAGTGACTTGATGGTATGGATTCAGAACTAGCTCACTGGTAGAAGACAGCAGCTTGTGGTGGAAGGAGAATCTTCAGGCTGGAGGTCGGTGACCAGTGGAGATCCGCAGGGATCTGTGCTGGGACCCCTGCTGTTTGTGAAATATATAAATGACTTGGACATAAACAAAGACACGTTAGTTAGTAAGTTTGCAGATGACACCAAGATTGCTGGGATTGTGGACTTTAGGAAGGCTGTCAAAGTATACAGTGGGGTATACCCCGCAACACATCGCCCGTATGGTCTTGAGTCACCCAAAGAGCCGTACCTTTTTCTTGTCGCTACTTAATTTTCAACATTTTGAACATTTTCAGCGACCTGCTGCGACTATGACGGGTGCCGGCCAGTCGCTGAAAAAAATCGCATAAGTGGGACAGGCCCTTAAGGTTCCTAGTTCTCCGACCAGTCGGACTATCTCCTTGATTACATTTTATCTCTATCTGCTTCGTTGTCCACCCCTGGCAGCGCGTTCCAGGCACCCAGCACTCTCCGTAAAAAACTTGTCCCATATACATCTCCTTTAAACTTTGCCCCTCAAAATATTAATTTCTCTGATATAAATGATTTGCCTTTAATGATCCAAGCTGGTTCTTTCTAAATCAGTTGACAATTGTTCAATTGAAGCTTGATTCAGTCTCTGCGCTGTACATATCTGAACATACTTGTAATCTACAAATTCCCCATGTCCTCGTTGCTGAGTTTTAGTCGGGTTACTTGTGATCAGGTCTATTATTGCCACGTGTACCGAGGTACAGTGAAAAGCTTTGTTTTACATACTAGCCAAACAGATCAGATAATACTATATATAAATATAATCAGGTCGAACTCAAGTACAATAGGTAGAGCAAAGGGGAAGATACAGAGAGCAGAATATACAGTAGTTCTCCGCATTGTAGCGCATCAGTTCCAGAGACAAAGTCCAATGTCCGCAATGGGGTAGAGGTGAATCGGACAGTACCCTAGCTTCTGGAAGGACCGTTCAGAAGCCTGAGGGGAAGGAGCTGTTCCTGAGTCTGGTGGTGCGCGTTTTCAAGCTTCTGTACCTTCTGCCATACGGGAGAGGGGAGAAGAAGGAATGACCGGGGTGGGACAGGTCTGAGCGTCTGACCATTGGCGTACAGTAGTGACTGCCCCAGACTCAGACGCTGCCCACAGCGCTGTGTTCTCACCGTTACTGAGTGGAGCTGACCACAGATGCCTACCTGAAGCGGGTTGTTGCCGGGTGGAAGCTGCTCCTGTGATGTGGGTCCCTCTGCCCGTTGTGGGTGAGGAGCTGTCAGCGCCGTTACTGGGCACCGCGGGCTTCAATCCATCCACCTGTACCCCTGCCCCAGAGAGATTCACAAGCTGGGAGCAGAACAGCAGCACCAGTGACACCCAGCACACAGGCATCGTGATCAGCAGCTCACACACTCACCCACACACTCACTGGCACATTCCTCACTCTCTCTGCCCCTCTCCCCTCCCTGTCCTTCACACTCTGGCAAGCTGCCCACGGCCGCATCTGCCCCTCTCCGCCGCTCATTCATGGAGCAAGTCTGCAGTCCACAAGCTTTCCTATCAGTATTTGTAACCTCGGCAGTAGACTCAAAGTGCCGGAGGTAATGACCGTTAATACATTGTCCAGGGCTCAATTGTTCCCAAAATGTAACTCATCACTTGTGGGAGAGCAAATGCAACAGAAACATTATCAAATACTTCAAATGTTTAAAATGATGTGAGGCCAATGAGGCAATGGGACTGGCTGGGCATCTTGGTGGGCAGGGACGAGTTGGGCAGAAGGGCCAGTTTCCGTGCTGTGTGACTCTATGAAGGAGGCTTGGAAGCAGCGGCCAGCTACAGCCCTGAGCGTGGCACAGCAAGTGTCCGCTAGTAATGCACAGATTGCAGAAGCTGACTGCACTCACACTGAAGGAGTCTCGACCCAGAGACATTTTATCTCTGTATGTTTCGTTGTCACCTTCTCCGAGCCTCATCCCCTTTGATGTTTCATTTTCACACCTAACACTTCCTTATCTCTATGTCTCCCTCTCCCCTCTCAGTCTGAAGAAAGGTCTTGTCCCAAACGTCACCCATTCCTTCTCACCAGAGATGCTGCCTGTCCCGCTGACTTATTCAAGCATTTTGTGTCTATCTCCGGTGCACTCAGACATTTCTGGAGCACAGGAGCCAGAGGCCTGACCTTATAGTAGTGTCTAAGGTCATCAGGGGAATAGATAGTGTGAATGCACAAAGTATTTTATAATAGGGTTGGGAATCAACAACCAGAGGTCATAAATTTCAGATGAGAACAGGAATAGGCCCTAGGGACAATTTACATTTATACCAAGCTAATTAATCTCCAAACCTAAGAGTCTTTGGAGTGTGGGATGAAACCAAAGATGCCGGAGAAAACCCATGCGGTCACAGTGAGAACTACAAACTCCGTACAGACAGCAGCTGTTCAGGATCAAACCCGGGTCTCTGGCTCTGTGAGTGCTGAAGGGCAGCAACTCGACCGCTGTGCCACCGTGCCACCCCTGTAACCTGTCCTCACCCGTGTCTCTGACCTCTCCCGTGTCTCTGACCTCTCCCCGTGTCTCTGACCTCTCCCCGTGTCTCTGACCTCTCCCCCTGTCTCTGACCTCTCCCCCTGTCTCTGACCTCACCCCGTGTCTCTGACCTCTCCCCCTGTCTCTGACCTCTCCCCGTGTCTCTGACCTCACCCGTGTCTCTGACCTCTCCCCGTGTCTCTGACCTCTCCCGTGTCTCTGACCTCTCCCCGTGTCTCTGACCTCTCCCCGTGTCTCTGACCTCTCCCCCTGTCTCTGACCTCTCCCCGTGTCTCTGACCTCTCCCCGTGTCTCTGACCTCACCCGTGTCTCTGACCTCACCCGTGTCTCTGTCCTCACCCCGTGTCTCTGACCTCACCCCGTGTCTCTGACCTCACCCCGTGTCTCTGTCCTCACCCGTGTCTCTGACCTCTCCCCGTGTCTCTGACCTCTCCCCCTGTCTCTGACCTCTCCCCCTGTCTCTGACCTCTCCCCGTGTCTCTGACCTCTCCCCCTGTCTCTGACCTCTCCCCCTGTTTTCTGACCTCTCCCCCTGTCTCTGACCTCACCCCGTGTCTCTGTCCTCACCCATGTCTCTGACCTCTCCCCCTGTCTCTGACCTCACCCGTGTCTCTGACCTCTACCCCCTGTCTCTGACCTCTCCCCGTGTCTCTGACCTCACCCGTGTCTCTGACCTCACCCGTGTCTCTGTCCTCACCCCGTGTCTCTGACCTCACCCCGTGTCTCTGTCCTGTCACCCGTGTCTCTGACCTCTCCCCCTGTCTCTGACCTCTCCCCGTGTCTCTGACCTCTCCCCGTCTCTGACCTCTCCCCGTGTCTCTGACCTCTCCCCTGTCTCTGACCTCTCCCCCTGTCTCTGACCTCTCCCCCTGTCTCTGACCTCTCCCCCGTGTCTCTGTCCTCTCCCCGTGTCTCTGACCTCTCCCCGTGTCTGTGACCTCTCCCCGTGTCTCTGACCTCTCCCCCTGTCTCTGACCTCTCCCCGTGCCTCTGACCTCTCACCCTGTCTCTGACCTCTCCCCGTGTCTCTGACCTCTCCCCCTGTCTCTGACCTCTCCCCCTGTTTCTGACCTCTCCCCCTGTCTCTGACCTCACCCCGTGTCTCTGACCTCTCCCCCTGTCTCTGACCTCTCCCCGTGTCTCTGACCTCTCCCCGTGTCTCTGACCTCTCCCCGTGTCTCTGACCTCTCCCCGTGTCTCTGACCTCACCCGTGTCTCTGACCTCACCCGTGTCTCTGTCCTCACCCCGTGTCTCTGACCTCACCCCGTGTCTCTGTCCTCACCCGTGTCTCTGACCTCTCCCCCTGTCTCTGACCTCTCCCCCTGTCTCTGACCTCTCCCGTGTCTCTGACCTCTCCCCGTGTCTCTGACCTCTCCCCGTGTCTCTGACCTCTCCCCCTGTCTCTGACCTCTCCCCCTGTCTCTGACCTCTCCCCGTGTCTCTGTCCTCTCCCCGTGTCTCTGACCTCTCCCCGTGTCTGTGACCTCTCCCCGTGTCTCTGACCTCTCCCTGTGTCTCTGACCTCTCCCCGTGTCTCTGACCTCTCCCCCTGTCTCTGACCTCTCCCCGTGTCTCTGACCTCTCCGCAGTGCGTGCGGTGACCTCACCCCCTGTCTCTGACCTCTCACCGTGTCTCTGACCTCTCCCCGTGTCTCTGACCTCTCCCCCTGTCTCTGACCTCTCCCCCTGTCTCTGACCTCTCCCCGTGTCTCTGACCTCTCCCGTGTCTGACCTCTCCCCGTGTCTCTGACCTCTCCCCCTGTCTCTGACCTCTCCCCCTGTCTCTGACCTCTCCCCTGTCTCTGACCTCTCCCCCTGTCTCTGACCTCTCCCCCTGTCTCTGACCTCTCCCCCTGTCTCTGACCTCTCCGCAGTGCGTGCGGTGACCTCACCCCCTGTCTCTGACCTCTCCCCGTGTCTCTGACCTCTCCCCGTGTCTCTGACCTCTCCCCCTGTCTCTGACCTCTCCCTGTCTCTGACCTCTCCCCGGTGCGTGCGGTGACCTCTACTGACTGAGACACTGGGGAAGGTGCAGCGTGTCCTGGACATTGTGTGGGGACAGCTGGTGTCAGTGCGGAGGTTACTACGTGTTCTAGTGACGTTATCTCTGGGGACAATGTGTTGCCTTGCCCCTGACACAGTGAATGTGACTGAGAAATCTTCCCGCTCCCACACGCTGGGTCCCACCCACACACTGGGCTCCCACACGCTGGGCTCCCACACGCTGGGTCCCACACGCTGGGTCCCACACACTGGGTCCCACACACTGGGTCCCACACGCTGGGTCCCACACGCTGGGTCCCACACGCTGGGTCCCACACGCTGGGTCCCACACGCTGGGTCCCACACACTGGGTCCCACACACTGGGTCCCACACACTGGGCTCCCACCCACACACTGGGTCCCACACGCTGGGTCCCACACACTGGGTCCCACACACTGGGTCCCACACACTGGGTTCCCACACACTGGGTCCCACACACTGGGTCCCACACACTGGGCTCCCACACGCTGGGTCCCACACACTGGGTCCCACACGCTGGGTCCCACACACTGGGTCCCACACACTGGGTCCCACACACTGGGTCCCACACGCTGGGTCCCACACACTGGGTCCCACACACTGGGTCCCACACACTGGGTCCCACACACTGGGTCCCACACACTGGGTCCCACACGCTGGGTCCCACACACTGGGTCCCACACACTGGGTCCCACACACTGGGTCCCACCCACACACTGGGTCCCACACACTGGGTCCCACACACTGGGTCCCACACGCTGGGTCCCACACACTGGGTCCCACACACTGGGTCCCACACGCTGGGTCCCACACACTGGGTCCCACACACTGGGTCCCACACACTGGGTCCCACACACTGGGTCCCACACACTGGGTCCCACACACTGGGTCCCACACGCTGGGTCCCACACACTGGGTCCCACACACACACTGGGTCCCACACACTGGGTCCCACACACTGGGTCCCACACACTGGGTCCCACACACTGGGTCCCACACACTGGGTCCCACACACTGGGTCCCACACACTGGGTCCCACACGCTGGGTCCCACACACTGGGTCCCACACACTGGGTCCCACACGCTGGGTCCCACACACTGGGTCCCACACGCTGGGTCCCACACACTGGGTCCCACACACTGGGTCCCACACGCTGGGTCCCACACACTGGGTCCCACACACTGGGTCCCACACGCTGGGTCCCACACGCTGGGTCCCACACACTGGGTCCCACACACTGGGTCCCACACGCTGGGTCCCACACACTGGGTCCCACACACTGGGTCCCACACGCTGGGTCCCACACACTGGGTCCCACACGCTGGGTCCCACACACTGGGTCCCACACACTGGGTCCCACACACTGGGTCCCACACGCTGGGTCCCACCCACACACTGGGTCCCACACGCTGGGCTCCCACACACTGGGTCCCACACACTGGGTCCCACACGCTGGGCTCCCACCCACACACTGGGTCCCACACGCTGGGTCCCACACACTGGGTCCCACACACTGGGTCCCACACACTGGGTCCCACACACTGGGTCCCACACACTGGGTCCCACACACTGGGTCCCACACGCTGGGCTCCCACACACTGGGTCCCACACACTGGGTCCCACACGCTGGGTCCCACACACTGGGTCCCACACGCTGGGTCCCACATTCCTTGGACTCGCGTTGTGTTCTGAAGGTGAAGGGAACTCTGATGGGGTAACTTTTTCACTCGAAGGGTGGTGGGTGTATGGAATGAGCTGCCAGAGGAGGTAGTTGAGGCTGGGACTATTGTAACCTTTAAGAAACAGTTAGATAGGTACATGGATAGGACCGGTTTGGAGGGATAT
Source organism: Okamejei kenojei (assembly GCA_035221665.1). Lineage (NCBI taxonomy): Eukaryota > Metazoa > Chordata > Chondrichthyes > Rajiformes > Rajidae > Okamejei > Okamejei kenojei. The sequence continues at coordinate 197,962,522 of CM069131.1, forward strand.
GAACCAAACACAGACAGATGGGACTGGTGTAGCTGGGACATGTTGGCCGGTGTGGGCAAGTTGGGCCGAAGGGCCTGTTTCCACACTGTGTCACTTTACGCCTCATCTTATCTGATTAAGTTAAGCAGGCTCAGCCTTTTTGGTTTAGTTTAGTTTCGAGATACAACACGGAAACAAGCACTTCGGCCCACAAAGTCCATACCGACCTGCGCATTAACACTACCCTACACACTAGGGACAATTTTACATTTACCAAGCCAATTAACCTATAAACCTGCTCGTCTTTGGAGCATGGGAGGAAAACAAAGATCGTGGAGAAAACCCACGCAGGTCATGGGAAGAGCGTAAAACACCGTACAGACAGCACCTGTAGTCAGGATGGAACCCGGGTCACCGCTGCGCCACCTCGGTTGTTGGCCTGGTTAGTATTTGGACGGGTGTCTGCCTGGGAATACCAACTGCAAAGGCTTGTTGGAAATATGTCATTAAGCTGGGAAGGGTGCAGAGAAGATTTACAAGGATGTTGCTAGGACTCGAGGGCCTGAAGGCAATTACAGAGTCTACTCCCAGAGTACGGGGATCAAGAACCAGAGGATATAGGTTTAAGGTGAGGAGGGGGCAAAGATAGGAACCTGAGGGGCAACCTTTTATACAAGGGTGGTGGGCGTATGGAATGAGCTGCCACAGGAGGTAGTTGAGGCTGGGACTTTCACAATGTTTAAAAGACACTTGGACAGGTACATGGATAGGACAGGTTTAGAGGGAGGTTGACAAAAGTGCTGGAGAAACTCAGCGGGTGCGGCAGCATCTATGGAGCGAAGGAAATAGGCAACGTTTCGGGCCGAAACCCTTCTTCAGACTGATGCGGGGGGGGGCAGCGAGAAGAAAGGAAGCCAGAGGGGTGAGGGAAAGTTGAGAAGGGGAGGAGACAGCAAGGACTACCGGAAATTGGAGGTCAATGTTCACGCCGCTGGGGTGCAGACTCCCCAAGCGGAATATGAGGTGCTGTTCCTCCAATTTCCGGTGGTGCTCACTCTGGCCATGGGGGAGGACCAGGACAGAGAGGTCGGATTCGGAATGGGAGGGGGAGTTGAAGTGCTGAGCCACCGGGAGATCAGGTTGGTTAATGCGGACCGAGCGGAGGTGTTCCGCGAAACGATCGCCAAGCCTCCGCTTGGTCTCACCAATGTAGATCAGCTGACATCTGGAGCAGCGGATGCAGTAGATGAGGTTGGAGGAGGTGCAGGTGAACCTCTGTTGCAACTGGAACGACTGCTTGGGTCCTTGAATGGAGTCGAGGGGGGAGGTGAAGCGACAAGTGTAGCATCTCCTGCGGTTGCAAGGGAAAGTGCCCGGGGAGGGGGTGGTGCGGGTGGGAAGGGAAGAATTGACCAGGGAGTTACGGAGGGAGCGGTCTCTGCGGAAAGCAGGCAGGGGGGGAGATGGGAAGATGTGGCGAGTGATGGGGTCACGTTGGAGGTGGTGAAAATGACGGAGGACTAGTTGTTGTATGTGCCGGCTAGTGGGGTGGAAGGTGAGGACTGGGGGACTGCCCTTGTTCCGAGTGGGAGGATGAGGAGAGAGAGCAGTGTTACGGGGTATGGAAGCGACCCTGGTGAGAGCCTCATCTATAGTAGGGGAGGGGAACCCCTATTCCCTAAAGAATCAGGACATTTCCGATGCCCTGGTGTGGAACACCTCATCCTGGGAGCAGATGCGGCGTAGACGGAGGAATTAGGAGTAGGGGATGGAGTCCTTACAGGAAGCAGGGTGGGAAGAAGTGTAGTCTAGATAGCCATGGGAGTCAGTGGGTTTATAGTGGATGTCGGTCAGAAGTTTATCTGTGAGGTCAAAAGATGGTAGGGAAGTGTCGGAAATGGTCCAAGTGTATTTGAGTGCCAGATGGAAGTTAGTGGTTAAGTTAATGAAGTCAGTCAGTTGTGTGTGGGTGCAGGAGGTAGCACTAATGCAATCGTCGATGTAACGGAGGTAGAGGTCGGGGATGGGGCCCTGGTACGTCTCGAACAAGGATTGTTCGATGTACCCAACAAAGAGGCAGGCGTAGCTGGGGCCCATGCGTGTGCCCATAGCTACGCCTTGTATCTGGAGGAAATGGGAGGAGTCAAATGAAAAGTTATTAATGGTAGGGACCAGCTCCGCTAGGCGGAGGAGAGTATCTGTGGACGGGAATTGGATGATTCTCCGGTCGAGGAAGAAACGGAGGGCTTTGAGACCGTCCTGGTGGGGGATGGAGGTGTAGAGTGACTGGTCGTCCATGGTGAAGATGAGGGGATGGGGGCCTAGAGAATGGAATTGCCGGAGACGACAGAGTGTCTGAGGTGTCTTGAACATAGGTGGGGAGGGATTTAACCAGGGGGGTTAGGATGGAGTCGAGGTATGTGGAAATAAGGCCGGTGGGGCACGAACAGGCAGAGACAATGGGTCTACCGGGACAGTCAGGTTTGTGGATTTTGCGGAGAAGGTAAAATCGGGCAGTGTCGGGGCTGGGGAACGATAAGGTTGGAGGCTTGGGGGGGGGGGCAAGGAGCCGGAGTGGATGAAGCCAGTGATGGTGCTGGAAATGGTGGCCTGTGGTGCTCGTCTGTGGGGTCATGGTCCAGGGGTACGTAGGAGGATGAGTACGAGAGTTGGCGCGTGGTCTCAGCTTTGTGGGGGGGAGATTGGAGTGAGTCAGGGGAATGCAGAAGTTGAGGCGGTTGATGTCCCGCCGGCAGTTTTGAATAAAAAGGTCTAATGCCGGATTGGCCACGAGGGGGGTTCCAAGAGGAGGGCGTCCGTTGGAGTCGGGAAAAGGGATCATCAATGGGGGGCATGGAGTCCTTCCCATGGAAGAACGCTGTGAGGTGGAGGCGATGGTAGAAGCGCTCCAAATCGTGATGGGAGCGGAACTCATTGAGGTGGGGACGGAGAGGGACAAAGGTAAGGCCTCTGCTGAGGACCGACCATTTGGTGTCGGAAAGGGGGAGGTCCTCAGCAGAGGGTGGATGGTGAACACACGGCAGGAATGGGGGCTGGGGCCGGAGGAAGGCAGGTGAGTGGACTGAGGTCGGGGCCATGTCTGGTGGGGGGGTAGTGGCTGATCAGGGGGTGGGGGGTTATGAGGACTGTAGTGTGGGTGGGGAAGAGCAGGGGTCACATAGTTTGAGAGGGATGGGGAAGACCCAGTGGAACAGCAACTGAGGTTACCAGGGCTAGGGTGACTAGCACTAGGACCCAGCGCAGTCAAATCCAGAGGAGTGGGAGTCTGCAGCGTGGACGCTTCATGCCCGGCGCTGAGTCCAGGCTGCAGGTAAGGCGACGGCTGCAGGCTGCTGGAGGGCGGTGGAGTGGCAAGGTCGGTGGAATCGATGGTAGAAGTCCACGGGGAGTAGAGTCCGGGTTAGTGGGCGAAGCGTGGGAAGTCCCGGAGGGCGGATGGTCGGTGGGGCGGCGCGGTTTGGCAAGCCCAGTGAGGCAACGAGGTGAGTAGGCCACGGTGCGGTGATGATGTTCGGTGAGGTCCCGGTCCGGTGGTGATATTCGATGTGCCGGGAGCGGCAGCGATATTTGGCCGGTCCAGTGCGGCGGTAACATGTTCACTAAAGATGGCCTCAAAACTGATCCGACAAAAACCATTGCTATTAACAAGTTACCAGCACCCACGGACATGCTCAGCCTGCAGAGATTCCTTGGAATGGTAAACTACTTGGAAAAATGTATTCCTAACTTCAGTGAAATATCGGGCCCACTGCGCCAGCTAACCCATAAAGACGCTTTTGGGGCCTGGCATCAGCAACAGCTGAGGCCGTTTGCCCTTGTCCCACTTAGGAAACCTGAACAGAAACCTCTGGTGACCTTGCCCGGGACCCAAGGTTTCCATAAGGTCGCCAGAGGTTTTGGTCACACACCTGGAAAGCCTCGAGCTGCATCGACCGAAATTTCAGCTGCATCTACCGACCAAAAATGCTATAGGATATTTGCTACCTACTGCGCACACACACACACACAAACACATCGTGAAGGTGGGGGCCATGGAGAGCGGAGGAGCGCTGTCTTCGCGATGAAGAGGAAGGTAAATGGCTGCGACGGAGTCCTTTGAGCGCAGGGTGGGAGAGAAGGCAGAGAGAGGGGAGATAGAAGGGGGGAGAAGGGGAAGAGAAGTGGGGAGGAGAAGGGGAGAGAAGGTGGGAGGAGAGAAGGAGTGGAGACAGTTTTAAGAAGTTTAATAAAGTTTAGCGGGCATTTTATCTTCCGGTGGTCGTGAAACTCCAATGAGCCAATCAAAATTGCCGGTCAGCGAAGGAGAAAGGGGGGGGGGGTGTTCCCCCTTCCACGGTAAGGAGCTTTTACATTTTCCAGCTTGAAATTGTGCAATCTGGTGCATACTGCAGCGAGTCTTTTAACTTACACTTGGATGCAACATTTATGCTTTAAATTGGATTAGGTATGAATAAGGTTAGGCTAAATTACATTCCTAAACACATTCCACAATAGAGCCAGGCTCTGCTCAACAGGTGCAGCACATGAATGACTATGTATTCATGTATGGAAATCAGATTATATTCATGCTCTTATGCATATATATATAGAGAGAAAAAACTCAGAAACAAAGCAAAAGTCAGACTTCCATCACTGTTCTACACACATAAATCAATCAACCATGTTCAAGAAGGAACTGCAGATGTTGGAGAATCAAAGGTAGACAAAATTGCTGGAAAAACTCAGCGGGTGCGGCAGCAACTATGGAGCGAAGGAAATAGGCAACGTTTCGGGCCGAAACCCTTCTTCAGACAGATTCAACCTTACCCTTTGAATATAGAAACAAGACGAAAATATTGCCACATATTCAATCATATATGGTTCAATGAAATTAAGATGTATATGTAAAAATATATATGGAAACAGGCCCTTCCGCCCACCAGGTCCACACCGACCAGCAGTCTATCATACACCAATTCCATCCATCACGCCAGGGACAATTTACAGAAGCCAATTAACCTACAAACCTGCACTTCTTTCGGATATGGGAGAAACCGGAATATCCAGAGAAAACCCATGTGGTAGTAAGGCAGCAACTCTACCGCTGCGCCTCCGTGCCACCCCATTACATTATTTTTTCTGTAATATATTTATTATGGTGCCACGTGAATAAAGATAAACAATATGATTCTGATTTCTGCCCTTAGTTGGATAACACACATGTCCAGTCATTGTGTTTTATGGCTGGTTTTCAACCTCTTCAGGCTAAAGGTCTCCACTCGAAACATTCTCTCCAGAGATGCTGCCTGCCCTGCTGAGTTTTTCTAGTTTTTACTGTCTATCTAGTTTAAACTTGCATCTGCAATTCCTTCCTAAATTATGTGTTAAGCAAAACAGGTCCTATTCTCATTATATAATTTTGTGATCAGCGTGAGAGCATGAGAATTTTGTGAAATGCGTGAGTCTCACGCTCAATGTGTGAGAGTTGGCAGCCCTGCTAATAATTCAAACATTTTATGCAAGTTCCAATTGTTTGGACAAAAATCTTTTATTACTGCTTTATAACAGTTAAGTTACTTTAAGACTATTTCAGAAATTATGGCAGTCAACAAAAAATCAACTAACAAATTAAAGCAAACTAAAAAAAATAACATGTTCCTGACTCAACCTCATGAGTACTTTAACGCTGTTAACAGAGCAAAGGGATTTTAATCTCATGAATCAAAATGGGGAAAGTGAGGGCAACTTTGCTTAAATGGTCATTCTAAGCCCATTCAGATCTGCATAGAGTCAGAGTTATACAACATGTACATGGCTGGTCCAATTTGTCCACACTGATCAAGTCGGCATTCTGCGTGCCCAGGGACTGGCCACCGTTCCCAGGTCAGCTCGTGTCCCAGGGACTGGCCGCCGTTCCCAGGTCAGCTCGTGTCCCAGGGACTGGCCACCGTTCCCAGGTCAGCTCGTGTCCCAGGGACTGGCCACCGTTCCCAGGTCAGCTCGTGTCCCAGGGACTGGCTGCCGTTCCCAGGTCAGCTCGTGTCCCAGGGACTGGCCGCAGTTCCCAGGTCAGCTCGTGTCCCAGGGACTGGCTGCCGTTCCCAGGTCAGCTCGTGTCCCAGGGACTGGCTGCCGTTCCCAGGTCAGCTCGTGTCCCAGGGACTGGCCGCAGTTCCCAGGTCAGCTCGTGTCCCAGGGACTGGCTGCCGTTCCCAGGTCAGCTCGTGTCCCAGGGACTGGCTGCCGTTCCCAGGTCAGCTCGCCTGCCCCAACCCTGTGAAAACGAATTGAAAATAAAAACGCTCGTTTTTTCGGGTCATTGAAACATACAGAATAGTGAAAGGCTTGGATAGAGTGGATATGGAGAGGATGTTTCCACTAGTGGGAGAGTCTAGGACTAGATGTCATAGCCACAGAATTAAATTATGTTCTTTTAAGTAAGTAAAGTAAAGTAACCTTTATTGTCATTCAGACCTTTCGGTCTGAACGAAATTTCATTGCCTTGCAGTCATACATATAATAAAAGACAAAACACACAATAAACACATGTTTAACATCTACCACAGTGAGTTCACCAGGCACCTCCTCACTGTGGTGGAAGGCAAAAGTCTTAAAGTCTTAGTCTTCTTCCCTCCTTGTTCTCCCTCTGCGCTGAGGCGATCCAGGCCTCCGATGTTGTCGTCCACTAGGCCCACGGCCGAGCCGCCAAAGCCGGAACGCTGGAACCCCGCCACAGCTCCGAAGCCGGGTCCGCTGCCGGAACGCTGGAACACCACAGCTCTGAAGCCGCAGTTTGCAATTGGAGAATTCAATGTTCATACCGCTGGGTTGTAAGCAAAATATAAGGCGCTGTTCCTCCAGTTTGCATGTGGCCTCGCATTGGACAAGGCCCCGGACAGGGAGATCAGTGTGGGAATGGGAAGATCACACAGGCCTTGGTGGACCGAGTGCAGTGGTCGGTGAAACGGTCGCTGAGTCCACGTTTGGTCTCTCCGACGTACAGGAGCCCACATAAGGAACAACGGATGCAGTAGATGAGGTTAATCACCTAATTCTAGTTTCATTAGCTTTTGAAGTTGGGACTGTATTCATTTACATTTGACAGATGACACAAAGCTGGGTGGCAGTGTGAACTCCAAAGAGGATGCTTGGAGTATGGAAAGTGAATTGGACAGGTTGAGTGAGTGGGCAGATGCATGGCAGATGCAGTATAATGTAGATAAATGTGAGGTTATCCACTTTGGCGGCAAGAACAAGGAGACAGATTATTATCTCAATTGTGTCAGATTAGGAAAAATGGAAGTGCAATGAGATCTGAGTGTCCTTGTATACCAGTCACTGAAAGTAAACATGCAGGTACAGCAGGCAGTGAAGAAAGCGTATGGCATGTTGGCCTTCTTAATGAGAGGATTTGAGTTTAGGAGAAAATAAGTCCTTCTGCATTTGTATAGGTCCCTGGTGAGACCGCATCTGGGGTATTGTGTGCAGTTCTGGTCTCCTAATTTGAGGAAGGACACCCTTGCTAATGATGGAGTGCAGTGTAGGTTCATGAGGTTAATCCCCAGGATGGCGGGATGGTTATATGAGGAAAGTTTGGAAAGACTAGGCTTGTATTTACTGGAATTTAGAAGGATGAGAGGGGATCGTATAGACAATAGACAATAGGTATGAGTAGGCCATTTGGCCCTTCGAGCCAGCAGCGCCATTCAATGTGATCATGGCTGATCATCCCCAATCAGTACCCCGTTCCTGCCTTCTCCCCATATCCCCTGACTCCACTATCTTTAAGAGCCCTATCTAGCTCTCTCTTGAAAGTATCCAGAGAACCGGCCTCCACCGCCCTCTGTGGCAGAGAATTCCACAGACTCGCCACTCTCTGTGAGAAAAAGTGTTTCCTCATGTCCGTTCTAAATGGCTTACTCCTTATTCTCAAACTGTGGCCCCTGGTTCTGGACTCCCCCAACATCGGGAACATATTTCCTGCCTTTAGTGTTTTTCAATTCAATTCAATTCAATCTCTAATTGTCATTGTGCAGTGTACAATACAGAGACAACGAAATGCAGTTGGTATCTCCGAAGGGTGAACTTACGAATAAACAAGTAATTGCGCAGTAGTATGAGTATATACATCTATACATATACAGTGGTATCCGTGCAATGTGCTGGTGATTGGATAGTCCGGGGGGGGGGGGGGGGGGGGGGGGGGTGAGGGGTGGAGACAGGCAGTCATTGGGGTGCAGCGTTGAGAAGTGTGACAGCCGCAGGGAAGAAGCTGTTCTTGAGCCTGCTGGTCCGGCAGCGGAGGGACCTGTAGCGTCTCCCGGATGGGAGGAGGGCAAACAGTCTATAGTTGGGGTGTGTGAGCTGTCCCTGGCGATGCTGTGCGCCCTGCGCAGGCATCGTTTACTATGGACAGACTCAATGGAGGGGAGTGAGGAGCCTGTGATGCGTTGGGCGATCTTCACCACCCTCTGCAGAGCTTTCCGGTCGGCGACAGAGCAGTTACCATACCATACTGTGATGCAGTTGGTAAGGATGCTCTCGATGGTGCAGCGGTAGAAGTTCACCAGAATCTGGGGAGACAGGTGGACCTTCTTAAGTCTCCTCAGGAAGAAGAGACGCTGTTGAGTCTTCTTGATCAGCGAGGATGTGTTGTGGGTCCAGGAGAGGTCATTGGAGATGTTGACCCCCAGGAACCTGAAGCTGGAGACACGTTCCACCTCCGTCCCGTTGATATGGATGGGGTTGTGTGTGCAGCCTCTCGATCTCCTGAAGTCCACAATGAGCTCCTTGGTCTTCTTGGAGTTGAGGGCCAGGTTATTGTCGGCACACCATGCTGTTAGGAGCTGAACCTCCTCCCTGTAGGCCGACTCATCGTTGTCGCTGATGAGGCCAATCACCGTCGTGTCATCTGCATACTTGATGATGGTGTTGGTGCCATGTACAGGTATGCAGTCGTAGGTGAAGAGGGAGCAGAGGAGGGGGCTCAGCACGCAGCCCTGGGGTACGCCAGTGTTCAGGGTGAGGGTAGAAAAGGAGTGGTTATCCAACCTAACAGACTGTGGTGTGTCCAAGTGTGTACAAGCCCTTGTGTGCTAGAGATAGTACTTGAGATAGTGTGTCCAAGCCCTTAACAATCTTATATGTTTCAATGAGATCCCCTCTCATCCTTCTAAACTCCAGAGTGTACAAGCCCAGCTGCTCCATTCTCTCAGCATATGACAGTCCCGCCATCCCGGGAATTAACCGTGTAAACCTTCGCTGCACTCCCTCAATAGCAAGAACATCCTTCCTCAAATTAGGGGACCAAAACTGCACACAATACTCCAGGTGTGGTCTCACTAGGGCTCTGTACAACTGCAGAAGAACCTCTTTGGTACTATATTCGATTCCTCTTGTTATAAAGGCCAACATGCCATTCGCTTTCTTCACTGCCTGCTGTACCTGCATGCTTACTTTCATAGATTGATGTACAAGGACCCCCAGATCCCGTTGTACTTCCCCTTTTCCCAACGCGCCATTTAGATAGTAATCTGCCTTCCTGTTTCCTCCTCACAGTTCACACTGCCACCAAGCTTTGTGTCATCTGCAAATTTACTAATGTTACTTTGAATCCCTTCATCCAAATCATTGATGTATATTGTAAATAGCTGCGGTCCCAGCACCGAGCCTTGCGGTACCCCACTAGTCACTGCCTGCCATTCTGAAAGGAACCCGTTAATCCCTACTCTTTGTTTCCTGTCAGCACTTCTCTATCCATGTCAGCACTCTTCCCCCAATACCATATGCCCTAATTTTGCCCACTAACCTTGTGTGTGGGACCTTATCAAATGCTTTCTGAAAGTCCAGGTACACTACATCCTCAGGCTCTCCCTTGTCCATTTTCCTAGTTACATCTTCAAAAAATTCCAGAAGATTAGTCAAGCATGATTTCCCCTTCGTAATCCATGCTGACTCGGACCGATCCTGTTACTGCTATCCATATGTGCCGCTATCTAATCTTTTAATGACTCCAGCATCTTCCCCACCACCGATGTCAGGCTAACTGGTCTATAATTCTCTGTTTTCTCTCTCCCAACTTTCTTAAAAAGTGGGATAACATTAGCTACCCTCCAATCCACAGGAACTGATCCTGAGTCTATAGAACATTGGAAAATTATCACCAATGCATCCATGATTTCTAGAGCCATTTCCTTAAGTACCCTGGGTTGCAGACCATCAGGCCCTGGGGATTTATCAGCCTTCAGTCCCATCAGTCTATCCAACACCATTTCCTGCCTAATGTGGATTTCCTTCAGTTCCTCCGTCACCCTAGATCCTCTGGCCACTACTATATCAGGAAGATTTTTTGTGTCCTCCTAAGTGAAGACGGATCCAAAGTACCTGTTCAACTCATCTGCCATTTCCTTGTTCCCCATAATAAATTCAACTTTTTTGGTTTTCAAGGGTCCAACTGTGGTCCTAACTAATTGTTTCCTCTTCACATACCTAAAGAAGCTTTTACTATCCTGCTTTATATTCTTGGCTAGCTTACCTTCGTACCTCATCTTTTCTCCCCATATTGTCTTTTTAGTTATCTTCTGTTGCTCTTTAAACATTACCCAATCCTCTTGCTTCCCGCTCATCTTTACTACATTGTACTTCTTCGCTTTAATTTTTATACTGTCCCTGACGTCCCTTGTCAGCCATGGTCATCCCTTTCTCCCCTTGGAATCTTTCTTCCTCCTAGGAATGAACTGATCCTGCACCTTCTGTATTATTCCTGGAAACACCTGCCATTTTTGTTCCACTGTCGTCCCTGCTAGTGTATCTTTCCAGTCAACTTTGGCCAGCTCCTCCCTCATGGCCCCATAGTCCCCTTTATTCAACTGTAACACTGACACCTCCGATCTACCCTTCTCCCTCTCCAATTGTGGATTAAACCTGACCATGTTATGGTCACTGCCTCCTAATGGCTCATTAACCTCGAGCTCCTTTATCAAATCCGGTTCATTACATAACACTAAATCCAGAATTGCCTTCTCCCTGGTAGGCTCCAATACAGGCTGTTTCAAAGAATCCATCACAAATGCACTCTACAAAGTCCCTTTATTGGGGTCCAATAAAGTAGGATTTTCCCAGCCTACCTTCATGTTGAAATCTCCATAACAACCACAGCATTACTTTTGCTACATGCCAATTTTAACTCCTGATTCAACTTGCGCCCTATGTCCAGGCTACTGTTTGGGGGCCTGTAGATTAGTCCCATTAGGGCCTTTTTACCCTTACAATTCCTTAGTTCTATCCATACTGACTCCACATCTCCTGTTTCAATGTTACCCCTTGCAAGGGACTGGATTTAATTCCTCACCAACAGGGCAACCCCACCCCCTCTGCCCACCCGTCTGTCTTTTCGATAGGAGGTATACCCTTGAATATTCAGTTCCCAGCCCTGGCCCTCTTGCAGCCATGTCTCAGTAATTCCCACAACATCATACTTGCCAGTTTCTAACTGAGCCTCAAGGTTCGTCCCACTTGATTCATTATACTTCGCGCATTCATATACAACACTTTGACCCCCGTATTCACTTCCCCCTTCGCAATTGGCCCTGACCTTACTCTTTTATCCCTTCTCAAACTTTCCTTCCCATTAATTTGAGAATCTTTTGTAATTTTTCCTGTAGTCACTTCCCCTTCAACTCCATCTTTATACTCCCAATTTGTCAATCCCTCCCCCCCCCCCCCCCCCACTATTTAGTTTAAACCCGCAGGTATAGCCCTAGTAAACCTGCCTGGCAGAATGTCAGTCCCCCTCCAGTTAAGGTGTAACCCATCCCATTTGTACAGGTCATCCCTACCCCAGAAGAGATCCCAATGGTCTATAAATCTAAATCCTTGCTCCCTGCACCAGCCCCTCAGCCACACATTCAGATCCCCTATCTCCCTGTTCCTGTCCTCACTAGCACGAGGTACTGGAAGCAATCCAGAGATAACCACCCTAGAAGTCTGGCATTTCAGTCTTCTTCCCAACTCTCTGAAGTCATGTTGGAGAACCTCCTTCCTCTTCTTCCTGATGTCGTTCCCTACGTGCACAACTACTGCCGGCTGTTCACCTTCTCTCTCGAGGATGTTCTGAATTTGGCTTGTGACATCCTGAACCCTGGCACCAGGGAGGCAACAGACCATCCTCGCGTCTCGTCTGCCACCACAGAATCTCCTGTCGGCTCCTCGGACAATGGAGTCACCCACCACTAGGGCTCTTCCCGACGTCGGTCTCGCCGGTCAAGTCCCATCTCTAGGATTGGAGCCACCGACGTGTCCGCCGCTCGGACTGGAAACATCGTCTCCCCGGACAGTTCCTTATAGAAACATAAACAATTATAAAAGGACTGGACAAGCTAGATGCAGGAAAAATGTTCCTGATGTTGGGCGAGTCCAGAACGAGGGGCCACAGTCTAAGAATGAAGGGGAAGCCATTTAAGACTGAGATGAGAAAAAACAATTAACCAAGATAGTTGTGAATTTGTGGAATTCTCTGTCACAGTGGGCAGTGGAGGCCGACTCACTGGATGAATTTAAAAGAGAGTTAGATAGAGCTCTTGGCGCAAGTGGAGTCAATAGACAATAGATAATAGGTGCAGGAGTAGGTCATTCGGCCCTTCGAGCCAGCGCCGCCATTCGATGTGATCATCATCGAGGGATATGGGGAGAAGGCAGGCAAGGGTTACTGATTGTGGATGATCAGCCATGATCACAATGAATGGCAGTGCTGGCTCGAAGAGCCAAATGGCCTTCTCCTGCACCTAATGTCTATGTTTCTATCTGCAATCCCTTGTATCTATTCTTTAGTATTCATATATGGTATTTAATTCCCATAGCATCATTTTTATCAGTATCTTGGTTCATGTGACAATAATAGACCAATACATTTCTGCAGCATCTTCGGTATTATGTTAATCATGACCAGGAACTGACCCTTGTTTTTAGAATATAAAACACAAGGATGTAATTCTGAAGCTTTATAAGACACTGGTCAGGCCGCATTTGGAGTATTGTGAGCAATTGTGGGCCCCATATCTGAGGCAGGACGTGCCGGCTTTGGAGAGGATCCAGAGGAGGTTTACGAGAATGATTCTGCGGATGTTTAGGTTCACATATGATGTGCATTTGTCACCCATGGGCCTGTACTCGCTGGAGTTTAGAAGGATGAGGGGGCACAGAGTAGTGAAAGGCCTGGATAGAGTGGATGTGGAGAGGATGTTTCCACTAGCGGGAGAGTCTAGGACCAGAGGCCACAGCCTCAGTATTAAAGGACACACCTTTAGAAAGGAGATGAGGAGGAATTTCTTTAAGGGCCTGTCGCGGGGTGACGCCTATGAGTAGCGGGGTGACGCCTATGAGTAGTCACCCAAAGAGTCGTACCTTATTCTGGCCGTCGCTGGATTTTCAACATTTTGAACATTTTCGGCGACCTGCTGCGACAATGACGGGTGCTGGCCAGTCGCAGAAAAAATCGCGTAATTGGGAAAGGCCCTTTAGTCAGAGGGTAGTGAATCTGTGGAATTCGTTGCCGCAGACGGCTGTGGAGGCCAGGTCAATGGATATTTTTAAGGCAGAGATTTGCAGATACTTGCTGGTACGGGTGTCAGGGGTTACGGGGAGAAGGCAGGGGAATGGGGTTGAGAGGGAGACATAGATCAGCCATGATTTATGAACTGATTCTTGGGCACACCACGAGCTACATACCTGCAGTTGACAAAACCTGTTTATTCTGACTGTCATCTATGAGGTAACCAGTGATTGACTCATGCTAACACACTTCCCCAAGTATAATGGTGCCACTAGGGGCTGCAGATGCTGGTCTATTAAACAGATGACATTTCTGGTGAGACTCTTCTTCAGACATTGTAATGGTGGGAGGGCGGTGGGAAATGAGGTGATGGAAGAGAGGTGTCGGTGGGAGAAGGCCCGGTAAGTGATAGGTGGATACAGGTGGAGGGGAAGGGCTGGCGATCAGCAGATGGATAGACAAAGGCCAGAGATTTAAAAAAGTAATAAGCCGTAAGGGGAGAAGAGGTGTTAAATATGATGCTGGAGAAAGGGGTGAGATGCTCAAGGAATTGCAGATGCCAGTTCACAAAAAAAGACACCAAGTGCTGGAGTAACTCAGCGGGTCAGGCAGCATCTGTGGAGAACATGGATAGGTGACGTTTCACAGAGTGCTGGGGTAACTCAGCAGGTCAGGCAGCATCTGTGGAGAACATTGATAGGTGATGTTTAGGGTCGGGATCCTTGTTGAGACTCACATAAAACCGCAGATGCTTGTGAAGAAAAATACAAAGTGCTGTAGTTAACTCAGCGGGGCGAGACGCAATCTGTGAAACATCACCTATCCATGTTCTCCAGAGATAGACAATAGACAATAGGTGCAGGAGTAGGCCATTTGGCCCTTCGAGCCAGCACCGCCATTCAACATGATCATGGCTGATCATCCCCAATCAGTACCCCATTCCTGCCTTCTCCCCATATCTCCTGACTCTGCTATTTTTAAGAGCCCTAGCTAGCTCTCTCTTGAAAGCATCCAGAGAACCTGCCTCCACCACCCTCAGAGGCAGAGAATTCCACACTCACCACTCTCTTTGTGAAAAAGTGTTTCCTCATTGTAATGTATTCATACATATTCATGTATATGTTAATGAGTTAGTGTTCAATATAAGTAGGGAATGCTGGGTAATAAATCTCTCTCATGATCCAGGCAACCCAGTGTGTAAGTCTTGTTCTTCATTCTGCCGTCCGGAATATAACAAAATTGGCGACGAGGATGATATAGAGTTTGTGAACTCATCTCTTAAATGCTGTGCAGGACTGTTTTGCAACATGCTGTATTGTTTAACATTTTAAACAGCAAATATGGAGCCGTGTCACAGTTGTTTGCGAACTGGACATGATCGGCCACAGATCCTTCTATGCATGGGACTATAGTTTAAAACAGCACCTGTACAAATCGTCGAGAGTTTGTCAGGCTATCTCTATGTTGTGTCTAAGCAAGATGGTGTTTATATAGGATTGTAGACTGAGTTTTTTATTTGTCGAGTTCTTCAAGCTGTATAGCCTTTGTATAGCTAAGTTTTAGGTGAATTGCTACTCCAGAACAGACAGGAAATCGGGGTTTTTGAACAGACTTTAAAAAAAAAAGAGAATGACACGATGGCAGCGTCCACGGGCTACATTGGAAACCTTGGCGCTTTCGACAAGAGTAGAGAGCCATTCAGCTCCTATATAGAGGGAGCAAACATGTTTTTCATGGCAAACAACATAATGGACATTAGCGGTGAGTGGGAGGTGGTGACTGAAACAAATAAGGCTGCTTGCGAACGCTTGCTCACGGAGATCGGTCCTGAAATGTACGGCACACTCGTGAATCTCCTTGCGCCCATAAAGGCAAAAGGCGTGCCATTCAATAACATTACAAAAAAGTTGGAGGAGCACTTCAACCCAATGCCTCTGGAAATTGCAGAAAGCTATAAATTCAGCACTAGAAACCAGACGCAGAAAGAGACAATCAATTAGTACATTGTTGCCTTGAAAAACTAACTCTGCACTGTAACTTTGGAACTTTTCTCGGACACGCACTACACAACAGATTTGTTTGTGGTCTAGTGGATGAACAAATTCAGTCCAAACTGATGACCACTCCAGATCTTACATTCAGGAAAGCATGCAAGATTGCTACCACAATAGAATCATAGAATCATAGAAAATAGGTGCAGGAGCAGGCCATTCAGCCCTTCGAGCCCGCACCGCCATTCAATATGATCATGGCTGATCATCCAACTCAGTATCCCGTACCTGCCTTCTCTCCATACCCCCTGATCCCTTTAGCCACAAGGGCCACATCTAACTCCCTCTTAAATATAGCCAATGAACTGGCCTCAACTACCCTCTGTGGCAGAGAGTTCCAGAGACCCACCAGTCTCTGTGTGAAAAAAGTCTTCCTCATCTCGGTCTTAAAGGATTTCCCCCTTATCCTTAAGCTGTGACCCCTTATCCTGGACTTCCCCAACATCGGGAACAATCTTCCTGCATCTAGCCTATCCAACCCCTTAAGAATTTTGTACGTTTCTATAAGATCCCCTCTCAATCTCCTAAATTCTAGAGAGTATAAACCGAGTCTATCCAGTCTTTCTTCATAAGACAGTCCTGACATCCCAGGAATCAGTCTGGTGAACCTTCTCTGTACTCCCTCTATGGCAATAATGTCCTTCCTCAGATTTGGAGACCAAAACTGTACGCAATACTCCAGGTGTGGTCTCACCAAGACCCTGTACAACTGAAGTAGAATCTCCCTGCTCTTGTACTCAAATCCTTTTGCTATGAAAGCTAACATACCATTCGCTTTTTTCACAGCCTGCTGCACCTGCATGCCTACTTTCAATGACTGGTGTACCATGACACCCAGGTCTCGCTGCATCTCCCCTTTTCCTAATCGGCCACCATTTAGATAATAGTCTGCTTTCCTGTTTTTCCCACCAAAGTGGATAACCTCACATTTATCCACATTTTACTTCGGAGTCACGTGAGTGACTACGTGAAGAACCCCGCCTGGCGCTGGAAACGGCATTACGTCGACGCTGACGGCAGAAGCAGGAGCTGCACAGACAGCTCCTCGACAGCGGTAGGTTCGGAACCGGCAGGTAAGTGCAGTTGAAAAAATTTTTTTTTTAGGAAGTCTGCAAAACTCCGTGCCTGGTGGATTGAACCAGGATTTTAAAGGTTTTAAAAAACAAAGTAAAAGTTCTAAATTTGAACAGAAATACTCTGTTAAAAACAACAGAGTTTTTTGAAAAGAACGTCCCAGGGGAATACCCAGCGATCGGGACGAGAGATTAAATTACGGGGCCGGTTCCGATACTGGTACCGTTAAAAATACGGTAGAGAGGTTAAAATGCTCCACAATCTTTTGGCAGGAAATTTTAAAAGTCAGAAAGGCTGTAATTTAAAAAGTTAATAAATTTCGCGATATGGAGAAAGTACTCCAAAATATAAAAAAGAGACAAGGGTCACAGTACCCAAACAGTTCCCCAAAAAAGACCCTGAGGGGCTTGAATATACAAAATATGGCTATGTGCCAAATTGAGAATTTGAAACTCTGGACCCTGTATTAGGGTGGAGGAAGTCTCTTTGGATATCATTCCAAGTGGATCAGGGCTGCAAAAGACAGACCCTGCAAGTGGTGATGTGAATTATGAATGCACACCACAAATAAAAAAGAGAGGCCAGATGTGCCTGAGATAGCAAAAGATTTTGCTATATCTAAAGGAAGTGGTGAGGCTATGGAAGAAAACCTAGCTGCCAACATTAATTATATGGTATCTCACCAACTTCAAGATTACGATAAAACTTTTATGTTTTATTAAAATATCAACGGTAAATCGTTTATTTATAAGAAATACAATTTCAAAGTATTTCAAAATGGTGCAAATAAGTAATACTTTCAAAATAAAATAAATTGCCATCAGTTGTGGAGCTCAATGGGAAGAAATATATATAATTTACCAAATCTGCACTATAGGTTCGCAGATCAATACAAATCAGGATATATTAAACTCCTGATTATTATAGAATAAACCTGCCTTATGATAAATCAAAGATATTAATTACAAAAGAACAGACTACTGATCTTTAAACTTTGGGGAGAAAAACTATGATCCAATGAAAAATTTGATAATGGATCAAAACAAAGGCAAAGATCTTTTAACTTGCGGTGAAAAAACTATGATCCAATGAAAGATTTGATAATGGATCAAAACAAAGGCAGAAGTGGTATAATCCAAACATAGCCTTATCTAAACCTATATAATTGGGGAAAAGAAGGCTTGAAGTACGTTGAAGAGGTGCAAACATCTGGTTACAAAATAAGTTCATGAAATCTCCAATTATGGGGGATTACAGGTGTATTATGATTGTTAACTTAATATAACTAAGGAAGGATTGGTTCACCTGTATAAGAAAACTTTAAAAATTGATTTCAGGTTTGCACTCAAAAGTAATTTTTAATAAGAAGGGTATGTACATGTATATTATAAAATTACCTCAGTGTAAAGATTTCATGGTATAAACCATACAAAACATCATTATATTTACACTTTCACAGTGTAAGAAAATGGAAACATCTAGAACATGGAAAAACTGTTGTGATTAACAAAGTGTTAATCAATATTACAGGTGCTTGAAATTAATTAAAGTGGGTCAAGCTGTGCAAGTTAAAACATTGTCCAAACAATCAATCAGTTCAAGGCTGTTAAACCGAACACTGAAGGAACAATTATACTGATAAAAGATCAGCACTTGCACTAATGAGGTCATGGTCATGGGTTATCTCGATTACATTTAAATTGGAAGAGATAAGAGCAGCTGCAAATTAGTGCCTGCAATTACAAACCTGGTGGGAGGTAAGGACCTGACCCATTACATAAAGCATATGCTTGGGCATTAATAAAATATTTATAAATTACTATTCTGAATTTAGAAGTAATTCAAGCACCATAAGAGAGGGGGAAAATTGTTCCATGATACAAATATGTCTAATTGTTGTTGACATACTTTGTCCCTCCATTAGGTTAGGTAAACAATAAATAAAGTTCCAAAAGAAGGAACACAGAAGCTTATAAGAATATGTATGCCTTGTGAAGAGGCTTATGCAAAATATCAAATGATACGTTATCATTATTAAAGTAATGTAAAAAAGGTTCATAAGCTGCTTCAACTATAAGATTAACAGCTGTTGCAAACTGAAGCAAGTGTTACAGATGATGTACAGCTTCTGTGAATGTTTGGGTAAAGATAAGAATATTATCTATTCTTATAACAATAATTGATATGTCTCTTGTTCGGACTGCAGACAATAATACCAGGCGAACATAAATGGTTTGTCCTAAGAAATTTTCCAAACATTCGTATTAATTGTTGAAGTATAAGGAGTTATGGATTAAAAAGATCGATTGTTTTATTATGGAACTGTCCATGTCGTATCAAGATGAACAATACCACGGCTGTGGCATATGTTAACAATGGTATCAGAAACAACAAATTTGGGAGAAAAACATATTGTCATTATTTTGCATTACTTACAATTAATCTGGTTGTATACAGATTAAATCACTGATCTTTCAAATGTTTCTTGTGGGTCACAAGATAAGTCAAATAACAATCATGGGATTATCTAAGTAAACAGATGTGGCATATTTTAAAGTTTAGTCCACCCGTTTATCTCTAAGGAAGAGACAATGGTATCGGAAGACAACAAATTTGGGAGAAAAAACATATTGTCATTAATATGGATTACTTACGATTAATCTGATTGCATACAGATTAAATCACCGATCTTTCGAATATTTCTTGTGGGTAAACCAAGAACAGCGAAGGTGGATGCTTTTCTCCCAATTACATAGAAACATAGAAACATAGAAATTAGGTGCAGGAGTAGGCCATTCAGCCCTTCGAGCCTGCACCGCCATTCAATATGATCATGGCTGATCATCCAACTCAGTATCCCGTACCTGCCTTCTCTCCATACCCTCTGATCCCCTTAGCCACAAGGGCCACATCCAACTCACTCTTAAATATAGCCAATGAACTGGCCTCAACTACCCTCTGTGGCAGAGAGTTCCAGAGACTCACCACTCTCTGTGTGAAGAAAGTCTTTCTCATCTCGGTCTTAAATGAGGAATAATTACATGAGGAAAAGATTTCTTTGTGTTCCTCATTCTTGTTTAATAGGGCAGTGTCTGATGAAAATGTAGCGGGACACTGCCAGAGGCATTTTGGTGGCCTAATATGGGTCCTTTATGGTTTCATAAATATTGTGTGATTTTGAACTGCTAGTGATGATTCATAGTGGCAGCAATTTATTGAAGTCAAAAAAGGGGTCTCGACCTAGGTCGTTGCCTGTCTCCCTTCGCTCTTTGGATGCTGCTGCACCCACTGGGATCTCCAGGTTTGAGAAACCCTGCAGTAATTTATTGTTGTACAAAAACCTCCATGACATGAAAATATGAATTTGACTATCTGCAGGTTGACCAGACCATCATATATATATGAATATATATATGTGTATATGTATATATAATCTGTCCAAAATTATAAAAAAATATAAAGGCAGGAGATAAATAATCTTGAATTGCCTTAAGAAATGGACTCTATCTATGATTCAAAAAACTTAAACATTGAAAATAATAATTCTGATAACTTTAGTATCAATATAAGAGTGCAAACATTGCAAATGTTACGTTATAATTGCATGTGGATACAGATTGCATTATCATATATGTTTATGAATCTACCAAACAAAGCACACCAAGAAGACCTGAAATCAAGGTAAACCTATAAGCATATCCTGCCGGCTTTAAGTTGTGTGTGTGTGTGTGTGTGTGAACATTGATGAAAATGTTGCAGTAGGTAAGAGTCTCTGTGGCAATGAGACTGCTTATTACACACAAAAACCACATTGGGTTCAGTAAAAACTGATGGTTATAGAGGAATGTATTTCTAGATGGTTAGAAATTGGATACATTCAGTAGGAACTAGACACTGAAAGGTGGAAAATCACTCTGTTAATGAGGAAAATACATTCACAGGAATGGCACGGGATGAGCCACTCGAGCAAAGATGCAAGGCCGCAGGAGGCTGTAGATTACTGTTAAAGTAAAAAGGAACCAGTCATGGTGTCAGATTTAGACACGCAATGTTAGGTTCTCTATAATTGTTGCTTTGTCATGCCATAAAAATATATGTATCAATTGGTATTTGTGATAAACTTGCCTTTCAATGGAAAGGGCATTACTTCCATTTTTTATAATGTGAAATATTTATCACATAACTTGAGGCAATGTTTGGGGAAAATGTGTTATTCGCTCGTTATTGTGTTAAATGAGCCGTACTGTCGTATGGAATAAATTCTACGACACGAAAAACACAGAAAGCTTCAAACTCTTCACGTAGTCACTCACGTGACTCCGAAGTAAAATAGTAAGATTAAACGAGAACTTACCAGTTCGAAGTTTGATCGTTATTTTATGAGGAGTAACGATGAGGGATTACGTGCCATCCACTCCCCACCCTCATAAAATAAATGATCATCTGGTTGTTCTAAATCTATGATGAGCCTTACTATCTTACTCCGGCTATTTGTGTTCTGTGTTTTTCATGCCGCTGCTTTGAAGTATGCCGTTTCCAGCGCCAGGCGGGGTTCTTCACGTAATCCCTCATCGTTACTCCTCATAAAATAACGATCAAACTTCGAACTGGTAAGTTCTCGTTTAATCTTACTATTATACTGCATCTGCCAAACATTTGCCCACTCACCCAGCCTATCCATGTCACCTTGCAATCTCCTAGCATCCTCCTCACAGCTAACACTGCCCCCCAGCTTAGTGTCATCCGCAAACTTGGAGATATTGCCTTCAATTCCCTCATCCAGATCATTAATATATATTGTAAATAGCTGGGGTCCCAGCACTGAGCCCTGCGGTACCCCACTAGTCACTGCCTGCCATTGTGAAAAGGACCCGTTTACTCCTACTCTTTGCTTCCTGTTTGACAGCCAGTTCTCTATCCACATCAATACTGAACCCCTAATGCCATATGCTTTAAGTTTGTATACTAATCTCTTATGTGGGACCTTGTCGAAAGCCTTCTGGAAGTCCAGATATAACACATCCACTGGTTCTCCCTTATCCACGCTACTAGTTACATTCTCGAAAAATTCCACAAGATTCGTCAGACATGATTTACCTTTCGTAAATCCATGCTGACTTTGTCCAATGATTTCACCACTTTCCAAATGTGCTGCTATCCCATCTTTAATAACTGACTCTAGCAGTTTCCCCACTACCGATGTTAGACTAACTGGTCTGTAATTCCCCGTTTGAAGCGCAGGGGGCTTCGGCCCCCTCTCCCTACTATCCTACTGGCCAATGTACAGTCCCTTGAAAATAAAGTGGGGGACTTAAGGGCAAGACTGCTTTACCAAAGGGAGCTGAGGGAATGCTGTGTGTTCTGTTTCACAGATACATGGCTCACCCCCAGCTCCCCAGACTCAGCGGTCCAGCCTGAAGGGTTCTCCATCCACCGCATGGACCATACACTGGCATCGGGGAAAGGGAGAGGAGGGGGCGTCTGCCTCATGGTCAACTCTGCGTGGTGCTCAGACGTGGCAGTCCCGTCCAACACCTGCTCTCCACGCCTCGAACATCTGGCGGTGCAGTGCTGTCCCTTCTAACTTCCGAGGGAATTCACCTCCATCATCCTGACCGCGGTCTACATCCCACCCCAGGCAGACGTCCGTCTGGCACTGGAGGAGCTGCACGCCGTGGTCAACAAACACCAGATGTCTTACCCCGAGGCTTTTACCACCATTGCTGGGGACTTCAATAAGGCAAACCTCAAGAAATCGCTCCCTAACTTCCACCAACATGTCTCCTGCTGCACCAGGGGACCAAACACCCTCGCCCACTGCTACACCACCATCAAGAATGCTTACCGCTCTATCCCTCGCCCTCACTTCGGTAAATCCGACCATACCGCGGTGCTGCTTCTCCCTGCCTACAGGCAGCAATTAAATAGCGCACCCCCAGAGGTGAGGACAGTACAGAGCTGGTCGGGGGGGGGGGGGGGGGGGGGGGGGGGGACAGAGGAACAACTACAGGACTGTTTGGAGTCTGTAGACTGGGCAATGTTCAAGGACTCGGCAACGGACTTGAACGAATATGCCACAGTCGTTACAGACCTCATAAAGAAATGTGTGGAGGACTGCATCCCTACAAAAACCTTCCGAGTGTTTCCCAATCAGAAACATTGGATGAACTATGAGATCCGCACTCTTCTGAAGACCAGACACCGGGCATTCATGTCTGATGATACAGTGGATTACACGAAGTCCAGATACGACCTTGGTAAGGCCATCAAAAAGGCCAAAAGGGAGTTCTGCTCCAAACTGGAGGATGAGACAGATGTTCGGCAGCTGTGGCGGGGCCTGAATGCAATCACCTCCTTCAAGGCGAAACCAGGAGGCAGCTCGGATGTCGGCGATACATCACTCCCTGATGAGCTCAATGCGTTTTACGCACGCTTTGATAGGGAGAACACCGATGTGCCTTCCCGAGCCCCCATTTGCTGTGATGGTATTTCAGTCTCAGTCACAGAGGCCGACGTCAGGAAATCCTTCAGAGGGGTGAATCCTCAAAAAGCATCTGGACCTGATGGTATACCTGGTCGTGTTCTAAAAAGCTGTGCGGACCAACTGGCTGGAGTTTTTACAGACATTTTCAACCTGTCACTTCTGAGGTCTGAGGTTCCCACCTGCTTCAAAAGGGCATCAGTAATACCGGTGCCCAAGAAGAGCAAGGTGACGTGCCTCAATGACTATCGACCTGTGGCACTAACGCCTGTGGTGATGAAGTGCTTTGAGAGGTTGATCATGGCGCAAATCAACTCCTACCCCGACAAAAACCTGGACCCACTGCAGTTCGCTTACCGCCACAACAGATCAACGGTGGATGCGATCTTTCTGGCTCTCCTCTCCGCTCTGGACCACTTGGACAACAAAAACTCATGTGTCAGGCTGTTATTCATTGATTACAGCTCGGCATTTAACACAATCATCCCCTCCAAAATCGCAGAACTGGGTCTCTGCGCATCCCTCTGCAATTGGATCTTCGACTTCCTCATTCACAGACCACAGTCTGTTCGTATTGGTGGAAATGTGTCAGACTCGATAACAATCAGCACGGGAGCACCTCAAGGCTGTGTGCTCAGCCCCCTGCTGTACTCACTCTATACTCATGACTGCGTAGCCGGTCACAGTGCGAACTCCATCATCAAGTTCGCTGACGACACCACTGTTGTGGGTCGTATCACTGATGGGGATGAGTCAGAGTACAGAAGAGAGATCGAGCGACTGTCCATATGGTGACAGCACAATAACCTGGCCCTCAACACCAGCAAAACCAAGGAACTGATTATGGACTTTGGAAGGAGTAGGATGGGGACTCACAATCCTGTTTATATCAACGGGTCGATGGTTGAAAGGGTCAAGAGCTTCAAATTTCCTGGTCCGAGAACACAGATGCAATTATTAAGAAAGCTCATCAGCGCCTCTACTTCCTGAGAAGATTATGGAGAGTCGGTCTGTCAAGGAGGACTCTCTCTAACTTCTACAGGTGCACAGTAGAGAGCTTGCTGACCGGTTGCATCGTGGCTTGGTTCGGCAACTTGAGCGCTCTGGAGAGGAAAAGACTACAAAAAGTAGTAAACACTGCCCAGTCCATCATTGGCTCTGACCTTCCTTCCATCGAGGGGATCTACCACAGTCGCTGCCTCAAAAAGGCTGGCAGCATCATCAAGGGCCCACACAACCCTGGCCACACACTCATCTCCCTGCTACCTTCGGGTAGAAGGTACAGGAGCCTGAGAACTGCAACAACCCGGTTCAGGAATAGCTACTTCCCCACAGCCATCAGGCTATTAAACCTGGCTCGGACAAAACTCTGAACATTAATACCCCTCCATCTGTTATTTGCACTTTATCAATTTATTCATTCATGTGTGTATTTACATATATAATTGTAGTCAATGCCTACTATGTTCTGTTGTGCCATGCAAATAAATAATTTCATTGCTGCCCCATCTGTCGTTTGTGGAAAGGTTCTTCCGGACCAACACCTTTGACCACATGTCCATCGGGCAGTGGTCAGCACAGAACGTCCTGCAGGGAAAGGACTCGATGATCCGCTGCTGGACATGGGGGGCACGGTATAGTGGAGACGCCCCTCAAAAATAAGGGAAGGTATCCCATGCCAATGGGCCACATTAGTGGCACAGGTGGGGACAGATTTGTGAAATTTGATTTGAGAAATGTATATAAACTGCATTGAACAATTTGTATAGCCTCCGAAAATGTCGGATGAATTCTTCGCACGGTTCATGTATTGTATATATTTATTACCTGAATAAAGTCTATTTTGAAATTTAAAAAAAAAAAGGTTCTCCCAGGACGAGGCTATCCCATTGCACTTCGGGTGTGCTGACGCCTGCGATGTCCCCAAATGTGGGATACTCGACTGCGAAATTTGTGATAGTGGGGGACTGCGTTCGCGCTCTCCCCTGAATGAAAAATGAAAAATAGAGTTAATGTGTATAAACCCTGCATATGCTGGAGGATCACTGGTGTTGTGGTAGAGTTGCTGCCTTACAGCGCCACACACTCGGATTCCATTCGGGCATACTCCAGCTGTGTAAGGAGCAACGGCAGATGTTGCGTTAAACTGGAGATAGACACAAAAAGCTGGAGTAACTCAGCGAAACAGGCAGCATCTCTGGAGAAAATGAATGGCTAACGTATCGGGTCGAGATCTTTCTTCATACTGAGTTACTCCAACTTTTTGTGTGTACTGTATCTCTGTGTTCCCAATTCATTGTTATACAGGCTTATTTACTGTCTCCGCTGTCTCCATGCATGAGAAACAGGTTTTTGTCACAAGGATAGACACAAAAAGCTGGATAACTCAGCGGGTCAGACAGCATCTCTGGACAAAGGAATAGGTGACGTTTCGGGTCAAGACTCTTCGTCAGACTGTTACAAGGATCCTTGGCTAAGGGACACATTTTGTGACGCAAATGCAAAGGCTTTGTTGAGAAGCTACTCCAGCACTCTGTGAAACGTCACCTATCCATGTTCTCCACAGATGCTGCCTGACCCGCTGAGTTACTCCAGCACTCTGTGAAACGTCACCTATCCATGTTCTCCACAGATGCTGCCTGACCCGCTGAGTTACTCCAGCACTCTGTGAAACGTCACCTATCCATGTTCTCCACAGATGCTGCCTGACCCGCTGAGTTACTCCAGCACGTTTCTGTGGGCTGTGGGGAGAAGGAGATGAAGTGGGGGGGGGGGGGGGGGGGGGGGGGGGGGGGGGGGGGGGGAGATTGTGAGAGAAATGGGTGTACATCTAGATCTGAAGGAGAGAACAGGTGTGAGGAGTTTTTTGATCAGGTGTCTAAAGTTGGAGAATTCAATGTTCATGGCGTTGGGTTGTAAGCTACCCAAGCGCAATATGAGCAGTGCTT
This sequence comes from Okamejei kenojei, assembly GCA_035221665.1. Classification (NCBI taxonomy): domain Eukaryota; kingdom Metazoa; phylum Chordata; class Chondrichthyes; order Rajiformes; family Rajidae; genus Okamejei; species Okamejei kenojei. The sequence continues at coordinate 197,988,604 of CM069131.1, forward strand.
CCGCACCTCAAAAAAGAAAATCCTGAATTCCAACATACCCGGAATTTGATGGTATATCCGGGCCCGGTAAGCCCTCCCCAACTGCGCAAGTGCGACTGCTGCACCAACTGCGCACGCATGGATATCGGGCCCACTGAGCACGCCTCCCTACCCCGTCACCGGCACCATTTTCAGATGTAACGCGGCTGACGGGCTTCCCCCAACTGCACAGGCGCGGAAGGTCGTAAATTATACAAGTACAAACATTTTTTCCGCAAATCATCCTACGGGCTGATTGGATTCCTTTGTGTCTCCCCGCCCGTGCGCAGTGGGCCCGAATTCCGCGCATGCAGCAGTTGGGGCGACAGTCACATCTGCGCAGTTGGCGAAGGCTTACCGGGCCGGGATATTTACCGAAAATTCCTGAAATTATTTAATTTCCCTAAAATTACCCAAAGACAACCAGAATTTCCCGAATTTCAGGTAATTTCCTTCAAGGTAGTAACACTGATATGAGGTGCTGTTCCTCACGTTTGTGTATGGCCGTACTCTGGTAATGGAGGGGGCCCAGGACAGAAGGTTAATAGAGTCATAGATTAATACAGTGTGGAAACAGGCCCTTCGGCCCAACTCGCCCACACTGGCCAACATGTCCCAGCTACACTAGTCCCACCTGCCCGCGCTTGGTCCATACCCCTCCAAACCTGTCCTATCCATGTACCTGTCCAACTGTTTCTTAAACGATGGGATACTCCCAGCCTCAACTACCTCCTCTGGCCGCTCGTTCCATACACCCACCACCCTCTGTGTGAAAAAGTTACCCCTCGGATTCCTATTAAATCTTTTCCCCTTCACCTTGAACCTATGTCTCTGGTCCTCGATTCCCCTAGTCTGGGCAAGAGACTCTGTGCATCTACCCGATCTATTCCTCTCATGATTTTGTACACCTCTATTTATAAGATCTCCCCTCATCCTCCTGCGCTCCATGGAATAGAGACCCAGCCTACTCAACCTCTCCCTGTAGCTCACACCCTCTAGTCCTGGCAACATCCTCGTAAATCGTCTCTGAACCCTTTCAAGCTTGACAATATCTTTCCTATAACATGGTCCCCAGAGCTGAACACAATATTCTAAATGCGGTCTCACCAACGTCTTATACAACTGCAACATGACCTCCCAACCTCTATACTCAATACTCTGACTGATGAAGGTCAAAATGCCAAAAGCCTTTTTGACCACCTTATCTACCTGCGACTCGACCTTCAAGGGACCATGCACCTGTACTCCTCGATCCCTCTGTTCTACAACACTCCCCAGAGGCCGACCATTCACTGTGTGGGTCCTGCCCTTGTTCGACGTCCCAAAATGCAACACCTCACACTTCTCTGTATAAATTCCATCAACCATCCCTCCGCCCACCTGGCCAATCGATCCAGATCCTGCAGGTTAATTGACTCTAGCGTGTGGGGTGAGGATGTGAAAGTGGGATAAGATAGAACTAGTGTGAACGGGTGATGAATGGTTGGCAGGGTCTCGGTGGGCCGAATGGCCTGTTCCAGGCTGCATCTTACAATCAACCAACCAATCGATGTGATCTCCTCTAACATTCAGAGTAACCATTTCATATTGGGTAGACAAACATGCTGGAGAATTTGTCCAGCATTTTTGTCTACCTTCGGTTTTTCCAGCATCTTTTTAAACATTTCACATTGGGTGATTACTTTGGAGAGTTTATGAGTTTCTGCAAGAAGGCGACCAGAACTGCATGCAATATTCCAAATGCGGCCTCAATAAAGTCCGACAGAGCTACAACATTACTTCCTGACTCTTGTACTCAATGCCCCGAACTATGAAGGCAAGTTTACCGCAACCATGCGTTACCGCTCTGTGCACTGTGTTGCCACTTTATATCCTGTTGGCATTAGAGTACGGTTGACTTAACCTAGAGCACAGGAAAGTTCAAGTTCAAGGTCACATTTATTGTCACATGCACCATGTCACTTGCAGTGAAATTTGAGTTAGGAAAGAGAGAGGGCAGGAGAGAGGGAGGGCAGGAGAGGGGGAGGGAGGGAGGGAGGAAGGGAGAGGGAGGGCAGGAGAGAGGGAGGGAGGGATTTGTCAGCGCCGTAGGTGGCTGCTATTTGTATACACTGGGTATACAGCAAAGAATCACACTGTGCCTGGCCACAGGTGACAATAAAGTACTCCACATATGATGAAAGAATGGGTTGACTGGACTTGTATTCACTGGAATTTAGAAGGATGAGGGCGATCTTATAGAAACATACAAAATACTTATAGGATTGGACAGGCTAGATGCAGGAAAAATGTTCCCGATGTTGGGGGAGTCCAGAACCAGGGGTCACAGTTTAAGAATAAGGGGTCGGCCATTTAGGAGTGAGATGAGGAAAAATGTTTTCACCCAGTGAGTTGTGAATTTGTGGAATTCTCTGCCGCAGGAGGCAGTGGAGGCCAATTCACTGGATGTTTTCAAGAGAGAGTTAGATATAGCTCTTGGGGCTTAGAATCAAGGGATATGGGGGAAAAAGCAGGCACGGGGTACAGATTTTGGATGATCAGCCATGATCATATTGAATGGCGGTGCTGGCTGGAAGGGCCGAATGATCTACTCCTGTACCTATTTTCGATGTCTCTGACCTCTCCCCGTGTCTCTGACCTCTCCCCGTGTCTCTGACCTCTCCCCGTGTCTCTGACCTCTCCCCGGTGCGTGCGGTGACCTCTCCCCGTGTCTCTGACCTCTCCCCGTGTCTCTGACCTCTCCCCCGTGTCTCTGACCTCTCCCCGTGTCTCTGACCTCTCCCCGTGTCTCTGATCTCTCCCCCTGTCTCTGACCTCTCCCGTATCTCTGACCTCTCCCCGTGTCTCTGACCTCACCCCCTGTCTCTGACCTCTCCCCGTGTCTCTGACCTCTCCCCGTGTCTCTGACCTCTCCCCGTGTCTCTGACCTCTCCCCGGTGCGTGCGGTGACCTCTCCCCGTGTCTCTGACCTCTCCCCGGTGCGTGTGCTGACCTCACCCCGTGTCTCTGACCTCTCCTCGTGTCTCTGACCTCACCCCCTGTCTCTGACCTCTCCCCGTCTCTGACCTCTCCCCCTGTCTCTGACTCTCCCCGTCTCTGACCTCTCCCCGTGTCTCTGACCACCCCCTCACCCCCTGTCTCTGACCTCTCCCTCGTGTCTCCTGACCTCTCCCGTGTCTCTGGGTGACCTCTCCCCGTCTCTGACCTCTCCCCGGTGCGTGCTGACTCTCCCCGTGTCTCTGACCTCTCCCGTGTCTCTGACCTCACCCCCAGTCTCTGACCTCTCC